>CM034360.1:88000708-88375715 GCA_019925275.1 Mytilus edulis | reverse complement strand
AAAAGGTGCACTCGATTTTCGATACAATTGTTACCCATTTTTGGGAAATTTTTCTTCAGTCACATAATGAAAGGGCAGACACGAAAATTACTGAACTGATAGATTGATATGTTTTCCGTCCGTTGTAATTTTTTCAAAAAAATCTGAGGTTATGCATTTTCTTCATCCAACTTAAAAGATACCCATGTCGTCGATCGACTTGATATCTAATTGTTCTGCTTAATTATGTACTAGATAAATTGAAAACTTATGCAAATGGTGTTTTTAAAATAAAACACCTCGTAATTGAGAAGAAAATTGCAATTTTGTTTGTTTCTATTAACTTTTAAAAATTTTGTCACTATAGTAAACAATACAGTAAACATTTATCGCCTTCTCTAACAAAGAGCTTCGATTCTTTTGTTCTATTTCAACCTGGTTTCCGACTGTAAGTTACACTTTAAGGTATCAAATTCTAACATGAATATCAAAGCGAGTGTATTAGCATAGAAAACCTATTTATGCACTATACATAGATGCTACCTACCATACAACTTCTATCATAATTTCTTTCAAAATCTTAATTTTGTTTCTATTTCTGTCTTTTTTTGGAGGGGTTGCAATCTTGTTTGGTTTGTTTTGTACGACTATTTGCTTGTTTGTTTGCTTAGATATATTGTTGTTCTATTTTTCTCTTTTTCGATTTTTTTTAATTATTGCAAATCATTTCATCATTAAGTTTGAGATTGAATTTCAATGTTTCAAGTCACGTTTTGGTCTAGTACATGTCTGATCATGTCATTCCAAACACAAGTATTGTGTATAATGATTCCGTACATACTTAATATATATGACATTTACTCGTTTTAGTATTATATAAAAATATATTTGACAGATAATCACTTATTTTTTTTAGGAAATCATTCTTTTGGAATAAAAATCAAGTTGGAAGACATTTTTTGTGAAACTAAACCTTTTAAATCAGTCCAGTGAAGCCATCGTAGATTTAAAAACAGAAATTTTCTAAAGTTGAAATAGGAAATACCAACGGACTTTATATATACAATAACAGGGAAATTGGGAAGTCCAGATCTACCGATGCGACATTTATATAAGAGATTGATAGCATAAAAGGATTATATAACATTAACTGTATCCATTTATTTGCACTAGATTTGCATTTCAATGATGTTCACGGTCTATATATTTGAAAAGAAACTTAAGCTAATCACTAATTTTTAAGCTTTTGAAACAAAAGAGTATAGCCATAGTCGGTGAAGGATTGAAATGAAATTAATATGTTCTTAAATTCAAAATATATTCCCAAATTTTGTTGTGTAATTTCAACACGACATTATCAGTTACATAAACATTCATTCCGAAGTGTTTGGTTATTTATTGATTCTTTTTTCCACACGATGGAAGTTATAAATGTAATACATTAACACTTCTTTTTCAATAAAATACTTAATTTTCTAGACTATATCAGTTACTCAATTTTGAAGTTCTTAAAAAAAAATATACTGAGGAAACAGAATTTGATTCATTTTACTTACAATAAACGAGGAGTATAGATTAAATAGATGCTTCATTTTCAAGTATTTCCTCTCAAATGAAGAAAATAATAAGTTCTGCAAGAGATCATATTCAAAATTGAAACGTTTCAATTACCTATAAATTATATTTATTTTAGGTTCTTACGGTTTCTATGGTGATCATGATAAAAGCTAAATCTTTGCGATAGGTTATTTAAATTACGACCTGTAAAATTCATCTAAAAGTATTTTGGAAGTAAACATTAGTTACCTGTTGACAAACAAAAAAATAGAGGTAATATTTTGTCCTTTAAATAGATCATTATTATATTTGAGAGATAGGTCATTTGATCTCATTTCCTTTAATAAATAAACCTGATTTAGTATTTTATACAAAGTGCATTACTACAATTCTATCGTATAACTTACTAGATAAGATGTTAACAAATGAGAATGATATCAAAATCTTGCATATTTAATTTGGACCATTTCAAAATAAAGTTGGTTTCATATATCACACATTCTAAAATGAGTAATATTCTTTATATTCATTTCTTGACTAATGAATGATTTCGTTTTTTCCTGCAATTTTGCCAATTGATGTATTTTTTGTTTACTTTATGCTATGCTGTATTGTCCTGTAAATGTATAACAATGTATTTTATGAGGAAATTCTTCTCCGTATATTTGTATGTTTTAAATCGGAAATAACCTCTGATGATTTAAACATAAAGTTGGGATTTGAATACTACGCTTTATGGTTATTTTGAATTTACATGGATTTGCATAGATAATTTTGAGAATTTATAAATATACCACAGTTAAATGTTGATACTGACGACTTTAAACTTCTTTTGTTGTAGAAATGCTTCTATATTATTACAAGTGTATACTGAAATAGGCAACCACTAATCTAATGCATACGTGTATATTGGACCTACCGAAATGTATTGACAAATCGATAAAATGATGTCTAGAATTATAAATATGATAACTGCATGCTAAATTTTGTACAGGTTTTGATATTTTTATCGAAGTTTAAAAGTTAAAAACATATGTCTCTCGCAAACATTTTAAACCGACTTGAAAATCTTTATCGATAAAAAAAAACAATAAAAAAAGAGAATAAAATTGTATCCTAAATTAGTATGTGCTTTCATCACATATATGCCATTGACATTAGGACTACCTTTGATACTAAATGCTGTGTCTGGTATATTCTAGATTTCTTTTAAATAGCGTGTATCACAAATATTTAAGCAAACAAAAGCGCGTCTGGCGTCTAACGTCTTAATTGATGAATCATGTATCTTTGATGAGTTTATTTTGAACCACTTGGTTGATGCCACTACTGGTAGGGGTTTTTCTCCCCGAGTTTATCCCCTGCCAAGATAATCAGCACTTTTGTGTTGACATGAATTTCATTGATAATGGTCATAAATATAAACTAACTGTTAACTAAAAAAGTTGAATTGTTCTGAGGATTTTCTACACCAATAGTCTCTAACTAAAGAAGTATTTTCCGAAAGCTTGTAAGAATTTGAATCATCAATGCTCTTCAACTCGAACATTATTTAGACGTTTTTGACTCGAGCGCCCGGGTGAGTCTTTTGTAGACGAAACCACGTGTCTTGTGTTCAAAAGTATAAATCAAAAATCTATGATGAGCTTAATAATTATACCTTTGATAACTCTTTATACATTATTATCCTTACAAGTAATGCAGGTGGTCAAAAAATTTTGGATCTCTTTATTTTGATTCATTTCCTTACGTTTTTTGTTCGTTCGTCCGTTCGTTCGTTCGGTTTTTTTTTTGGTTGTTTTTTTTAATATTTTCAAAGCAATTCAAAATTTTGTAAATCAGGTCGTTAAAGTATATCCTACTTCTGCGATAGTTGTTAGAATGTGAAATTAAAACACTTTTATCTATAGGTCAATCAGAAGTAGACTGACTCAAAATCTGAATTAAAATTCATTTCGGAAGTAAGAATTGATGATCATGTGATGAATAATATGAAGCAGGAAATATTTATTTTCCTTCAAACCTCTTCAGAATGATTGTTTGCAATTAATTAAAATCTGAAACATGTACAGATTCGGTATAGACTTCTTTGTTTTCTATACAACTATATATATTCGATAGATGTAAGTTAACAAACTGAATTACATTGGACCAATGTTTAAACTATGTGTAATGTTTCATGTGTGTGTTTACTTTTATGTGTAAATATTAAACTCATTTCCCGTATTATATCGTATTTTTTATTGAACGTGTTACTGTACAAACAAAGGTATATTAATATTGCATTAATAACCAGGATGTTAATGCTAATGTATTCATTTATATTTAGCAAACCAACATATCTGCAAAAACAATAAGGGTAATAAGAAATTGTCTATCATTTCTAATTCACAGAATTCAGTGTTCAACAAAGTCGTAGCTGTGTAATAGACAAATTTAATAAGTGATAAAGATTTCAAATAAACATTATCAAAATAATAACAGTACGCCAATCAAAATGATTAGCATGTGTCATTTCCAGAAAACATGTATATTAATAATATCTATTTTCTTATTTTTCAAGCATCTATATATTTCTAAAATAACCGATGTTTTTTTCTATGTATTATTTTTGTTGAAGGGATGTTATTTTATTTTTTTGTTCCTAAATCTCCTTTTAGTAATCTATAGTAAATCTCAATTAAAATCTTTGTGTCACAGTACATAAAATAAATACATTGATACATTTTCCTGGTATTGTTAACCTCTAGATCTTTTCTTTGGGTTATGAGTTTCGTTTTTTGATTGTCTAGTCATTTATGTCCTATTTACACATTTACTCAGTGTATAAAGCAGGCAGAACTAAGATGTCAACATATTTTTTTGTAACATATATATAAACATCTTAATATTTTCAAATAACCATCACTGCAACCTGAATGTTTTTTTAGCTTTTATTTTTCTTTCATCATAACGTCTAGTCACAAACTAAAAATAAAGTATAATCACTTACTAAATAGACTACACAGCAGTTAACTAGGTACTTCATTATCAATTGACTTCGAAAACTATTAAATCAATCGAAATATGGAAGGTATTTCTATTCTTAAGTGGAACATTTCAATCAAGCAGATCGTAAATTCATATGGTGTTTTTTACTGTTTCTATCGTTATAATTTCAAAATGGAATCCTGAAACCGTTCCGTTTGGTCAATACAGATGTATCTTTCAAACTTGGTATCAAATTTCATTCGGAAGTGAATAATTGCTAACTTATTATGAAAAACATGTAACAGGAAACAATTGGTTTTATAACTAGTGTCAACGAACTGAATTGACATCATTTAAATTTTGCGTCATCCTGATATTTACGAATTCAATAAAAGAATTGGTTTGTTTATTTGTTTTCTTCTATATCTTAGATGCATTAAGGTGTCATACCACCAATTAAAAGTCCCTATCTGTTCAACCAAATTTTGCAATTTTCACAGCTTTCTAAATATTTTACCTTAAGTTTAACTTCATAGAAACTAGGTATATCTTGAATCGTACAGGTGTCACCTTTCTGCATGCCAATTTTCAACATACATTCAAAATCATATAAGAAAGAAGAGAGCTTCCAAAAGGAGGTACCACTAAAAATAACCCTGGTTTTCTGGAAATCTTAAATTAGTAAACTATTGAGCGCATTAATCCACAACTTTTAATGCAAACTCATAGACAGGTAAGTTTTGGCTCATAATGGTCTTAATATATTTCTCTTTCAACAAAAGTTTCATTTCTGCAAATTTGTTGGTTAGTTTAGGTGAACAATGACATCAAATGCACTATTTTTTTGTCCGAGTAGGCCTACTTTCTAAATTTGAGGAGTAATTGGTGGTATGACACCTAAAGTGTTACATCTGCAACACATGAGAACAAGATCAAAATAAATCGATCACTGGTAAATCAAATTCATGTATTCAACAAAGACCATGTAATTTAATAATTATATGTCGTTTGTATTCACCTTAATTTTCCCTTCTTATTTTAAGTTTTTGATATGTTTTCCTTGTATAAAAGGAAACAATGCTTCAGGCAACAATGATTCTTCAAATGGTTTATCAGGACAAAATCAACATTGAATTCAAACTAATAGTATATCATATATAAAAAGATTATCACAACTTAATCGTATTTAACCAATAATAATAGTTATTATAGTAGAAAGGATATTTGTTGTAAACTTTTAAAATGTATTATACTCTGTTTTGTGACTGCTTCCTATGCCATAGACATACGTTTTTGATAAAAAATAAAAATATCACATCACATTTGTGAAATACCTGACAGATGTAAAAACTAAACCCAAGGGAATCGGTTAAATAAGATTGAATGATGGCTTTTATTTCAAGATATAATTTCAATTTGGAACTAATAGTCATTTAATCGTAATGTTTCATAATGAAATAATGAAAAGATTGGGAATAGAATTCGTATTTATGTACGTATCAGCATATTGTTACTGACGTCAATTTTAAGAACAAATAGTTATCAAACGCACAAGGGTTATAATTATATACATAAAGGCAACAGTAGTATACCGCTGTTCGAAGTTCATAAATCGATTGAGAAAAAAACTAATCCAAGTTAATTTGCCGGACGCGAGTTTCGTCTGCGAAAGCAGGCCATAGATATTTAGTACCGGAAGCTTAAAAGAACGACTACTGAAGTATTGCAATCAACATTTCTTTTTAACATTTCGATATACTTTGAAGGATATTATTACATCTTTATATCATCCACATCTTGACATACATCATTATTCTAATTTTGAATTTGAAAGCATCTAGTATACGCATAACCAATATCTATAGATATGTTTTAATTATCTTTATTTTGAGACATGCCAGGTTCATTTGATCTTCAGTAATATCCATATATGAAAACAAAGTGCATTCAACGATTTTTCAATAACGTTAAAACAAACGTCTTGATTTTGTTTACCAACCTGGATAATTGAACGATTAACAAATGTACTAATTTTTGCAAAAGCAATTTTCTTTAGGACTAACAATGACAAAAGTCTTGAATTTGTAACTCTACAAAGTTTTGAAAATCAAAATGCAACTTGAGTTTTGTTTCATTGGTTTCTCACTATTCCGATGATTTACAGAACATTTCTTTATATGGCTATTGGATCGTTTTAGTAACTGAAATTGATTCAATAGCAATATATAAAAAAACATTTGTAATATATTGTAGAAGTTGTGCATTCCTAATTTCGCATTAACACGAATTTCAAATTAAGTAAACAAATTATAACTTTCTGTTTCTTCTGTCCATTAGATTATTTCGTTTTAACAGGAATTAAATAATTGTTGATTCACACTAGTGTTTTTACTAAATCTAATCCAATGAAACCCAAAACAATATTGCGTCCATCAGACAAGTCTTGTAACTCATTTCATTAAATTCACTAGTCTTGTTTCAATTATTGAAACACTGTTCCCTTTAAAACGAAAAGGACATTTTTATATTTCTTTTTAGTACTAACATACCATAAAAAATGCTATTATGTTCTTTAATTTAAGCATTTTTGTTTTATTTTGGCTGCGTATTGTTTCGATGTACATGTAGTAACTTAAGTATAAAACTGTCAAAACTATAAACACTTTACAACTATATTCGCGTTTTCCTTTAATCTTCAAAATACGAATTACCATGAGATATTTAATCTCTGCCACTCGAAACATTATTTTTCGATTTTACGGTGAGTAGAACTATGCAACTGAAGGAACTGATATTGCACATAAATAACATTATGACGGTCTATACTGTACAACTTTTAGTTTAATGCGTTAATATTTATGATTCACGTTTTCCATTGCCAACGTGTAGAAATCTTGTTGTTATGATGTCATTCAAGAAGACAAAGTCGTATGTTTTAGAAAGCGAAAGATTTGAAAATTTGTCATAAATATTTAACTCAATAAATAAACTCGGTATCTGTTTTCCATTCAGTAAAACTAAAAGTATTACATTAAATCAAAGTATACAGATTATATAAGGTATGAGATGTTCGACCTGAACATACTTTTAGGTTATTTCTGGTTATGATTCATATGCGGAAATGTTTTTGATAAGCCATCATATTTAGGAATTGAACTGTATCAAAACTAATTCTACGGAAGAACGGACAGGCATGTTTTATATTTACTAAAAGTAATGGTTGAAACAAGAGGAAATATAAATATGACTGTGTAGAATAATATTGTGTCGAATAAATATTTTTTGCGAGCTGTCAGTTAATCTTTTCCTGTAATCATTTTATTATCTATAATCATATAATGAATGAAAGCATCGAAACAATCACAGTAATGATAAGATATAACGAGGCAAAATTACAAATCATGAACACGGGTAGTAAATATATGGCATTCTATTTCTTCGACAACGGTACACAGTCGTGATCAATTCAAATAAAGTAATGTTTGGAAAGAAGCAGGCGCTCTAATTGATTTGTTCATGACGAAATTTCTTCGGAACGAGGTTTGCAAATTTCTATTCAACCTGGCGGTACAACTAATTGTTTTTCTTAGCAGTCACTTCTTGACAACTATATCCCGAATGAATTTTCAAACAAAGATAAAAAAAAAATCATTCATCACCGTTTTTTGTTATATATATCATACATCTAAGCATTATGTAAAGTTTAGGATTTCTTGTAAATATTTAGCGAAGCTATTACATGATAACAACACTTCTCGTTTAAATGATGCATTTTCTTTGTCAAGGTTGGTATTTTTCTTTTTCGTTTTCTTTTGTGGATAATATATATGCATATAAAAAATATAGAGATAAAAGATTAACTAAGAGCAGACTATAGCTTAGCATTTGTGTGTGACAGTGTTTTGTTCACTTTTTTCAACATATTTTTTTTTATTTCCTCTGTGTATTTTCAGAGCAATTCCCGTATCAACATACAATAGAATACGTTATTTAAATTATTCAATCAATCCGGTTTTTTTGCAAAGTATTGCTGAACTATGTTTAGCGAAACGAAACTGAAAGAATAGGACACAACAAGTAAATACCGAAGTATTAAGTTGGTTGGAAATTGAATATTGGATATGAGTTTTATATTCATTTGACATTTAATTTTTTTTCTTTAACTAATCTAGGTTTTTATGAAACTGTTTCTGATTTTCTTTTATAGAACCAGTTCAATTAAGGCATACATACATACATTATAATACCATACTATAACGGACTATACACTGGATTCACCTCGTCAATCGAGTAGCAAATTTATTGAACGATTCGGAACTGTTAGCACATGTCATGACTACCATACACATATACTTCTTGTTTTTCGATGACATATAATTCTTAAATGAATTTTCATTAAATTTGTCTGACAAAATTAAACAGTATTTTTTGTAATCAGTAAGTTAACTGAAATACGAGCGTTTCAATAGTTTTATGTCACAAAAAACAAAGACGACAAATGGCAAGCTGATACCCTTGTGGAAGTCTGGAATGTAGTGCAATTTGTATTCAACAGTCAATCATATAATGGTCTATTGCTGTTTCCAGAAAAGCCGTTTAGACAGTTTAAGTTTGAGAAGAAAAACATTCAAATCACCGAAAATCCTGTCGTGTATACACTACTTTTGCAGAATCTTTCATAAGGAAACCTGCAATGGTAACAAAACAACCGACAGATTCTTATGATTGTATGTAAAACATGACTCCTGAAAAAATGCGAAACTTTGATAATTTTGTCTACAGCTTGCTTTTTGATGGTAAATATAGAGGAGATGAATATGTAATTTCGGCATTCACGAACCTTCAATATGTACAGATTTCCGAAAGAGAAAAAGAAAAACTTTAGTGTAGTGAGAACGGTTACCCTTAATGAAACATAAAATAAAGCTTAGTCTAATATAGAGACAGGTATGCTTCAATGGAAAACAAAAACAAAATTGTTATCATTTACATAATCGAAAAAAAACCTTTACAAGTTCAAGTATGCTCATGCCGAGATGAACAGTGGTAATATATACATTAGGTATATTACGAACAAGTAAATATTTCAAATATAAAAATATATGAAATCATTGAATCTTGTTTATTACGCCGATAAAATTTGATACATATTTTGCCATTCAGATATTTTTCTTGATATGAAATATGAAAATTCATGAAATATTCAATAACCGATATCTCAGTAGCATGGGTTCAATCCCCGGGGAGGGAAGAACATAAAATTTACGAAAGCAAATTTACAGATCTAACATTGTTGGGTTGATGTTTAGACGAGTTGTATATACAGATCTGTAAATTTGCTTTCGCAATTTTTTGAAATATTTACTTGATATCGTGACACCAAATCACCTGCACTGTAGCCGTCCCACTAGACCACACGACCACCTGGGCTTCATTAATATGAAGCTTTCAGTGGCCGGGTGTTACCTTTCCACGTCAGTTTCAATCTAGCGTCGTACCACAGTACATAATATAAGGCATGAGGATGTTATTTTTACAGATCAGCTAAATTATCCATAAAAACCAAAGTAAATCGCCTAATTGGTTCTATACTTACTGTAAAATAGACATTATAGCAAAAGTTTATTGCGTTATAAAGTCAAAGCATATCATATCTTCATATCATCCTATTTTATTTATAGTTTCTGTTTAACTTTTAGCGCCTTTTCTTCATTCATTTTTTTGTGTACAAAAATAAATTTAAGTAAACAATGTTGGAAAATGTTTTCCCACTATCGCATTCCTATGGTGTTTTTTTTTTTTTCTTTGACAGATTTAAATTTTATAGGGAATGATATGAAATATAATGGTATACTTCGCGTTCAGTTATACATTGTAGAATGACCTTGACATTATAAAGAATAGTATCAATATCCTCTATTATTTGATGATTTAAATCTTACGGAAGTACAATTTGTCAGGTCAGTGTATATATTACAAAAATAGATTACAGCTTTATGTTTTTATTACAATAGTAAAGATTGTAAGAACCACTTCGAATCTGTAACTTTTTGTTTAGCTTAAAGGGAAAAGAACACTTATATGCAAACATATATAACGGGAATGCAACAATGTTTGAACAACAAAAACGATTATGTATGGTTTCAAAACAAGCAAATAACACTATCGATTTCAAAACATTTCGATAATGACACCATTGTAATAAAAATAAAGGATGTGATATGAATGAACATGTATAACTACCATTATACGTAGATGTAACAACAATATTCGGTTCTTAATGACGAACCAAAGTGTGCAGTATTATGTTGGATATGACAAAACGTGAAACAATTCAATCGACAAGATATTTCCAAGAATTGAATGATTTGTTTGAATTAAATATCAGTTACTGTATTATGTATCCAAACAACAGATGAATTGCAACTCAGATAAAAGAAAATATGATATCATAAAGGTCAATTAATCCTGAGAGAGTGTTAACAGAATTTTTTTTTTTTATATTTTACAAAATTTATAGACAGACAATTTTAGAAAGGTTTGTTATAAATTATGGCAGAACAAAGTATTGACTACTGAGCGGCTGATACCCTTGGGGACTGATAGTCCCCCTGAAGAAGCATCGATTTAGTACTGTATAAATATGAAAACAACGCGCAATAAATTTTAACCGTCTGAATGACCTTCATCGAGAACCCTCAAAGCTGAAAATTTGACAGCCGCGGATGTTGCAGACCCGGAACAGTTGACGAAATATACATGCTATATGACATCAACAACTATTCTATTTGCTTTAAACACCTTTTTAAAAAAAACACAGAAAAGCAAGATAATGGTCCAATGGTATTTATAGATTTTTTTGTATTGGTAGACATTAAGATAATAATATTCATAAAACATACTTCACAGCATTCGAGTACGTGCTGATTTCCAATTCAACATTTTATAACGACAATAAGCGAGCAATAAGCTTTACTTCGGCTACAACGGCATACATTTACGAATGGACTTTTGACACATAAAACTTTAATGCTGAACAAAAAAATATCTACTCATATATTAAAAGATTATATGTATCGCCTAATTGGTTATACACTTACTGTAATATAAATCACAGTTCTTGACATTATAGAGAAAGTTGATTGCATAGTGAAAGTCATAACACTCTTCATATCATCCTTTTTTATTTATAATTTTTATTACACTAATAACGCGCTTTTCTTCATTTATTTTCTTATGTACAAATTTTCAAATTTAGGGAACAAAGTTGGAAAATATTTTCCAGCAAACTAGTGTGGGTTGTGTTGAACGATTTAAATTTTATTAGGAATGCTTATAATGAAAAGATATACTTCGTGTACAGTTATACATTGTAAAATGACCTTGACATTATATAGAATAGAATCAATATCCTCTATTATTTGGTGATTTAAATCTTACGGAAGTACAATTTGTCAGGTTTTTTGGGGTTTAAAATTACTATCTGCCTGTACCAAGTTATAAATAACACTTTCGATTTCAAAACATCTGATAATAATTAAGATTACGCGTCTTCTTAATATCAAAATAATGAAATGTGGTATGATTGCACCTGTATAATAACCATCAGACAACTATCAATCAGAGTCCAAATGACTAAGATGTTAGCAGCTATATGTCACCGTACGGTCTTCAACGATGAGCAAAAATGTTTCGTATAATTAGTTTAAGTTTGATATGACAAAGTGTGAACCAATTCATACGAGAAAACTGACGCCCGTATTTAAAGCGAGCAATATAAAAAAAATATATAGCAAACATGCGCCACTGACAACCATTAAATTACCGGTTTCTTACTTGTTTTCCCAGACTTAAATTTATTTTTAGATTATTGCTTCTTATCATTTATATATCACTGCTGGTGATCCGATGGACCAATCTATTGTAGAGTTGTCACTGGTTCAGACGTACTTATATAAGCTGACTTATCTATAGTAAAGGATCCTACAAATTATTGCAAGATACAGTCACAGAAACAATTATATTTATAAAAACCAGTGATAACTCAACAATAGATTTATCCATCGGACCACCAGCAGTGATGGTGATCTTTGATTAATTTGTAGGATCCTTTACTATAGATAATTCAGCTGATCTATAACAATACCATCTTCATGCCTTATATATCATATATATATATATATGCATCGGATACATCTCAGACGTACTTAAACCATTGTGGTGACGTCAGCCTCCGGGCTCATGGTTTCTTTTTCAAGAATCAACGCTTATCCATTGTATCTATATCGCTTATAAATATAATTATTTTCTGTGACTGTATATTACATTAATTTGTAGGATCCTTTACTATAGATAATTTAGCTGATCTGTAACAATAACATCTTCATGCCTTATATATCTTGTACTGTAGTACGCCGCTAGATTAAAACTGACGAGGAAAGGTAACACAACGGCCAGCGAAAGCTCTTTTTATGAGAGTCCAGGTGGTCATGTGGTCTAGCGGGACGTCTGCAGTGCAGGCGATTTTGTGTCACGATATCACAGTAGCATGGGTTCGAATCCCGGCGAGGGAAGAACCAAAATTTGCGAAAGCAAATTTACAGATCCAACATTGTTGGGTTGATGTTTAGACGAGTTGTATGAGAGAGAGAAGAGAGAGAGAGAGAGAGAGAGAGAGAGAGAGAGAGAGAGAGAGAGAGAGAGAGAGAGAGAGAGAGGGTTATAATAATGAAATGTGGTATGATTGCACCTGTATAATAACCATCAGACAACTTTCAATCAGAGTCCAAAGGACTAACCAGCAAATTTCTCCTGAGGGATTGAAAACCAAAGTTTCTAAATAATTTCCAAATATAGATGAACAATGTTAGATAGGTTTGTAATAAATCATGTTATTACCAAAGTATTAAATACTACTCTGTTGATACCCTCGGGGAATGATAGCCCACCAGCAGAGGCATCGACCTAGAGTTGAAAAATATGAAAACAACATTTAAATTTAATTTGTTTGCAGCGCTTTTCTAGATTTACCTTCATCGTCAACAAAGGATGTTAAAGAACCGAAACAGTTGAATAGCTATATGACATAAAGAAGATATCAGAACCAAAACTAAGAAAACCAGTTATAAATAAGCTGATCTATTTCTTTGATACCGGTATTTACAAAAACTTGGTTGCTTTACAAATAATATAATCATGTGTTTTTGTGTTTATTGATAAGTTTTTGTCTCTGACTTCGTGATATATTTTTGTTAATACGATAACTCATGTTGAGACTATTTAATTTACGTATATATGACATAATAAAAAAACGAATTTTTAATAGAATTAAAATTTAGGTACACAGATCTAGTAGATATTAAGGATAAACTGTTCCCCAAGAAAAACCTGTTACCAGTAAGGTGTTCCTTTTAAAATTTCCATCAGTAGATAAATGGAAAATCAAACCTGCGGGTTTACAATTGTATTTGGATTGTATTTATTCTTGTTAGAATTGAAATGTTAATCACTGTATGTAAATAATTTGTTTGCAAACTTAACACTGAATATATTGGCACAAATGAGAAAGCTGTTAACCTTTAATTTAAATTCCTTTGGCGGAAGTAAGTAATATCAAAATATCAGGATTTATAATTCGTGTTTAGATTTTCAAACACGAAACAAGATTTATTTTACCTTCTCTATTTAACACTATTGTTGACGAATCCAGAGTATACATGGTAAACAAATTAACGCAGGGATTTTATTTTTATTTCAAATTAGTTACTGGTATAGATTAAGAACGCTTTTAAAAATTCGTTTTAATCTGTTGATAGATATGATTTGAACTCAACGTTTTGGAATTTTGAATCCTCAATGCTCTTCAACTTCGTACTTGTTTGGCTTGATAAATATTTTGATATGAGCGTCACTGATGAGTCTTATGTAGACGAAACGCGCGTCTAGTGTACTAAATCATAATCCTGACACCTTTGATAACTATTTACACCACTGGATCGATGCCACTCCTGGTGGATTGACTTTTCGTCCCCGAGGGTATCACCAGCTCAGTAGTCAGCACTTCGGTGTTGACTTGAATATCAATTATGTGGTCATTTTTTTATAAATTTCCTGTTTACAAAACTTTGAATTCATCGAAAAAACAAGGATTTCTTATCCCAGGAAAAATTACTTTAGCCATATTTGGCACAACTTTTTGGAATTTTGGATCCTCTATGCTCTTCAACTTCGTACTTGTGTCACTGTTGAGTCTTATGTAGACGAAACGCGCGTCTGGCGTATTAGATTATAATCCTGGTACCTTTGAAACTATATATATTTTATTGTAATATCAAAATGTTGTCGAGCATTTATAAAACATTAGATAATTTGCATTATTTTTATATATCAAACTGATATTCTAAAATTAATGATAGATTTTTTTATGCTCCACCTACGATAGTAGAGGGCATTATGTTTTCTAGTCTGTGGGTCCGTTCGTCCGTTCGTTCGTTCGTTCGTCTGTCCAGTTTCAGGTTAAAGTTTTTGATCGATGTAGTTTTGATGAATTGGAAGTCCAATCAACCTGAAACTTAGTATATATGTTCCTTATGATATGATCTTTCTAATTCTAATGTCAAATTAGAGTTCTGACCCCAATTTCACGATCCACTGAACATAGAAAATAATAGTGCAAGTTTCAGATTAAAGATTTTGGTCAAGGTATTTTTTGATGAAGTTGAAGTCCAATCAACTTGAAACTTAGTACACATGTGTCCTTATGTGGTATTAGATATGATCTTTCTCATTCTAATGCCAAATTAGAGTTTTATCCCAATTTCACGATCCACTAATCATAGAAAATGATAGTGCAAGCGGGGCATCCGTGTACTATGGACACATTCTTGTTTTATTTTATTCCATTTCTGTTTGAATTATCACCATGTATCACCTCTGTGCGGTTTTTAAATTTATAAAACGTTAATGTACTTTAATTACTTAATTAAAAAAATAACCTGTTTGCTTAATCAATTTTTTGCATAAAGTTAAGTCAATCAATACCACACGTTAGAGTATTATACAAATGCTGTGATTCCCAAAATTTCGACTTCCACCTGTATTATTCCTTATCATCATATACTTAGCATTGATATGATAGTTTTGCATATGTATAATGAACGGAAGTACACACCTATAATTTCCCATCCGGGCTGATAACCCATATCAGGGGCACCTCGTGCACAAAACCCATAATAGTGCCTCTTGTGCAAGTTACTTCCGTTATTTCCGGAATCGTTTGATTACTTTTCCATTGTTGTATCAGATGTTTTTTTGTATTATGACGTCAACGTTTTACGGGAACTTTTGTGAAGTCCATTTATGGCGGACAAATAGCAATAAGGTGTATTGAATCCAGTGGTAAACTGTCTGTACAGAACCAGCTTTTATTGGAAAAAAACAGATGTAAACATGATCAAATCCAATGATATAGATTTTCAAACTTGTGATAGTCAAGTTAATTATGGATTTAAAGAATCTATGTTACCATACATATATATGGAGATAGTAATGCTATTATGTTAAAATTATAGTGTTACATTATGTTGGATGCATAATTTGACTTCTTTGTAAAGTTTTTGACTGCATTTTGTTTAATTGCCTTACATAAAACAATTGTCGGAAGGATATGATAAAGCAATTAATAAATGGCTTTTTCCATATCGGCCCGGGTATCATCCCTCCACCCATATCAGCACCTCGACTCCGTCTCGGGATGATACCCGGGCCGATATGAAAAAGGCCATGTATTAATCTCTATCTATTGAAGACATTCTACCATTATATACGACCAAAGCTAAAACCGCTATGTAATGGTTATAAATGTAACCATAAAAGGTTTGAATTGTTTAGTTGTTGAAATACGCTGATTCCTTGGAATATATTAAACTACTGATTGCATCGGTTACTGAATAATTTGTTAAAAACAACTTCAAAGACTATTTCATAGCCGCTATCATGACCTTAATAGTATGTTATGAAACTTCAACGTCGTAATTTATTTGGCTTTTTAACTATTTTGATTCTAGCACCACTGATGGGTATTTTTGTAGACGAAATGTGCCTATCCCAAGTCACGGGACTATATAATATCATTTGTTGCTGAACATCGTATTCGTTTTTGTCCAGTGTTGTGTGTATACGTCAGGCCAATACTTTTCTCGTTTAAATTGTTTTACATTTGTCATTCCGAGGCATTTTATAGCTGACTATGGATTATTATTATTATTTAAGGCCGTGAGGTGACATTTGGCTGTTTATTTCAATGTCATTTGGTCTCTTGTGGAGAGTTGTAACATTGGCAATCATACCACATCTCCTTATTGTTATATTTCAACTAGTTTGTGTCTTATGTACTATTATTTGTCTGTTTGTCTTTTTCATTTTAACCATTGCGTTGTCAGTTTATTTTCAATTTACGAGTTTGACTGTCCCTCTGGTATCTTTCGCCCCTCTTTCAGCAGCTGCGAGTACACGTAGATTGACTCGACCATCTGTAAGAATTTTTCTTTTATTCATGGATTCCTATAAATGTACTGTTGAGTTATGTATTCAATTCCTATATGTTAGTTGTTGTTTTTTTACCGCAGCTACGTTTTGTTTGAATATTCTTGATCTCACCAGTACTGACTTTTTGAAAGAAGAGCTATATAACTTAATTTTTATTTTTATAAAAAAAACTTCAAACTAAAGATTGCAATTGCATATGAATGTGAATACGACTATTATTCCTTCAACATGTTGAAATTTGTAGATTCAATGACATTGTCGAAAATGCTCACCAAGCAAGCCACTTGGGCCATTATTGCTGTGCTCAAACTATAATTCACTGACCGAATGCATCAATGCACTTTCACTGAAAGTATATACTATATCTATTAAGAATAGTCCGTCACTGTATGATTCCAATGTGAATTTTAGTGGTTATTAAATTACAAGCACTGCTAATCTCCATACACAAATATTCCAAGAAACGTGTTACTGGTGGCTTCCTTGCTTGTGTAGAAATAGTGCGATTAGGAACCAGAAACATAATCAGTAGTGAGTATCCATGCATGGTCGTCTTTGTTCATCTTATATAATGCAGTCATTGATCCACAGTCATAGTGACCATTACTCTCAAACTCTCCAGCCCTTGATATGCTGGTATTTTGAACAACCAACTCCGTGAATGCATAGTTATTCCCGCTTGTGCATATTGTCCAGGAGAATAGATAAATTCCAGATTTTGGTGATACGAATATGCCGTTGAAGTTATTGTAATGGTCTCCGATATTCATAATAACATTTCTGAATACGACTGTTGACTTCTTCTCTAAGTTAAATGAATGTGTTGTAGTTTTTGTTGTAGCATAAAACATTATCGGTTTAGACTCAAAGGAACCTGCAACGAAACATTAAATATGAAAATACGTTATTAATATATATATTTATCATTATCAAGATTGCAAGGGTTTACATTGTAACCAGGGTTTGATAGCTATAGGAAGATGTGGCATGAGTGCCAATTGGACAACTCTCCATCTAAGTAACAATTTATAAAAGTAAACCATTATAGGTCAAGGTACGGCCTTCAACACAGAGACTTGGCTTACATCGAACATCAAGCTATAAAGGGCCCTAAAAATTACGAGTGTAAATCATTCAAACGCGAAAACCAACGGTCTAATCTATATAAAATTAGTATAATAATTTATTTGATAGGGGCTTTGAGGGTATGAAACCATTAATTATTTTCTGACATACAAGATGGATACTTTATCATATTTCGTGTATCAATTGATTAAATGATCATTCCACAAACAATTGAATTGCTCCACTGATTTATGCAGTTCAAAATATAAATGAATATCAGTTTTGTTAATGTCTTGGGAAGAAGCTGTTTTTTTCTTTTCTTTTCTGAATATTATTATAAATTCACTTGTATATTGTTAAAATTGAGAATTGAAATGGGGAATGTGTCAAAGAGTCAACAACCCGATCATAGGGATAGTTTGTATTTCACTTTCAATTTGTTATTCAAGCGTCAAATATAACTTTGTTGGCGGAGTGAAACTGCTGTCTCATAAAAATACTCAAGCCTCAATAATATCTAGTGTATTTAGTGATCGGTCGCCTCTAGGATTTTTAACTCATGACAAATGACTAAGTGTTTGAATAATTGGGCAATTAAGGTTCTTTTCGTTTTATAACTAAACTGTTTTAAATGCGTACATGTAGTATAATTGTGTATGACAAGGAAAAATGTGTCATTTTAATTTTATTCTTACTTATACCGAAAATAACGAACTCTTTCTCCCAGACCAAATATTTGAAATAACATTACTTTAACTGTACTAAAGTCTACATACCTTTATAAGACGAATCGTTGAGATCCTGAATCCTACTTTCAAAGATCTGCATAGAATTTTCTATAGCAGTGATACGTTGTTCAATTGTTTTTTCTGTCTTATTTTGTATGGATATAGCACATGTAGTGAAAGCAAGAAAAGTCAGTACTAACCATGGACAAAACTGTCGTATCGAGCTCCTCATCTTTGAAGGATACTTACGGGATAAAATATTGTTTCACGTTTATATACTGCCGTTTTAAAAAGCACAGATCACGTCTTTAATATCTATTTATTATCAAAAAGTTAATTTTTGGCAACATATTAAAGTCAGTTTGCTTCATACACAAATTATTAATGAGAAATTAATCTATGATTTACCTCTGACATATGCCATTCTACGCAATATTCAAAATATAGAAATAATCTACGCGATATTTTCCTTCGACATAAAATGCTTGTTGAATATGTGCACGTGCTGTTTCCAATCCATGCATATCAAAAAGCAATTGAGAAATAAAGGTTAATATATTTTCTTATTATCATGTTTTCGTGTTATTAATTATCCTTATCTATTACGTTGTACAAAATTCATCGTTATCCTTCATTACTATAATGTCTATAAAAAAACATTGCATTGGGAAAACCACAAAGCATCGTTAGCTCTTTGTTGGAATATATAATCTGGTTCAATTTGTTTCAAGATTTTTAAGCCACATTTTCATATGTGGTATTAAATTTGATATCATATCAATCAAAGTTATATACTACTAGGTATCTTTATCAAAGTCAATCAATTTCGCACACCTTCGAGGCAATATTACAACTTCACCTGCATATGTGATATACATTTCCCTACTTATTCGGTATTCAAGAGCTTGCATCTCTTACTCAGATTTTGTAAAACGTCATCAATGTCTGAGCAGAAAAATGAACCAGGGCTATATCAAAGAACGTATCGTCATTTTGCTAAATAAAAAAGGTAATCGGAAGCTCATGGTACCAAAACCTTGTTGATAAACATTCCGTATCAACTTCACAAATAATACATGATGGTCTTGTAGTATAGATTCTGGATACTTATGTTGTTCACCATCTTATCAACGTGCTTAATTATTCTTTGTTAGTCTTTATGAGTATTACTTTTACTGCTTAGTCTGTTTTATTGATATCATTGGAAGTGGCTCGGTACTTATATATCCCGTCATTGTGTTATTGTTCTATGATAGTTCTCGTATTCATGTCTTTCATTTTTTGCTTATTTGCTTTGTCTATTTGCCTTTTGGTGTTTCTTTGATACATATTACGTGGCTCTGCACTTATGCATCTCAATTTTGTGCTATTGTTAAACATTTTTGTATTTTTAATGTGCATTGTTTATATGACTTTTATGTTTCTGTGATACATATATGACGTGGCGCTTTACTTAAACATCCCTTCATTGTATTATTGTACTATGATTTACCATGGTAAATTTGTGCATTCTGGTAGTTAATATTTGCTTAAATGCTTGGTTAATATGGAATTTTGAGCTTCTTTGTTTCACATTCGTTTGTTTTTATAGCAATTAAGATTATGACACAATGTTGACTGCTGTACTTATCATTTCTGTTTGTTTTGTTCACACATCGTTGTCCACATAATGAAATTTTATGCGACTGTCATACAAGTGAGAGGTTTAGCTAGCTATTAAATAAGGTTTAATCCACCATTATCTACATAAGACAATGCTTATACCAAGTCAGGAAAATAACAGTTGTTATCAATTCGTTTCATGTGTTAAAGATTTTAATTTTGCCATTTGATTAGGGACTTTCCTTTTTGAATTTTCCTCGATGTTCAGTATTTTTGTGATTTACTTTTTTTTTCAAATTAAAGCCATCATAATTAGAATTTATGTAATGAATAATTTTTTTTTCAACATTTAGAATTAAACAATCAACATTGTATTTACCAGGAATTATAGAAAACAATACTGATCATTTTAACAATGGGTAAATATGAAATGTGTTTCAGGATTTTTAAGTGATATGATCAACACTGTATTAACCACTGTATGGAAATCAAAGTTATAAGTGAAATAAAAACAAACACAGTGGCAAAAGAAAACGACGAAAACTGCATAGAAAATTAAAAACAATAGTTATACAAACCCCTTTATAACACAAATTCCTCATTTTTTGTCTTTATTTTAAGTTCTTAACCGAAACTCAATGTCAATTTGTAGCGGTATACTTAGGTGCATCTGTAGCATCTCTGTTCGAAGTAAGTGGATATAGTTATCGTCAAAATAACTGAAGGGATAAAATCTATATCGCGGAATCTGAAGTAAAAGTAAACGATATGAAGATGGAAACTCGGTGCACTTAAACTGAAATTGACTTGTTTATGATTCGTTAATATTTCTTTCTTTAATACACTTCATCTGATTTTAATAATTACAAATTCCATATTTATTAAAAAAAAAAAATAAGAAAAAAATAAAAATTTCCACAATAATAAACCCTTTTAAGCCTGTAAAAAGTTTAATCACAAAAATACTGAACTCCAAGGAAAATTCAAAACGGAAAGTCCTTAATCAAATAGCAAAATTTACAGCTCAAACACATCAGACGAATAGTTAACAAAAGGCAAAGTTCATTGAAAAGTAAAACAGACTTCAAATCAAATACGAAGTTAAAAATTATCGAAAAACAAATATTCGGAAAAATACCATATGTACTACCAAAAAGCAGATACAGGAGAAACAAAATAGACAATCAAAATACATAAGTTGATAAGAAGTTGACAACTCCCACGGGAATTGTATATGTGTCTTGAAGAAGTAATACTTGTCGAAAAGACATTCTAGTAACCTATATATCAGAATGGCAAATAGTTATTAAAAGTCAGTTTTGTGGGGAGTTTTACTTTTTGTCCCCATTTAATTTTACCATAAATTATTATTTTTATTAGTCCAGTAACATAGCATTAAATTTCTTTTATGAGAATGTGAAAATATCAATCTATCAAGTAATTTAAACTATTGGTCGATTTAATGCTTCAGTAGTCATCCTGCATCTTGTGAAAAAGAAAACATAACTTCAAACACTTGCGTAACGCTTTTATAATCATAACATAATTTTTTTATATCTTTTTTAAAACAATATAATTCAATATATTAAGGTAATTATATACTGCGTTTGACTACAATAAATCATCTAAACGACGTTATCAAGAATTCAAATTTCTTATTTGTAACTTTACTTAGCATTTTCATTTTTTTTAAAAAGGACTCTGCCAATTTCCTGCTGAATTCTTTATGAATAATTTTAAAAAGTTACATATTGGTTACATATAAATAAATGAGAAAAAACTTGATAATCAAATGGCCTCTACTACACAAGTTGAAAAACTTTACATATTACAAAATGGATATTTTTGTAAGCTTACCAGTCCAGACAGTCCATATAAAAAAATATGAATTTAAATAATTTGTACGCGCCTTGAATTTGTTCTTATTTTTTTACTACATATTTTGAAACAACAGCACCATAGATTTTTCAATCACATTGTTATATTTGTCCGAAATTCAAATTGTCCCTATGAATAAACTTTAAATATTTTGATCAGGTTAGTTTGGGACGTATAGAACCATTTGGAATCCAAAACATAAAAAAGACCTGATGCAAAAACAGAAAGGCACAAGGCTGAACAACCATAACAATCTAGTATGTTATTGATGGAACCTAAATATTATTGTTTGTCACTTACGTGGTTCCGCTTCATTTCTAACCTATGATCTTTTCAGACTAAAATTATACTGGATCCTTCCGTCAGTTTGGGTATGATCCTGACGATGTTCATGATTTTATTTTTCGTTTGCCCAAATTACACTTGCAAAATGTATTAAACAATCTTAATTGGTTTACTTGTATAAGGTTTTGGAGACTTTAAACTTGCAAAAAAAAAAAATCTTTATTTTCAAATACGTTAAAGATCTTATTAAAATGTCAAACAGATTCTAGTTCCTTCGTAGAGAGTTAATGATACCAACACGGCCGATCATCGTCATACAAACCTTAGTCATCATCGCAAAAAAATATAATTTGCTTCTTTTTTTTTTTTTTTTCTTTTTCATTTATAGTTGATACTATATGCTATATAGAGAAGATTTCATTAGTGTGAGTTTGGTCTTTCTCATCAATTTTTTCTTTGATATAGCAAATAAAATATTTAAAACTTAAGGTAACTTTGGGTTCAAACAGAACATCATTGATTCTAATGATGATATTGTAGCAATTAGCAATAACATGAAATATTATCACTTTTGTATGTCAACATTTTTTGAAACATTTTTTGAACATTATTTTTTAATAATCTAAAGTAAAAACAAATACATTTTGCACACATAAATATTGATTCTATTACATAATAAATTAATTGTTCCTTTTTAATACAAAAAAAGTTCATTTGACATCAATACGTATGTTTTTTAAGATCCTTGCGATTTTCAAATTTCTTGTTGTTTAATTGGAAATTGGTTTCTTGCAAACGCATGCTATTCCTATATTTTCTTTCACAGCCTTCCATTTGATTGAGGTCTTTTTATGGCGTCTCAAGACTGGAAATGCAATTGTAAGTCTCTCACAGTTATATAGTGATTTCTCATAAGTTGTCTTCTGTCTAGGGCAACGGCATTTGGCATCTAGCATAACTGATGGATTTCTATTTGCATCGTACGTTACGTCATAATACCATGGACATAATGCATTCTCGTTTACGTGACGTAATTTACTCTTCAATGTTCTATTACATCTGTTTTCACCAAAGTAACGAGAACGGAGCGTAGATTTTTCGTAACTCTCTTTATTGTCAATGCATTCTGAGTCGTAACCAGTCCGAGAATATGTTGCTAGATCGAATGCCATTTTGGTATGTTGGTGAAAAGTACTGATTGAATCTTTAACATTGAAACATCGTTTTGAACCATCAGTAGAAATAAAGATAAATTGAAATATGAGAACGTAAAGGAATGTCATTGTTGTCTTGATATCAACTCTCTTTGTGACTTTCAACTAACCAAGACATTCATTTTATATGTTTTCCTATACGTTTGATATTTTTTTTTTTTTTTTTTGTAAATAGGAAACACACTTTTAACATTGTGCTATTCTGTTCAAAATTTTGCAACAAATTCAAACTTTTTGACAGAAATGTTCAGCGTATGTAGAACCATATTTAAATAACATGTGTATTGCTTTCTATGCTATGATCGTCCAATACTTTGTAATGTATTCAGAAGGCCCTAAATTTTGAAGTTTTCATTTCATATTTGACCTTTGATAAAGAAACCAATAGATAAGAATCAAGAACCCATTAGGCCTTCCACAAAATTATGTTTTAAAGAAAATCGTTAATAAAAGAAAGAAATATGATTGAATTATTTAATTTTCACATATTATACTTTAGACAACTAAAACGGGTTCCGTTTCCTTGTGAAAATTAAAGACATGTGATAATGAATATATTAACTGTGGTAGTATTAAAAAATCAATTAAATATAATGATACACAATAAATATTTCCTGTTAATTTACTATGTAATTTGATATAGAAACAAGAGGGGTTTGAAATTATCATAAACCATTTTTAAAAGTCATTTATGCGACAGAATTCGGAATTTGTAAAAATTCTTCGTGTCTATGTTTACATTTGGCTTTGAAATTGTACTTTTTTTTAATATTTATCATATCACGAACATGGCTATAAAAGGTATCACCTGTTTTAAATATAACTGTCAATGTGAATATTATGAAATATTTATTGTATTAAAGACATAGCAACAAAAGAAATCACATGTTTTAAATCTAAATTTCAATGAGAATACTACTATCAATTATATTTACTGAGGAGTAACATAGAATGTCCTTTTTTGTCGGTCTTTTATTTTATATTTTGACTTTAAATTAACGTAAATGAATGTATACAATTTCGGGTTTCTTATTAAGGATATCACAAAGTATCAGCCGCCTGCCACAAATTTTTGAAATGTAAATGAAATTCCAACATGTGTGAAAGCTGTATATTAAACATCGGATTTGAGTCATGATCAGACTTTATCAGCAACACTCAAAATTCTTCTTAATATATCTACAATCGAAATGCACATAGTAAGTTCTTACATCGACAACGATGTTTTAACAAAATATATGTGAAAATAAGTTCTTTTTTTCGTCAGAATGGAATGAAGTTAGAAAAAAAAATATATATTTATCCTTGAAAATCAAGAAAATTGAGATTTGGCTAGGAAATCAACTCTATGACAAATTGTACATTATTTTGTATCTTTGTAAAAGATTATCATATTGTGTAGAAAAACGAAGAAAACTGTCATCAAGAAGTTAAATAGAATTATGTATCTCCAAAAATTCTTCGGAACCATGTTTTTCGTTAGGGTTTCATTTTTTTCATTTTTTTTTTAGATATTTGGAATACCAAAGACAAGACAACAAAGTAATCGTTTGTTTCTTAAATGTAACGTTCCATGTGTATACAACATTATAGTTCTACCCAGCATGAACATAATTCACATAATTCACATTGTGTTGATTAGCTGATATTTTATGATGTCGACGCAGAAAACCCGATAACTATCTTGCTATTTCTGGTCTTTACTCACTTTCTTTTAGTGTATACCAATATCAAATCTACTCTGCGTTTACAAAATTAAAAAAAAATAACAATGCGTCGATCGGCTGATATATTACGATATCTATATATCTAAAGGTAAACAACTCCACTAGACAGTTTACGTTTAACGCACGTAAGATTGATTACGTCTTCTCGCACATTATGACGTAGCTGATAACTTTTCGTCTGACATTTTCAATTCTTCTTACTAGCTACACATTAAGATAATATGTTACAAAGACGCGATATAGTCTTAATTTTGTCAGAGTGTGTTAATACCCTGTCGATTTCAAATTTTCTTGGCGCACTCGTCAAAAGGGTTCACAAACAGCTGTAAAAATATACTTATCTTAAATACATCATACAAATTAAACATATTCGATTTCTTTTTTCTTTTCGTCTTTTTTTTTTATTGTTGCTATATTGTTGTCTGCCTTATTAGACCCTAAATATTTGAATGCATCTGTGTACTGTGTATCTCTCTTTCTTTTAAATTTTTACATCCTATTTTAGAAATTGTATACACGAATTTCTCTTTCAACAATTTGTAGCTACGTATTTCTCTCATCTATTTATTTCTTTTTCCATTTCAAATAGCAAAGGAATGTTTTGAGGATTCTTTAAAAATAGTAAAACCAAAGAAATTTTGAAAATCCCAATCAGGTTACTCTCATAAGTTTTTTGTAATGATTTTAGCTATCATCTTGATAACACAAATATATAGAGACATATTTTAAATAAAATTAATGAATGAAAATCAAGATCTTTAATTAATTCAATCATTTCGGAAATCATTAGTCGACTCCCTGTAGCAGAAATTTCCTTCAAAAGATGATTTCTATTCATTTTTTAATTTGCCATAATCTTAAAAATAATTAAAGCTGGAAAGGAACTTTGAAGTAAACAATATCAGCATGATACTATCTATCATTAGAACTTATCTAGTTATACGACCCTATCGATGATGTATTACTCCTCAGTGACATTGTTTATTGCAATAAGATGAGATGAAGCAAATAAGTCAAAATACCGAAAATCGTCTTGTGAAACCTATATTATATTGTCCAATTTTACTAGTGCTTTATCTAATATCTTGAAACCTTTGATATGATATATCGACTTGAATTTGAAACAGCAAAAAATATTTGCAGCCCAAGATCTTCAGATGACTTCTTACAAATAACCTCCTCGTAAAGGCAAATAAATCGTCATGATCGTTTTGTCTACATAAGACTCACCAGTGACGCTTAATACAAAATGTTAAAAAGGCCAAATATAGTACACAGTTGAAGATTATTGAGGACTCGAAATTCCAAAAGGATCTGATAAATACAGCTAAGGTAATTTGTTAAGGGCGTAGAGAGGGTCAGAAGATATCAAAGAGAGTCGAAAACGAACCGACAAACGTTATCAAAAAGAGGAAAACAATTATAAGACAGAAACATATACACAAGAAAACTAAAGACTGAGCGACACAAACCCATCCCAAAAACTGCGTGATTTCGGATTCTACAAAAGGGTATTGTGACGAATATATTTTGGAAGATAATGCATAATAAAGAACGAAGTAGTTAGTTTAGTTTAAACAGTTTGTATTATTGAAAAATGTAACGATGGAGTATTACGATGTTACATGAAATTCAAACATGGGTTTCGGAAACAAGTTTGGAAAAACTTTTATAAATTCGTCTACATTCTACTTTGCAATCCCCTTCCCTTTTTATGAATGTGACCTACCGAATTAGACTATTTACCGGGTTTGTAATAACATGAGCAACACGACGGGTGCCACATGTTAAGCAGGATATGCTTACCCTTCCGGAGCACTTGAGATCACTCCCAATTTTTGGTGGGGTTCGTGTTGCTCAGTCTTTAGTGTTCTTTGTTGTGTCTTGTGTACTACTATCTGTCTGGTTTTTTTTAATCCTTTTTAGCCATGGCATTGTCAGTTTATTTTCGATTTATGAGTTTGACTTTTCCTCTTGTATCTTTCTCCCCTCCTTGACAATTCAGGGGCCTATGAATATCTAAGGCTATGTAATAAACTGGCAATTTAGTGAAACTTGTAGAAAGAATGCTCGGACTGTGATGCGACAAGAGTTTCATTAGTGTCTTTATGGTCTTCCAGGGACTCATCCAGGGTTAAAACACCCTTGTTACTATAGGCAATAAATGTTTATGGTTTTTTCCCATACTGATATATTCCGATCACCAAGGGGTATATAAGAAACCGTCATAGTCAGTCGTGGTCAGTATTTCGATCAGATCACACAGCTATAAATGATAAGATAATAGGTCTTTGTGTATCGTGTAACTGCCTATTCTAGAGATGGTGTGAATCAGATATTGATACACTTACTCAAGAGGAAAACTTAGATAATCATAGTTCTGTTCTATGTTCCTATTGAATTTCAACCAAAGAAAAATAACTGGATCTTCCATCACTGTATTGGATACCTAAACTATATAAGTATCCCTGCAAACAACGGTATATTGCTTGTTTTCCAAGTGCTCAAAGAATCTGCATCTAAATTATGAACATCAATTTTATAAGCAACCAAGGCAAGGCTTCAAAGTTATCGTGAAACTGCCTGGTCTAGCGGTGGCGTGAATCAGATAACGATATTAAAATATTCCAAAGATCTTTCAGAGTACAAACAATCTGAGACTCTTTCATCTTGCCAAAGTATTAACACATTTGACTTTCCTACACTTTACACAAGTATTCCTTTTTTCAAACTAAAAGACAAATTAAAAGAGTTGTTATTGCTCTGTTTCATAAACAGATTGGCCAACGTAGATAAAAGTATCTTGTCTTAGGGAGGGATAAATCCTACTTTGTACAAAATAACTCTAATTCAAACAAAAATGTCTGTGAAACTGACTTGATCAAGATGAATGATTTCTTGATTGACAACATATTTGTTACGTTTGGAGAACGCGTATTTCAGTTTTCTCGTTTAAATTGTTTTACATTGTCATATCGGGGCCTTTTATAGCTGACAATGCGGTATAGGCTTTGCTCATTGTTGAAGACCGTACGGTGACCTATAGTTATTAATGTCTGCGTCATTTTGGTCTCTTGTGGACAGTTGTCTCATTGGCACTCACACCACATCTTCTTTTTTTATATTTCAAAAAACTGTCGGCATTCTCATGATAACCAACAGTGCCCTCTTCTTGCCTACTTGTATCTTTTTTTCATTGAGGCTCACTTTATACATGAACTTCTTTAGAGGAAAGAAAAAAAGTTATCAGTATTGTTTAACTTCCCCTTCCGCTATATAGATGACGTATCTTCAAATTGATACGATATTCCCAGGTTTGCATTTTATTTAATGATTTCTTTGATAGAGAATTGCAGCTCACAAGGAAGCTATTTAAACAAGAGTTCCAAATGGTGAAGTTAAAATCATCCCTTCGTAAATTTTACGGACACTATCACGAGTTGGCTAACCGTTATTGAATATCCGTTTCACAGATGATAGCGACTATGTTTATTGTGTCGTAACTACAATCCCGTTCCCTTGATACGAATGTGACCTACCGAATTATACTTTAAAGCTAAAAGAGCTTTTTTTTTTAATTAAGATAAAGATCTAACGGAAAGAGCAACAATATTGCGAGCCTATTAAGCTAACTATTTGTGTTAGTAAAAAGATTCAAATTAAGATTTCAGGCTTTTATTTTTTCATTTAAAACCGGAGATCGTTAGTGCATTGAAATGTTATAATTAATTTAGGATCACATAAATAATTTATCTCTATCCTGACATGTAATAATTTATAGTTATTATTGTAATCCCCTGTATTCCTTGTTCTTCGTATGCCTTATTTTCTTTCAGGAATCTCGTATACAAATATTTGTCTATTTTTGTAATAGGATTAAAGTTATTACAGCTGATTTCATCCAGTAGAAGATGTGTCATTAATGTTCGTTATTTTTTATCACAATATTACAATTTTATATGTATTACTAGTGCTTTGTTATAACAACTAAGCTTAACTAGATTAACAGTTTCAGTTTACTTCTTCCGGTAATAATTCATTTCACTAACTGTTGGCAAAGGAGCTATTTAGCAAGAAAACGGATGTTTGGTACATTGTTTTGATTAAATCCATTTAAGTGGATCACACACAATAATTCTTAAAATATCACGTGTGCTTAACTCTGAAATGTAACCGGGAGCATTCTGAGATTCTGTACAATATTTTTCTATTACTTTATTGGTACTCACAACTATATTTCAATATTGTTGCATTTTAACACATTTGCTTTTTCGAATGTTTAAAAACCTGTTTAGAACTTAATTCTTAAAAACAGACGTTTCACCGGTACATTTACATAAAATAAGGAGATTTTTTTTATTAGTATACATATAAAAGTATCCACCAATGTCCAAGTGGCGTTAAATAGAGAAAGTAAAGCCTATAGTACGTCTTCAACAAAGAGCGAAATTAGCTGTTTAAATATCAGCTATAAAAGGCCTCGATATGACAAAATTTTAAATAATACAAACGTAAGACTAACCACTTGAACATCTTGATTAATGATAAAACAATAAATGAAAAATTTTGAAAGTCTGCAACCAACGATAACCATGAGGCAAAATATTCTGACATGGGGCAGGCGCTTAAACTATTTTGCGGTTTAAAAAATATTGCTACGTCAATTTATCTCCTGTGTATAGTTGTTTCATTGACAATCATGCGACACATTTTATATTGTATTAAATGCTATTCCCCTCTTTAACCGTTCGCATTCCCGTTTTTGCCCAATTGGGTGATGCACCTTAATTAGTGACGGATATGCGAATCAAGATACGCTTCAATGAATCTTCTTACCTTGGACCAAATCCATATCTATAAATCATAAACCCATTGTCGTTTTGATCCCTATTTCCGAATTAACTTAGACAACCAAAGAGGAATTAATGCGAAGATATCTATATAACCAATAGGGTATCAAATACACAAAGCTAGATGAATAGAGGACTTCTGTAACTGTTTCCGTTCATTTGACAAAGTGCTCTTGATTTATTGATATGTGAAAATTGTTGATGTTATCCCAGGTACTATGACTTCCATTTTTAACAGGAATGTGTCGAAACATTTCAAAAATTGAAAAGAAGTGATCACAATTGTATTTCTTGAAATAATTAAATATTGATTACAGAAAACAATTTTATTAAGTATAAAAAAAAAACATAAAAATAATACATCCACAATATGTGGTACAATGATTATCATTACCTAACTGGTAAGTGTAGTTCTATCTTTTTATTGTCAATGTGACGTACATTTTCAAACATAATAATCATAGCTATTTACATGGTATGTGAACTATGTTAATAATGTTAGTTCACTAATATACGCTTTATAGAATGGAGCGACTGACCATTTGAATCATATATTAAATCACAAATAATTTGAAATCAGCAATGTTTTAATCCAAGTTGTCTATTGTGTTCAGAACTAACCTTTTTTTTACATTCTTGAACAAAAACTATCTTAATTTTTTTTATTTACCGTTTAAAAATAAGTCTTTTTACAGCTTTACATTTTTTAAAAGGAATTTGTCTTTGTAATTGTTCATTGCTTTTCGACAGCAAAATTTTACAGTTCAGATATTTTTGAATTAAATTAAATCTACCGTTCATATATGATTATTTTTTATTTTATCTTAATGGTTTACCTGTATTATTGAGAATGTAATTTCCGAAAGATAGATTAATATGAGTATTTCTATTCAAAAGATTGTATTCATATATGAAATTGTCCTTATTTCTAAAAACATCAAACGATTACTTTTTTTTTATCCAAGATTGTCAATACAAGTTATGCTTTACAATAGCATTTACTATCTTTTTTAAATCATTCTGGATGGTTCATATTCACACAAGCATTACATCAAAAACAGATGTATCAATGAAAGAAAACTACGTCTAATTAAATACATGTTATCATATTTAAAACAGGAAACTATGTAGAAAATCAGCTATTGCTATGTGTGTTACTGTTTCCCTAACACGGGAAATGAATAAACGATTGACTAGAACTTTTTGTGTAAAACAATAATGTAATGCCCCTGTTACAAAATTAACAAAATATCAATTTAAAACCTTTTACGTGCTCCAAATACAAAACATTCGAACGTCCCACTAGTGTTAATCTTAACATGGTTTAATTAAGAAGTTTCTCCATGGATAGTTTCTTCATGGATTAAGTTTAATTGAACCTTTCGTCGCGTTGTTTTATGTCTTTATAGGTCTTTTACATACACACCCGACTCCAATACTTTCCTTGACTGGCTTCCATTCATTTGAAGTTGAATCACGACGTCTTAATACTGGATACGCAATTTTAAGTCTTTCACAGTTACATAAATCGTCGTCTTTAAGAATTTTCTCCTTTCTTAGACAGCGGCATTTGGCGTCTAGCATAATAGCTGGATTTCTGTTACGATCAAATGTTATATCGTAGTACCAGGGACAAATTGTGCTAGAACTAACATGACTTGAATCTTCTTTTGAAACGACATCACATCTTTTTTCTCCATAATAGTGAGATCTAAATATTGATTTATTGTAGTTTTTCACACTGTCAAAACATGATCTAGATGAGACGAAGTTGTTCTCAGTGTACGTTGTTAAATCTGATGCCATCTGTGTATATCTGTGAAACTTCTTTATTGAATAATTTACATTTGCACATCGTTTCTTCGCATTTGCTAATATGAATATTGATAACAATATTAAAATGCACTTGTAAAATACTGCCATGTTTCTCGGATATCATATAATATTGTAACACTTTTTGTGAAGTATTTATACATGTTCTGTGGATTTTTTCAACTAAATTTAGAGATTTTTATTTTTATTTATTAAGATATACCCTTGAGTAAACAAACATTCTTTAATTCCGTATTTGTAATTTTTACTGTGTCATAACTTTAATGGTTTTGGGTCTACCCAATAAATAAATACGGTTGCTTGTTTAAATAATTTTAGGTCACATGTTACTACATATGGAACTACCCCTTACTATATAAGTTGCGAATAACCAATACTGCGCATGGTTTAGTATGCTTTAAACTATGATTAATGCTGATGAAGTCATGAATAAAACCCCAGTAGCATAATCATGAAATCTTTAAACACTGATAAATAAATACAAAACCAGGCTGAATATTTTCGTCTTACTTGTTTATGGAAGAAATAAGTTTTGGCTTCCTTATGGAAGTTCAATAAAAAGAATGACTGTTTGTGTGATATTACATGTGCCAATATATACCTGATTATTATGTCATTGAACTTTAAATCAACACATATTTCCTTATCAATTAGGGAAAATGGCACCTTGAAATAAACTATGACTGTATATAGCTTGGGATTATAACAAGATATCATATTTTCATATAGATGTTTCATTCATATAGAAGCATGTCTCGACAAATAACCACACTTATAGCTGGATGGAAATTCTTCATTTAGTAATGAGCTAATCAGTATAGAACAGCATCATATCTAAAAGTCTTTTAAAATTTATTTATATATATAACTTAAAAAATCCAAATATCAAATTGGATGGCGGAGATAGGTGTGTTGTGTCACAAATTCTACCATGTAAAATAAAATCTATACATTGTCGCATGTTAGGGAAGGATTGAGTGCTCACAAACATCTTTAACCCTAAATGACTAAATGAACTAAAATTAAAAAACATACAAGACTAACAAAGATCAGAGGCTCCTGACTTGGGACAGGCGCAAAAAATGCGGCGAAGTCAAACATGTTTAGTGAATTGTCAACCCTCCCCCGATACTTCTAGCAAACACACAGTAATACGCACAATACAAGTAAAGGCAACAGTATTATACTGCTGTTTGAAAGTCATAAATTGACTGAGAGAAAACAAATCCGGGTTACAATTTAAAATTGAGGGAAACGCATCAAATATTAGAGGAATACAACAAAACAACAGAAACACTAAAGTGCGCCCAAAAAACCAAACGACAATGCAACACACACAGAAACGAACTATAAGATAACTATTTCATTTTCCTGACTTTGTTCAGGACGTTTTTAGAAAAAAAAATGGAGGGATGAACCTCAATCTTTTATGACAATGTTGAATATAACACTAAAATTACAACATTGCATGACAGGAATACAATACAAATAATGGAAGAATATTCAGGACAGACAAATACACAAATTAACAATACAATAGAGCATTACGACATTCTTATATTTATTAGGTACCAGGCCTATAATATGATACGCCAGACGCGTGTTTCGTCTATATAAGACTCATCGGTGACGCTCAGGTCAAAAACAGTTGAGAAAGTTAAACAAATATGAAAATCATTGATTACCCAAAATTCCAAAAGAAATGTGCCAATTACGGCTAAGATTATCTACCTAGGATAAGAAAATCATTAGTATTTAGAATAACTCATACTTTTTCACACGAATAGAAAATATATAAAAGTTCCAGTGCGATGTCAGAATAGCAGTTGTTCGCCCTTTTGTCCGAAGTGTTTCATTTATATCATATACATTACACTGCATTGTGACATTTGTGATTTTCTAGTATGTTTACCTTTTGGTGTTATCCATCCAATTAAAGTTCTGTCGTGTAACATTTTTAACACTGGGTATTGATTGTAATATAGTTAAAAACTAATTATCTAAGTTTTATTGGGTATAGGTGATCCAAGAAATTAAATGTTTAACACAATATAATTATTGTCGAATAGTCTGAAAAAACTTCGAAATCGTTGTTTCCATCCAATATAGATCAAACTTAGGCTAAATCTGCGAAAATATTTACCAAAAAAATTAATGAATATATATTTTATTAAAATTAATACATATCATTACCTACAGGTTGCATATGCAAAAAACTCATCATTGATACCAGGATTGCAATTTTATATGCAACTTTCAATATCGGATATGTTCCTTACGTCGTAACTACAATCCCCTTCTCTTTCATGAATGTGACCTACCGAATTAGACTATTTACCGGATTTGTTATCACATAAGCAACACGACGGGTGCCACATGTCGAGCAGGATATGCTTACCCTTCCGGAGCACCTGAGATCACCCCTAGTTTTTTGGTGGAGTTCGTGTTGTTTATTCTTCAGTTTTCTGTGTTGTGTCGTGTGTGCTGTTGTTTGTTTGTTCTTTTCATTTTTAGCCATGGCGTTGTCAGTTTGTTATAGATTTATGAGTTTGACTGTCCGTTTGATATCTTTCGTCCCTCTTTCAAGTAAAATATATATTCAAAAAATAAGATGCTTCCAAGTTACATATACCAATCTAAATATAAGCAGCTTCTATGTGACATATATAAAATATGAACAGCTTCCATGTAGCATATATTTCAATGTAAGTAGCTTCCATTTTACATATGCGAAACATTCATTAAAGGTCAATAACACAGCTGACAGTTGTTGTCCATTGGTTTTTTATGTTTTGTTACTTGATTTTGCCATGTGATTATGGACTATCTGATTAGATTTTCCTCCGAGTTCAGTATTTTTGTGATTTTACTTTTTATGTAACATATATATACAAGATCCGTTAAATAGTAAGTAAGTAAGTTAGTATTTTTTTTTTATAATAGTGACATGTGTAATCACATTTCAGTAAAGTACAATATATTACATACACAATAAAATACACCCGACCCATTGGGTCTATAAGTCCCTTTTAAATCATAAAACGTAATTATTTTATCACGGATTTCAAACAAAATAATGAAAAGTAAAATTGTTAGCTATTTGATATAATATTTAAAATTTTAAATAAAATATTAAATATATTTTAAATATGCGCAGTATATTTTACTCGTCAAGCGACATGTACAGCTATCGTATTACATATAAACAAGAATTAATACAGGCAACATGTGAAGCTTACATGGTACACACAAAATTCAACGGAGGCAAAGTATGCTGCTTTCATATACCATATATGAAACATTCATTGCAGCTACGAAAAGGCTAGCTTTTCACCCGCAAACAAAAGGTGTAAATGCAAAGGATCGTGCACAACCAAGACTTGTTAATGCAAAAAAGGTATGATACCGTGTGGAAGTAAATGTCACCCCAAGCCTACATTGAAGAATGTAATTAGCGATGAAAACCAATTATGGCACCAATATTTATTTTTACGTAGTATTTGAATAATACGTTGCCATGTAACCATCATTGTTTTTCTAGATAAAGTTTTTGTACCTATATGGTCTAAATACTCATATGGTCCGGCCCGTTAATAACCAAACGAGTATTATACTCATATGGTCCGACCATACGCGTATGGTCGAACCATATGAATATACGCATATGGTCATGACCATACGCGTATGGTCCAAATACTCATATGGTCCGGAACATATACATAATTCATTTCAGGCAATATGTTCAGCTTTCAAGTCAAAACTTATAGAAATAGAAACAGCGCAAGAAGATATGTTTATCAAAAATCATCTTCGATGCATGCATGCCCATGGCAAGTCTATATGCTCTTGGTTGTAATTAAATTTTTGAAATTTCTTAAGATTAAAGAATAAATGTTGATCTCCCTCATACAAAGCTTTGATTCCTGGTCGATATTTGGCTATACGTAATGTCTTTTTTTACTAATCAGTTCTTTAACGTTAGTGTAAAGATATATAGATTTGCCTCGGGCATCATGCCTGCATTTATTTGCTATATATTTCATACAAAAACACATTTTTTCGAAGGCATTTATGGTTGGATTTTTATAAACAAGGCATTTAAAACACCCATTGTCTTAAAAATATTTGTTTATATGGCCATAGTTTTGTTTTTCAGTTGTTTTTGTTTTCTCTTGATGTGAACACAGATAATAAAATTTTACAGTTTGATTTGGTTGAAATATGTAGCAAATTTCTGAACAGAATTTTTTTCTTTTTTGTGTTTATCTCGTGAGAAAATAAAAATGATCCACAAAAAAAAACCAATCAAATAAACCTGTGATAATTCTGCTTCTATTGATATCAAGTTGCTTAAATTCAAACCAGAAATGACCTCAAAATATTATTTTTTAATGTAGTTTTATATGAAATATAAAGGGTAAAATCTCAAGTGACGAATACGTGTGGTGTGGTAACACAATATTCAAATATGTTTTTTTGCTTCTTTCTTTTCCTAATTACTTTATGATACTTGCCCTTTATGGGCCGATGAATGGTTTAATAAATTATTCGTATTCATACCAATAAAGAATCAAAAACGAACCAAAAATGAACTTTAAGACCTGTTCAATAGTTGGTCTATAATCTTCTATAAACTAATTTTGTTTTATATGAAGCTATAAGATTGATTATCAGAGTCATTGAATAAATTTCTTTTGTAACTTTGTTTCTTTTTATATGTTACTTTGTGTGCTTTGAAAAGCGGGATGCAGAATAATCTTAGTGTCCTGTTTTCATGATTTCATGATTTTCAAGAATAATTCGTATTCGAAAAGTTGCGTTTGTGTATCACCTGTTTCTGTTCTTCTCTTATTTATTATCCAGATGATTTGTCGACGGCTAAACATTGCTTATATGTTTTCTTATTCTACCTATTGCGGAAGACAATATGTTACATTTTATAAATTACCACTTTTTGTCTTCAGATTCTAGTCCACCTAGTGGATATTGGATGGGATTGCATGATATAGAAGTACCAGATGATAACTCTGATAAAACCAGCAAAAAAAATAAAATACGGAGAATTTAAGATTTCTTAAATTTGGATTTACATAATCATTTCCAAAATGTACTAGCTTCCATTCTCAAGTTTAGCTAACACAAATTGTGTGTGGAAGGAGTTAATGTTCTGCTGCATCGTATAAAAATGCTAAACTATCCGTGTGTCTTTGATTTTCTCGAAATGAATTTGCATGCATTTGTTTCAGTAGTGTTGTTGGCGAAAGTGAAGTCATTGGTTAAACCAGGCCTGATGTAAATGAAACAGCGCCTTTTTCTTTTCGGTGATACTGTTTTGAGCATTTGTTCGTTATAAGAATTGGCATAGCTTAGATTGTGTATCACATCCTTATAATTTATTTTTCTTTGCCATTAGTTATTTCTCGTCAATTAAGTATGCAATGACAAATGTTTTAATATATGTTTTTTGTTGTTGCTCAAAACTATATATGTAAGCATTATTCTTTCCTGAAAGCAGAAAGAATGTAGCAAGAAGGCAAATAAAAACCATATGTCGACAAGACAGACTATTACCGACAGATATTAAACAAAATATCTTTAAGCGTGATGAATGAACTTAAAGAATAAACAAAACACATCCAGAAGGCTATGACGAACTATCTATTACATGTGATGTCAACAAAACTTTATAGCTGTTCAATTTCTATAAATTCATTCAAAACATATAAATCAAGGTAAAAAAACTAGGCAAGTACATGGTCTAATAAACAAATTAGAGCTTTGAAAGTCATGGACCCGAAATACTAGTCCGCAGCACAGACAGAAGAGATTCAGTTTACTGGTCATGTAGTTAAGGACTACTACATGTATAGTCATCAAGTGGGTTTAAACCAAACAAGGTGAAACAACACTGAATATTATCTGAATAAATAAACAATGAGGCGTGAAAGATACCAAAGGAATATTCAAACTTATAAGTCGTTAACAAACTCCACGACGAACAGGAACACCACCAAAAGACAAACAGCCGTATAAACAACACAAGATAGAATGCTAAAGACCGAGAAACATGAAAACAATCGATGGAAAACCAGATTGATAACAGGTAGTGTTAAATGGAAGGCAGATCCTGCTATACATGTGACACATGATGTGTTAATCGACATGCAAGCACACTCGGTGATAAGTTTAATTCGGTAATGCTATAAGAGGAATACAGACGGTAATGTTTCCGAAAATTGAGACATATCCGACATCATCTGTAAAAACAAGATTCCTTAGCAGTCAATCAGCTCTTGTTTTCGAAGGGATGCCTTACGCTTCACTACTGTTTTTTGAAACCTTGGTCTAATAGCTTCATTGTAAGCTTCGACCGGACTCCAGGCTTTTTGGTCATGCATTCATAATCGCATTCAAAAACCACAATGTACTATGATCACACGGTTTTGAAAACCTTTCTAGAAGCCCGATAATTTGAATGCTATGTAATAGTTACCAAAGGTACCATGATTATAATTTAATACACCAGACGTGCATTTCGTCTATCATAAGACTCATCAGTGACGCTCAGATCAAAATAGTAACTCTATGCGATGGGACAGAGGATATGTTACTTAATACAATTTGGAAATCGATAATTAAAACGAAAACAGAAGTCTAGATTATAGCAACAATAAATGGTGTATAACTGTGGTCATCTCGTTATTTGTGACATAAGTATTATAAAAAGCGTAATAAAAAGGTTACGCTTATTATTTTTTTCAAAAAAGCATGCCTTTTGTTTATTTGTTTGAAATGTCCTACATTTTCTCATGTCAGGGACTTTTCAAACTGATTATTACGTATATTTTTTATGCATTGTCGTAGGATGTATGATGACATTCAGATGCTTGAATTTTCATGATTTTGAAAAGGGGATACTGTAACCCATCTAGTAAGACAACTCGAATATAAATCTTTACAAATACGAAATAATTGGTTCTACCCGTCTATAAAACATAAAGAAAAGTATAAAAAAGACATCCCTAATGTTGGCTAAAAAGGATTAAACCTGCAAAACAAGTAGCCGCGATTATAAGTTGGTTTATAGTAGTCTCCTTTGCAATCATACAGGGTTTCCGCTGGCGGTCGCCATTTTCGCAATTTGCGAAAAAATAATAATTGTGGCGATAAAAAATCGTCATTTGCGAAAGAATTTGGCCATAAAAATATATACAACGATTTGTTTTCCTCCATCTTGTTTATAAACTTTTTTTCGAGTTTCTCGGACTTAACCTGATCAGACAATACTCGGAATTCACCTTGACCTCATTAAGATTTGGACAGAAAATCAATAATCAGCTGATTGCATTTTTTAGCTATCGACAACAAAAGATTAATTAATAAAGGTGTTGATTGAATTGTTTGACAAAATGATATGGTTAAATGGCTTCCACTTAATGTCACACACAGAATTTATGTACCACTTTGCGACGCACGTGTTTGAAGCAAACTTTTGACGTCTCCTCTCCTCTTAAAGATAGTTCAGAAAAGAAAGATGTTGTGACGAAAAATGTTCAAAAGCAAGGAAAATCTCTGATTTAAAACTTTAATTATCCTTTGACTTTAATATACGTTATTGATTAGGGAGACTACTTTAAAGTCGTTTGAGAGACACACGTGTTTCAAGCGTAGATTTACGTCTCAACTTTTTTTCATTTACGATGGTCAAGGAAAGAAAACTGTCGTTACGAAGAAATCTATCCAAAAGGTTGGGAACAACCCCTCGAATGAAAGACACCCTTTAATGTAATGACTACACATGAAATGAGGTCTCAATTTCATATGATAAAAGCTTTTGTTTTGTTGTAAAAACCACTTCTTAGTATATAAGGGCACATTAGTATTTTTCTTTTAAAGAAACTTTCCCTCGAACTATACTGGTATTATATGACCAAAACATGTCCATTAATTTTGTTATATTCCAGGACTTATATCTTCTTTATTATTAAAGTATAGTGGGCCCCTCCTTAGGAAAGTTGTTTAAAATACAATGAATATTTTCCCTTTTAAGTTGAAATTTTTTTTGTTGTTTTAAAGTAAATGTTTAGTGTTTATTCATTAAAATGTAGACTCTGAAAAAAGTTTGAGAGAATAGTCTTAGAAACAATGGGGCAAAATCGTCTTATTTAAGGGAGGGAGGGGGTAGAAAAAAGGTAAATTTTAAACGAAAAATATATTTATGTTACTTGGCGAAAAAAATAATAAAGTGTCGAAAATATATTGTTTTTGCGAAAGCGGTGGCGAAAAAAATAATTGACCCGGGGGAAACCCTGATAATGCATCTCCTCTGTTAAATACATTTCTTGTTGCAGCCACTCTATTTCAATGATACTACTATTCAGATAATAAAGGCAAATCCTAGAATTATACTGTATCAGAAATGAAGAAAATGCAAGTAAAGTATTGAGCATCACTGTCAATACATATCCTACTTGATAGAGTGTATGCTTTTACTTTCTTCCAGCGGTAACAGATATACAAAGTGCTTAAATGTATTGAAAATAAAGTTTAAATGATTGAGATTAAATCTCTAAAAACAGTAATTGATTTCATTCCTTTCGGGGTCATAGTCATATGAGGTTATTTTGCAAATTTTCATACTTTAAAAAAATAACACGAATTCAACATACGTGTATTTTAAACATGATATATACATTTATTAATCATCCTACTATCTGTTCAGTTCCCTTTGAGATTGGTGATGGACATTTACATGTGTTGATATGCACAGAAATTTCCATAGTATCTGCCAGAATATACTGTCCTGAAATGAAAATAAATGATTTGTGCACTTTTGTACATACAAAAATATTAAATTGTATATGCGTGCAAATTAGTCTTTACATTGAGAAAATCGTTGTCAGTGACAGTTAGCTGACAATATACAACAAGAAGACATTTAGCATCCTTGACTAAGACGAACTTCATAGTTAAATAATAGGAAACCTGCAGCAATGTTAATCGACATAGGCAACATAACATTAAATCGACCAGTATATTTTTTTTTCACTTATGGGTAATACAAACCGCAAGGTATTTAATTAAGGAAATTGTGTGGAATCAAATGATATTACAAATACATGACACAAAAGCAGGGAATCTAGATTTAAGCTTATGGCATAGAACAAAAGGATGAGATACCAAGGGGTTGAAAAGTTACAAGAGTAACTGCCACCGAGGAAAGTATTTCCGAAAAGAAAAAGACAAAAAAAAAACAAACATCAAACATCAAACAGAACACATGTATACGATCAACATGATATTCCCAGCTTAAATTTTCATCAATGTCAATTCCAAATAATTTGAAAGAATGGACATTTTCAATACATGTTTCGTTGACAGCAATACATAATTCTGATAGTTGTGTAATTTTTTGTTCTGAACCCAATTTCATACACCTAGTTTTTGTGAATTATATTTCTTATTGTTATTGTAACACCAAGATTGTATAAAATCATTTTGTAATATACTGTTTATTTTTAGCTCATTTGCCTGAAGGGCCAAGTGAGCTTTTCTCATCACTTTGCGTCCGTCGTCGTCCGTCGTCGTTAACTTTTACAAAAATCTTCTCCTCTGAAACTACTAAGGCAAATTTAACCAAACTTGCCCACAATCATCATTAAAGAACCTTAGTGAGCACGCTCACATACCCCATGTCCCCACATTGTCATTAGAGAAATTAAATAAGTATAAGAAAAATATTGAATAATAATTTCCTGTCAATATACATAGTATGTCCTTATTATCTACAAAATTTCATGAAATTCTGTTGTGTGTTTTCAGAGGAGTTGAGATGACAAACTGTTGCAGAAGTACAATGAAGCAAATAAGTTCAAAGGGGCATAATTCCTAGAAAAAAAATTGAACCGTAATTTCCTGTCGATATGCACATCTACATAGTATGTCCTTATTATCTGAAAAGGTTTCGTGAAATTCTGTTGTGTGGTTTGAGAGGAGTTGCGATGACAAACTGTTGCAGTAGTACATTAAAGTAAATAAGTTCAAAGGGGCGTAACTCCTAGAAAAAAAATTGAATCGCAATTTCCCGTCGATATGCACAACTACATAGTATGTCCTTATTATCTGAAAAGGTTTCGTGAAATTCTGTTGTGTGGTTTGAGAGGAGTTGCGATGACAAACTGTTGCAGTAGTACATTAAAGTAAATAAGTTCAAAGGGGCGTAACTCCTAGAAAAAAAATTGAATCGCAATTTCCCGTCGATATGCACAACTACATAGTATGTCCTTATTATCTGAAAAGGTTTCGTGAAATTCTGTTGTGTGGTTTGAGAGGAGTTGCGATGACAAACTGTTGCAGTAGTACATTAAAGTAAATAAGTTCAAAGGGGCGTAACTACTAGAAAAAAAATTGAATCGCAATTTCCCGTCGATAAGCACAACTACATAGTATGTCCTTATTATCTGAAAAGGTTTCGTGAAATTCTGTTGTGTGCTTTGAGAGGAGTTGCGATGACAAGAAACAGGACTGACGGACTGACGGACGGACTGACGGACGGACGGACGGACGGGTCAAAAACATTATACCCTCCGCAACTTCGTTGCATGGGGTATAATTAGGGTATGTAGTTTAACAAAAATGTGTCCGTTGATCCGACCAGCCAACCAAGATGGCCGCCATGGCTAAAAATAGAACATAGGGGTGAAATAAAGATTGTGGCTTATAACTCTGAAACCAAAACATTAAGAGCAAATCTTACATGGGTTAAAATTGTTTATCAAGGCAAAATCTATCTGCCCTGAAATTTTTAGATGAATCGGACAACCGTTTGTTGGGTTACTATCCCTTAATTGGTTATTATAAGGAGATTTTGCCGTTTTGGGTTATTATCTTGAATATTATTATAGATAGAGATAAACTGTAAACAGCAATAATGTTCAACAAAGTAAATCTACAAATAAGTCAAATGACCAAAATGACCTGTTGACCCCTTCAGGATTTATTGCCCTTCATAGTCGATTTTTCAAATTTTTCTTAAATTTTTGTAATCTTTTACAAAAATCTCTTCTGAGACAAAATGTAACCAAACTTGTCCAGAATCATCAAAAGAATATCTAGTTTAAAAAATGTATCCGATGACCCTGCCGTCGAACCAAGATGGCAGACATGGCTTAAAATAGTACATAGGGTAAAATGCAGTTTTTGGTTTATATCTCTGAAACTGAAGCATTTAGAGCAAATCTGACTAGTGGCAAAAATGTTCATCAGATCTAGATATATCTGACCTGAAATTTTCAAACAAATCCGACAACCAGTTGTTGGATGCCTGCCCCTGAGTTAGTAATTTTAAGGAAATTTTGCAGGGTTTGCTATAATCTAAGATATTATTTATATAATAGCTCTTGAAAAACCGGTCATTATCGTGATATATGGACTGCCCACAGGACAGTGGTATTGACTAAGATAGTGATAATGACTGAGCCAAAGGCGAGGTCATTATCGCTGTCGCAGTCAATACCACTGTCCTATGGGCAGTCCATGTATCACGATAATGACCAGTTTTTCAAGAACTATTATGTTTATTTCATTGAGAAACCATGTTTTGGAAAATTCTCGTAAATTCAAAATGCCTAAAGCGAACTCGAGTAGTTGTACGATTTCTATGGCAAAGAGTGAAGACCAGTCGTAGTAATACTGCCATTCATGTTGGTGACCTTCTGCTGTTGTTTTTTTATTTGGTCGGGTTGTTGTCTCTTTGACACATTCCCCATTTCCATTCTCAATTCTAATGTAATTTTTCAGTATATAATTACTTAATCAAGTTATCTTTAATTTTATAATTAACGAAAACATATAATAAACAATTCAACAACTTAAATATAATATTTTATTTCATATCGGTTGAGAATAAGATTCTCATATTGGATTAAAAGAGGTCACATGACATTCATTATTCTTCAGTAATAAATTCCATCGGTCATTAACAGAAAACAACGGACCAGAAAACCGGTCGTTAACGAACTTTTACATAATATTGACCGGTGGGACGTGGTTTTCGTCTGATAATGACCGTTGGGGCGTGGTTTCCGTCTGATAATGACCGATGGGACGCGATTTCTCTGTTAATGACCGGTGGAGCGTGGTTTCTCATTTTAAAGAGATGTACCTTTTATAAAACATGTTCCTGATTTTTTATATAATAGTTCATGTAAAAGTTCGTTAACGACCGGTTTTCTGGTCCTTTTTTTCTGTCAATGACCGATGGAATTTATTACTGAAGAATAATGAATGCCATGTGACCCCTTTTTATCCAATAAGAGAATCTTATTCTCAACCGATATGAAATAATATAGTATCTAATGATATCTTATACTATAAATTATGATGTAAACCTTATTTTACATGATTTCCAAAGAATCAGTAAATACAGGTGAGCGACACGGGCTGTTTAGAGCCTCTCGTTTCAAAGTTTTATCATAAACATGTTGGATTTTTCAACATGAAGTGGTAAATCATTTATATATGTTAAAAATAACAGAGGACCTTAAATAGAACATTGAGGCACTCCATATTTTACAAACGATTTATCAGATTTAATGTTAGCGTATTGAACGTCTTGTTGTCTTTCAGACAAATATGCTTTTATCCAATCTTTCATATGTTCTCCGATATCATAAAATGTTAACTTAAAAGTACGGCATGGTTAATAAGCTCAAAAGCCTTTCTGAAAATACTGTACCAACTATTTCGCCATTATCTAGATATTTTTACCATTCATCAATTAGTTTAGTCAGCGCTGTTTGACACAAATGACCTTGTCTGAAACCTGACTGAGCGATATATAACATTTTTTTATTGTGTTAAAATTCCTATAACTGTGTACATACATGTCTTTCAAAATTTTTAGATTATTACAGTTTTTCTGCACCAGATGCGTATTTCGACAATCAATATCTCTTGATGATCGAAGCCAAAATATTTGGAAATCCAAAGCTTATTTAATTAAAATATGAAGAGCTATAAACAAAAAAGAACCGAATTGATAACAACTGTCATATTCCTGACTTGGTACAGGCATTTTCCTATGTAGAAAATGGTGGATTGAACCTGGTTTTACAGCTAGCTAAACCTCTCACTTGTATGACAGTCGCATCAAATTCCCTTATATTGTCACCGATGCGTGAACAAAACAAACAGACACCATAGGTAAAAATGTGAAAAATAGGGGTACAGCAGTCAACATTGTGTTATCATCTTAATCACTATAAAAACAACAAATGTAAAGAAGAAGCACAAAAAGGCATACATCAAAATTAACATTCTTATTATGCTTATATTATACGATTTTATTTATCTACGTAAAATGCACCCATAAAGGATGGAATGTTTTAAGTTCTGGTGTAAAATTGCGCGTTTGAAATTCGCACAGGTAGACATAAAATAATTTTGGGGAAGGTCTAATAACAGGACAGATAAAACCAGGACAGTTATTTTCGATACGTTTTTACCTGTAACTTTTGTTTTACTCAACATATTGTTGATTGTATAATGAAGAACAGGGTATTTACTTATATTATTTGTAAAAAAAAATAGAAATAAAAAATAACTAAGTTAAAAAAAATCTACCAGCCGAGGACACTTTAATCTTATGAAAAAAAATGGCTAAAATTGCAGAGAAAAGTTTACTTATAATTGAAATATTTTCTCCAAAACAACTGTCTGGCATAATATTTTTGTACGATTATAAAGTTTATGGAATATTTAATGTAAAAATTTATGATTTAATATTTTTTTCATCTTTTAAAGTTGAAAAAATCTGCCAGGACAGTAGCCTTTCACGTTAGAAATTTTGTTGAAATTATTTCAAAATTAAAATATAAAGTTTAATATCTTCTCTAAAATTAATTTCTGGTAAACAAATGTTACTTCATTTGAAAGTTTAGAATATAAGCTTTAAGAAAATATAAAATTTTATGAATTTTTATGTCATTAACGCGAAAAAAATCTGCTAGGACAGTAGCCTACTCCGTTAAATTTGTAATATTTTCTTCAGAACAATTGTCTATGCTTTCTCTAGTTATGGTTGTTTTTCTGTGGTTATAGTCGGTAATAAGGTATTGTTAACATGGCATACTTTATCTGCTGTACATAGTGATATTCGGTGAAGATGTGGGATTAACAAAAACCTTGAAATGGCATTCAGTACGAAATAAACAAAATTGCAAAATTGCACTAACGATACGATTAAAAATACAATGAACCTGACAGGGAGTCTTCATTATATAGCAAGGTTCACTTATGACAAGATATTGCCCCGAATTTCAACTTTATCAAGAAATAAAAAAAAAAACATATCTAAAATTGATCAATTTCAAAAGCCTGAAGTTAAGCTCAGTAAAACAAATATTTGTATTATACTAAATGCTCTTTAAAGACTGCTCATTTTTACGATCTTGTTAAAATACAATGATTTTGTGCATTGTTCCGAGGTTTGGCCACAACCTATAGCTACAAACCAAAAAGTTCTGTTACCAACAATATTTAAATTGATTCCCAAGACACACAAAAAAATCTGAATATTGGAATACTGCAACAGTAAATCATGCTAAACTCTGTATAATTATTGGTAAATGTGCCAAAACTCACAACAACTCAAATCCTGCATCATAATCGATAATAACTTCGTATTCCTAATTTGAGTTGCCAAAAAGAAGTTTTTTTGTACTTGAAGTAATATCACAAAAACTTGCATATGAACGTTGTAGCGTATTGTCCTGATGAAAATCTCTAAAATCTTTTGTAAAACAAATCTTTTTATAATTTCACGGTTTTCCGTTTTCAACAATATATATTACACATGGTTCCATATTCTACATAATGTTTTGTGCTTATGGACAACCCTAATATACAATAGAGTCGAAGCCACTTTTAAGTAAATTTCGCTAATGTTTGTTTCCGTAATTCTCTAAACGAACAGAAATAAATTAAAATGATCCCAAGAAGTAGTTAGGTGAATACGTCACTAATATTATCTTTATAGATAAAGTTTAACAGGCTTTGAGTAATGAATTTACTTGGAACATTTTATTTTGTATTCCTTTTTTCTGGTAAGCACAGTCATAACTATTGTAAATTCATATTACTGTCAATAATAATATTAATGTTTGTCAGTGTTCATAAAATGTTGACATGGACATTATTTCTTCAAATTTGGGAGTGCGCTGGGAAATGATAAAGTTGATTCATTATGTAGTCACTGTGGACAATCATGTCTTATTTCTTTGCAAATTGATAAGAAACTCGTATTCAATAAACTTGAATGTGACAGCAAAGTATCGACGTTTTTCATGTTTGTATTTAATTAACTTTGAAATACTTGGTTTTTCATAGCAAGTGTATTTTTAAATCGTTGTTTTCATTTCAAAAGTATGCATACTTTACCATGCTTTACCTTTTTCAGTTGTTTACGGCGCTGACGTCTGTCGTAATGGATGGCTCAGATATAACGAATCCTGCTATCTTTTTAGTACAACACCAGTAGATTGGGCTGATGCACTTGTAAGTTTAAAGTTCGTGTTACGTGAGAGAGAGCGAGACAGAGCTCGTATATTTTTTAATCTCAAATCGTACTTATTCTATCTAGACATATTGTTTTATTTGCTATTTCATGACCTTTAATAAATTGATATATGGTATGGGTTTTACTCATTGTTGAAGATCACAAGCTGACGTATAGCTGCTAACTTTCTACCGCATTTGATCTTTAGTAGAGAGTTGTCTTATTGTCAATCATACCACATCTTCTTATTTTTATATGGCATTATCTTAAGAACATTTTTGTCATTTCTTTCCATTCCTAAAAGTATCTTTACTTCCATGTTTCGGGGTTTTTTTATGACTCCAAAAGAAACATAATCTGGTCAAAACAATTAAAAAACTACCATTAAATTAGCCAATCTACCAAGATTTTACCAAGTTTGGGTTTTTTCGCAATTTGGTCTAATATGTTTTATTTATTTTATATACATTGTACCCATAAGATAAGGGTTACACACACTAACGTGTCCTATCGACTTGTCAGGAAACCTGTCAAAACAGCGAAATCAATTTTCTGTCAAGTTAACATGAATTTCCTCTTATTCAACGAAACTTCATACCCACAAAAATTCATGAACCCATACCACACTAATAAAAGGCTATTTGTAAAATAAATACAATAGTGCATACAGGTAATATACTCAGCTTTCAGGTAACATATATCCCAATATTAGCAGCTTTCATGTTACATATATGCCAATATGAGCAGCTTTAATGTAACACATATACATATATTATGTATGTTTTGTTAAAATATATTTTTTCACTTTTTTGGTTTTTTTGAAAATGTTGTTTCTGACTATAGATTAATGATTAAGATCCGTTTTTGTTATCTGATGATACGTTTATTTGGCAATCGACAACGGCAGCCAGCAGGCTTTAATAACATCTGTTGTTCGACCTGCTAGTCAAATGCGTTTGTTAAAATATACTTTTTTTTATTTTATTGGTCTGTTAAAAAATTTTGTTTACACTATGTTTAGACCCCTCTACCATGAAACGCGTTTTGCAGGCACACGTAACCGAATTGCGGTTTTCATCAAACGCAATCATAGGTTTGAACGTTGTTTTCAATTAAGGCATGTTTATATTTTTTAGGGCTTGAACTAAATGTGCCTTTGAGTTTATATGATCCGTTCATCTTATTATGATTCGTTCATCCTAATTAGACTCTTCAATATCCAAGAGTCTATCCTAAGTTGATGTAAAATTATATTGCCTTCCAAATACCGTTTCGATTCTTCCATGAAGAGACATTAATTGCCGAAATCCGGTTATGGTGTACAAATTTTGCACCTTTTGTTTGCGGTATACCATCTTAATAACGAATCAATTTAGTAATTATAGGTGATATGTGCATCTTTCTAGTGACATATATATAAAATATTAATTTCAGATCATATACACAATTTTTTAAAAGAGGGACGAAAGATACCAAAGGGACAGTCAAACTCATAAATCGAAAATAAACTGACAACGCAATGGCTAAAAATAAAAAAGACAAACAGACAAACAATAGTACACATAACACAACATAGAAAACTAAAGAATAAACAATACGAACCCACCAAAAACTAGGGGTGATCTCAGGTGCTTCGGAAGGGTAAGCAGATCCTGCTCCGCATGTGTTGCACAGTTTAAAGTTTTATCTCTTGTGTTGTTTGTACTGATGTCTATTTGTTGGTGTAGGTTTTTGCTACGGCGTTGTAAGCTTGTTTTCGAATTGTAAGTTCGAATATCCATTTTAGTACCCGTCGTCTCTCTTTCGTGTAACATACCTGTATTATATATAAAACATTCATTCTAGGTTATATGTACAAATGTTATGTTACAATATTCCAACGTTCAGTACATGCAATTTGTCCAGCTTTCATGTCACATATACACTTTATTCATTACAAGTAATTTGCGCCACTTTCTATTAACATATCAACAATATTCATTACAGGCAATATGTGCAGCTTTCAAGTCACAACTATTAGAAATAGAAACAGCACATGAAGACACGTTTATCAAAAATCATCTTCGAAGTGTTCATGACCATGGTTAGTTTACTTAATTTTGTTTAGTTAAAAAAAACGAAAAAAATATGATATAGATTTGATGCTTGAGACCAAAAGCTATTTCAATTAGTCATTAGCCATGAACTAATAACTTATATCTCAGTAACATTTTGCAAATGGTCTCTCGTCTTTTAAGGTCTACTATCGATTGCATCTATTACAACTTCTTTAACAAAGAACAGTCTGTCTTTTCAGCTTATGTATAAATTATATAAAAGTTCACCCTTATTGTTTTACTTATAGGGTTTGTGTTACTCAAGCTAGTTTTTTTGTGTTTTTTTAATGGTTATTTTGTTTTCTCTTCATTTCTGTACATCTTGTTTTTCTCTTTTATACAGTTCCATAATAATGAGTTTACAAAATAAATGATTAATTTCACCTAAATTATGATGTTATATAGGCATATGTCCATTAATAATTATCAAAGGTTCCAGGATTATAATCTAGTACGCCAGACGCGCGTTTCGTCTACACAAGACTCATCAGTGACGCTCATATCAAAATAAGTATAAACCCAAACAAGTAAAAAGTTAAAGAGGAAAGAGCATTGAGGATCCAAAATTCCAAAAAGTTGTGCTAAATCCGGCTAACGTAATCTATGGCTGGGATAACAAATTCCTTATCATTTGATATCGTCATAATTAACAGTTTACAAAACTTTGAAGTTATGAAATACTAAGGCTTTTCTACTCTAAGAATAGATTACCTTAGCTGTATTTGGCAAAACTTTTAGGAATTGTTGGTCCTAAATGCTGTGTAACTTCATACTGTTATGGGATGGGACTGGGAGTGTCCCCTAAGTAAAAGTATTCTACAAGGTTAACTATACACTGGTGACTAGGTTTTTGGTCAATACTAATATAGATCTGTCAACTCTGGTGTCGAGTTACAAACTATGTAAATACTGGTAGCGTAGCTGGCACAATCATCAAGGTACTATGTAGTGTAACAGGCGAAACAGCTACGGCACTGGTCTAAATATAGTAGCTGAGAAACTCATTATTTTAACACTTACTTACTTATTACATGTTCAACAGATAACAAGATGCATTGAAGCTTTACAATTTATTATATACACCAATTTCAATACTTTTGTAAGTATAAATCACTTAAAACCCACCAGAGAACTTAAGCGTAAAATATTCAGAGACACCCCGCTCCCCTCTTTTGGTACGTTAATCGTTTGTCAACATCGTAGTACACTTAGTAAAACATCTAGGTCTATCAAGGCTTGGTCCATTAATCCAACGGGGATGCATACATGTTACATGTCGTTTGCGGGTTCCTTCGACTGCGGCTAATTTGTTTTTTGCTCTGGTAATTTCCTTGGTATCAGGAGTGAACGCCCTGGTAGCAAGACGCAGTCTCCTGGAAGACTGTTATTCGAGTTAGTTGTGCACTTGCTTTTATACATCTGTCCCACCAAAGCATCGTGCCCCTATGGAGATGGCTGGCAAATTACGTTATGCCGATTGGATGCTGATCTCATGTCATTATGTCACCGACGTCAATAAACAAAGTGATGCAAATTTCGGCGATCGGAATGTTGACATTATGTCGAGTCGGGAAATGACCAAACGGGGCTTAATTAACTAAGCTTACTCTCAGTATGTATGGGGCCCCGTTACAATATTCAGACCATCCAATAATAAAATAACAAGGTTATAAAGTGAGAACATGTGAAATAAGGGTAAACCGAAGGTGTAACAATCGGTCAGTCAGGGACCCCCTGGTCAAACAGTGAAGACGAACTCTATATCATTATTGCCAGAGACCTTACTAACACTATCTACATTCGAAAACAATAAAAGAATATGTAATTTTCATCAAATGTCTTTGCATACACGTTGGCTAACAGTAAACGACAAACGCGAAAATAGAAGTGATGGTTTACTGAGTAGCCAAAAAAGTTATATGTACAAAAAACCTACAGCTTATCCCCTAAACCGTAACAATATTATACTAGTATTTGACCTTTTTAACATTTTTTTTATTCGAGCGTCACTGATGAGTCTTTTGTAGACGTAACGCGCGTCTGGTGCAATTATATTTCAAGACTGGTATCTTTGATTAGTTAATCTATCCCATCGAACTTGGGATAAACGATACACCAGTTACAGTTAAGGCTTCTTTATAGCTTGAATAACATCTAGAAATTAACAATGAGGGTCGGTTGAATACAAAATTTTACGACAATAGAGAAGGTTTAAGCTTCTCAATTTTGAACTTTCCATTCTATGTAGCACCATTCCAGCATCGCCTGCGTACACCTTATATCTCAATGTAGTTTCAATATTTCAGGGCTTGTATTTCCTATCATAACTTACTAGATAGAGGGTTAATGATCACAAGGAAGCTATTAAACCAACAGTTGAATATGATTAAGTTGAAGTCATCATTTCGTTAAGTTTACTTATAGTGGGTGACCGTTATGGAATATATGAATCCGAAACACAGATGCTAGCGAATATGTTCCAAGGGTTGTAACTACAACTCCGTTTCCTTTTCCTCAAATCAAATCTACCAACATTAGACTTATTACCGGGTTTGTACAAACATGAGCATTATGATGGGTGCTATATGAGGAGCATGATCTTTTTATTCTCCCGGGGAAACTGATATCAGCTTAGTTTTTGGTTGGGTTTGTGTTTCTCAGTTTTTAGTTTCCTATGTTGTGACTTTTGTAGTCTTGTTTGTCTGTTGGTCTATTCTTTATTAGCTATAGCGTTGTCAGTTTATTTTCGACTTATAAATTTGAATTTTACGGACACAACCATGACTTGGTTGACCGTTCAGGCATAATGATACCTTTGGTGTCTTTTGCCTTTCTTTTAGATCCGAATTTACTCCTAAACGAGTAGTTGCATTTCAATATCTCCCGTTTCTGTTCTTCTTATATTATCTTCCAGACGATTTTTCCCTACAAAACACTGCTTATTTTTTATTCTTCTTATGCTCCATTTCGTGCAAGAGAATATGTCAAATTTGTATTTTACTATCATTTTTGTCTTTAGATTCTAGTCCACCGACTGGATATTGGATGGGTTTGAATGATATAGAAGTACCAGATGATTTCAGATGGGTTTCATCAGATAAGACTGCAACATATGTAAGCTGGTATCCGGGAGAACCGGGAGGTCATACTCATCAAAACTGTGGGGTATTATGGACTTCTTTTCAGTTCGATTGGGGCGATTACTTTTGCAAAGATACTAGTTTGTATTTTATTTGTGAGAAGGGGTAAGTTTTGTGTCTTTTTTTTTTTTTTGCATCTGTCTTGAACGAGCGTTTATACATGTTATATGGTGTAAACGTCCTTTCGTCAACATTTTGAAAAAAAAACCTTTTATTATATCTAACTATTTTATAAAGCCTGCGTTCAATAATTCGTGTTATATGCCTTGTTTATTTAGATTAGTAATATTCAGCTGTGTTTTAATTTCATACTCACCTAATTTACACAATTTTTACCAGATCATGTGAAATACCGATTTTCACAAAATGTAAACATTATGAAAAAAAAAGTTCTTTTAAAAAAAATCAAAGTCGGAGTTACATCTATATTGAAGGTATAACTGCAGTATTTTTTTTAAATGATATTTTAAATTCTTTTTATAATAAATAGTAGATATTCACAAATTTGATTCAAATCTGAAAACTCGTATTTTTTGATAAAATAAACATATATTTTTTTCAGCATTAGGACAATGTATGAATAATAAATATTTGTAAAAAAAATCTGTTTTAGAAGCATGGTTGACAGTGGCGAAATCATTGGTTGAATAGGAAGAGCAGAAGACTGTTTCTATTTTATTTTAGCTGTTGCTAACTGGACCTTCAGATGATTATAAGAAACGTCAATTTTTTAACAAAATTTTCCAAGCATTTGTGTTTTATTATACTTAAATGACGAAAAAAATGCACGCGTTGTTATTCTTAGCACAACCCACTTGTAACTCAAAGTATCAGACAACATATTGTAGGTGTCTCTGAAAGATCCAAAATGTACGCACACATGCACTTTTAAGCTGCTGACTAAACATAAACTCATTCTGGTCAGTATGTCGCAAGAAAAGTGAAACGTGGAATAAAACTGTGAAGGAAATATTTGTTGGACAAACGAATGAACGGACAATATATGCAAAATAGCCACCAATAAGAATGGTGGTTTAATCATTTTACATCCATCAATAATGTAAAATGGAGGAAATGCTTTCTTAGAGTCACAATAAGATATTTTTCAAGCATGCCTCTTTTTAAAAAAAAGAAAGACGTTACTAAGTTGAAAAATTTGTGTCTAATCCAATTGTCCTTTTTGAACAATAAAATATGTTTAAACTAACTAAATTAAAAATACATTACTGACTGAACGAAGCTAACCGTACCTTATAATTGCCGATTTGATATAACATAAGTCGATATTTCAGTAGCATTCCGTCAACGACGGTATATTTATGTTTAATCATTTTACATCCATCAATAATGTGAAATGGAGGAAATGCTTTCTTAGAGTCACAATAAGATATTTTTCAAGCATGCCTCTTTTAAAAAAAAAAGAAAGACGTTACTAAGTTGAAAAATTTGTGTCTAATCCAATTGTCCTTTTTGAACAATAAAATATGTTTAAACTAACTAAATTAAAAATACATTACTGACTGAACGAAGCTAACCGTACCTTATAATTGCCGATTTGATATAACATAAGTCGATATTTCAGTAGCATTCCGTCAACGACGGTATATACCACATTTTACAAAATGTCATCTTATTGCTTGCATTGTGAGTTTATATATATATATATATATATATATATATATATATATCATTGATGGCGATCCGATGGATACATCTGTTGTAGGGTTGTCACTGACTCAGACGTACTTATAAATATAATTATTTTCTGCGACTGTATCTTACATTAATTTGTAGGATCCTTTACTATAGATAATTTAGCTGATCTGTAACAATAACATCTTCATGCCTTATATATCATGTACTGCAGTACGCCGCTAGATTAAAACTGACGTGGAAAGGTAACACACGGCCAGCGAAAGCTCTTTTTTTTGAGAGCCCAGGTGGTCGTGTGGTCTAGCGGGACGGCTGCAGTGCAGGCGATTTGGTGTCACGATATCACAGTAGCATGGGTTCGAATCCCGGCGAGGGAAGAACCAAAAATTTGCGAAAGCAAATTTACAGATCTAACATTGTTGGGTTGATGTTTAGACGAGTTGTATATATATATATATATATATATATATATAAACTCGATGACGATATGACTTGAAGTGTCTTATCTAAACTGTCCGAATACCTGATCATTGTCCTAGCTATTTTCCAGTATATATAAACTCATAATAGATCAGAAGGAAAATCAAAATCACTAATCGAAGATATGTAGATAGCAAACATCATATCCAAAAGAGAAAACGACGAAAATAAACAAATATGAAAATTGATGCAAAAAAATTGTCTGAGTTACACGATCTCAAAAAATTTTAAAAGAATTTTAGTTGTTTTAAAAATTCTGCCACAGCAACATGTGTCATACAATATTTATCTACTTGAGACTTAAAGCAAATTCAAAATTTAACTATCTGTTTCTCTAATGATTATTTAAATGAATTGAAGGCAAACTTTATCTTTCCTTTTCAATGATTTAAAAAAAAAGATTGTTCTTTTTGAGTGACGTCATCAGCAAAGTCTACAATATGAAATAAAACCAAAAACGAAAAAAAAATGATGCCATCATCGAATTTTGACCAATGAAGAACTGATATCAATCAAGATACACGTTGATTTGTGATCAATCGATTGATCTGGAAAAAAATACATAAGTCGGAAAAGAATTAAAATTAAATATATGACAGGTTTGGATCGGTAATTATTGTTTGTATAAAGACTATTCAAATAAACCACCACAATGGCATATACTTTCTTTCAGAATTCAAGTTTAATGTAACTTGAATTATTCTAGCATTTTTGGGGTCGAGATTATATTTGAACTGATTAAAAATTGCTTCAACGGAGAAATTGTCGATTCCTCGCTTTATGTAAAGTAATTTTCAGGTTTAAAACATCGGTAACCTATTATTGACCTGACAAACCACGTAAATTGTCGGCTTATCTGCATGTTCTGCTAAGGAACTGTCAATGAAATTGACAAGAAACTGTCCGGTGTGAACAAGTTTACTTGCGTAATGATATTAACTATTTGTGGATTCTAAAACACTTTTGGATAATTTAAAATCTAGACCTTTTACTGAAATTAATTTTATCAAAACGTTTGGTCTTTCAACAATGTAAACCACCATTTATAATATGAAATTATAATATCGTCTAAAAGATATAATCCACAATGCTTTTCAATATACAAATGGTAACATATGCTATAAATTTATTCCTTTGGAATACCATACGGCATTTTTGTTAGTAGTTAACAAAAAGGTAAAACATGCTACACTGAGACAAATTGATAAGTATGCTGGAGATTCTTCGTGACAATATATTTATGAATTTGGTGTTAGACCTTTTAAACAGATTGTCGGCAAACCAATAGAAACGAACTGTGTGTCTTTCTTTGTCGACCTCTTCTTATTTTCATACGAGTCAGAGTTTAATAAAGAGTAGATCAAGGAAACTATAAATTGAATTTCACATTCAGATATATTGATGATTTCCTTTTCATTTACAACCCAAAATTTTCTGATTGGGTTCTTTTGATATGTCCTCCAGAACTAGAAATTAAAGAAACGTTAGGCACGGCTTCCTCTGCCTCATTTTTAAACTTTAACCTCGAATTTAATATAAGCTGTCATCTATGACAAACGAGATTTTAATTTTGAAATAATAAATCCCCTCCCCCCACCAACCGTAGCAGCAATACACAAAGTTCACCTGTATATGGGATATATATTTCTTAACTCATTCTTTAATTTAAGAGATTGTAGTTGATACCCAGATTTTATAAAGTTTCATCGGTGTATTAGCAGAAAGTTGATGAACCATGGTCAAAGAACGTCTTGTATTGTGTTTTTCTAAGGTCATCGGAAGATACCAATATAAATATTCAGCATTAACTTCACAAATAATACATGGTGGTCTTGAAATATAGATTCCAGGTATTGACCTATTATGTACTTTGACATATAGATTGTCATATGTTTATGCCATTTTATGTTTCTGTTTTGAAATAGTTATTTTTTATAGTGATTAAGATTATAATACAACGTTGGCTGCTGAACCCAGTTTTTGACAATTTTACTTCTTATGTTTGTTTGTTTTGCTCACATACTTGTATTTACAAATGTCATACACGTTAAGGTACCTCTAGATCTGCTGGTGGACTATCAGTCCCCTAGGGTATCATCAGCTCAGTAGTCAGTATTTCGGTACTGACATGATTTAACAAACTTTACTAAAATTGTCCGTTTGTAAATTTTATAATTATTAAGAAACTAAGGAAATTTCAACTCCTTCAGGCAAAGTGGTCTTTTAATTAGATGAATTTGGCTATTTATTTTAGGTATTTTTGATGTATAGCTCTTCAACAGTTTCGGTACTTATACATCTTCGGATTTTAAATATTTGGCTTAGACCGTTCCTGATGAAGGTAGAGCCTCTGGCCTTTGTTATTCTTGTATTATTTCAACTTTTAGTTTCTGGTGTACAATTTGGAGTTTAGTATGGTGTTCATTATCACTGAACCAGTATATTTTTGTTTAGGGGCCAGCTGAGGGACGCCTCCGGGTGCGAGAATTTCTCGTTGCATTGAAGACCTGTTGTTGACCTTCTGCTGTTGTCTGCTCTCTGGTCGGGTTGTTGTCTCTTTGGCACATTCCCCATTTCCATTCTCAATTTTATTAAATCCAGAAAAGCGCTTCGGACGCAATAAATAGAGAATATCATATGGCTTTTTCAATATCGCATCCGTATCCACCCGAGACACCAATATAATCCCAAGAGCTCTGCTCGAGGGATTATATTGGTTGAGGGTTGATACGGTGTGTGATATTGAAAAAAAACCATATCATATACACTTTATACATATATCTCATACAGTTGGAAAGCAAGTCCTTGGAAACGTCCGTTGTCGTCAAGCTTTATCAGCAACAATAGCAGGGGGAATTAATTAGGTGGCGCTACAGTCGTCCGTAACGTCAAAAAGTCCGCCAAATACATGTTTTTTTTATGTGACATGACGTCGTACAGATAAGGAGGTTTGAAATGACGTCATACAGATTATAGGTTTGACATGACGTCATACAGATTAGGGATTTGAAAACCTTTGCAACAGTGACCGCAATCGATGACGAGACGTCATACAAATTAAAGGTGTGATAAAGCTTTTGTAACCGTGCTGATATCGATATCATCACGGGTGGCTGATACAGCAAGCTTGCCAATGGTTGTATTACACATACAATTTATCTGTATTTACTACTAAGTATATAATAAATTGTTTAACGTGATGTTTTCAAAATTTTTTAAGGGTTTAGCTGGCTATAAAAACCATGTTTAATCCACCATTTTCTACATGAGGAAATGCCTGTACCAAGTCAGAAATATGTCAGTTGTTTTCCATTCGTTTCATGAGTTTAAATTTTCCGATTCGTCTGAAAAGATAGTCATACTAGTTGGTATTTTGTTTTCGAGAAAGAGTTAGTGTTCGAGTCTTTTTATGCATCAATATCAGAGTTGTACAATAAAGCCGTACGTCTATCCGGTTTTTGAACATCTCTTACGTTGAGTGTTTTAATCTTGTTCAATATGATAATCGATGACGCAGTAATAGATCGCGCTATTTGTATTCTAGACTTACTTATTTTTTTATAACCAAGTGTTTGGTGTAACCCATTTATATGAGATGCCGTTATTCACATTAAGTAAAAATAAAAAAAAAATAAAAATTCTTTTAAAAGTTAGGGACCGTCACATTTATCATTGATAGTTGCGAATATATCGATATGGCATGAAGATACACAAAAATGATTCAATATTTTCAAGTCTCCGGAGTATGCGTCCACTTGTTCGAAAGCGATTATGATTAGATGTTGTTTTGTTTAAACCGCCACTTTTAAGCACCGCTTTTGACCTATTTCGTGGATGCCAGTTTTTATTAGTGGAGGAAGCCGGTGAAGTAATTCCGAAGTTATAACATAGTCTTTCTCTAATTTACAATAATTGATTTCATAATATACCTACTACAAAAACTAAAGAAAAAATAATGAAAACCTGTAAACGAAATATTGATGTTAAGTTAGCAGCCGGTTCGTTATTCGATATTCGATATTCAAATTTATTTGAAAATCATAAAAAAAATATAATAATTGATAACATTAAAAGCATGATTTTCATAGTTCAAAGGAGCGAAAAGAAACGTAGGGAATCGTTTTATGACCCCATCAAGTTGTCTTAAACTCTTGTTGTCCTCGAATATAAACCCTTTGCAATGCTTATGTAAGTTGCATATTTGTCTTTATGATATATAGGTATTTATCAATAAAACGAAATCAAAAACTTATATTTCTTAAAACAAAAACAAAACCCGAAGACTCTTGAAACATTTAGAAATATAAATAGAAATAAATATGGAAAGCCCAAGAAACAGAAATATATAGTGTAAACCTACCCGAGACCGTTTAAATGACGGTCAGACCCCCTTGTTCTTTCAATGTACATAAAACTGTACGAATTCATAGACTCTGTATATAGAAAGATTGTATCAAAAGAATAATGTCATCTTCGATATCTACCGAGGGCTAAGATTGTCACTTTTCAGCTAATTTTCACTAATGTCCTAAAATTTTGATAATTTTTAGCTGAGAAGTGACAATATATGCCCTCTATAGATATCGAATCTGACATTATTTTGGGAAATCCTTCTAATACAACCTTTATATATACAGAGTCTATGAGTCGATTAAATCTTATGGACATTAAAAGACCAGGGGGGTCTCGCCTTCATTTAAGGGGTCTCATGTAGGTTTTTGCTATATATTTCTGTTTGGGCTTTCCATAAATATTTCTATGTATATTCCTAAATGTTTTCTAGAGTTTTTGGTTTTTCTTTTTGTTTTAAGAAATATCATGTATAAAAGTACATCTTTAAAGTTTTTTTTTATTGACAACAATCTCTATTACATATAGGCAAATATGCAAGTTAGAAAAGGGTTTGTATTCGAGAACAACGAGAATTTACGACAGCTTGAAGAGGTTATGAAACAATTTCCTACGTATCTTATCAGTCCTCTTAACTATGAAAATCATGCTTTTAATGTTATTAAGTATTTGTTTTTCTTATGATTTCAACTTAATTTTGAATATCGAATATCGAATAACGAACCGGCTGCTAACTTCACATACATAAACAAATCCACTATTTTGGAGTTATTCATTGTTGAAAAAAGCTCATAGACCTATGTGATACCTAGCCTTTATGGTTCCGGGGCCTTTTGAAGTAGATTATTTCGGATGAGTCCTATACATTGCTGAAGACATATAGTTGCTGAAATGTAAGTGATTTTGAAAAGTGGATTCTGTAAACCAATTTTTTCGCGACTTCCGAGAGTATTAGAATAACGATAATATGAAACACTTGGGTCTACCCGTATATACATACATCAGGATAATTAGAAAAACAGCGAAAAAATCGCTACAAATCGACTGTAAAAGTTTATACACGAAAAAGAGTATCTCTGATAAATAAGTTGGTTTACAGTAGTTTTCTCAACTGTAATCATGCTGCAACTCAACTATTAAATATCTTCCTTGTTGCAGCCACAATCTTTGACCCCTCCTCATCTTTCAGTGATATTCTGATAAGAAAGACAAACCATAGAATACATTTTCGTACATAAAAAAATAAACAAAAGTTCCATCTATGTGTATTTTCAATATGATCTATATATTTATCAATCATCCTACTATCTGTTCAGTTCCCTTTGAGATTGGTGATGGACATTTACATGTGTTGGTATGCACAGAAATTTCTATAGTATCAGCCAGAATATACTGCCCTGAAATGAAAATAAATGACTTGTATGCTTTTCACTTAACATAAAAACTTTACAGAATATATTAAATTGTAAGCTATGCGTTGTAGGACAAACTTTCGGGTTCTGCGTTTTCATTATAAAAAAAATCCGTTTAAAAAAGGTAATATTCTGAATTTCCAACATCTATAGGTATGAATACCAGCACAAAACACGTTTTAAGGTCAGCAGAAAATAAAATTACTTCTACCTATTATCTTAGATGTAAAAATTATATCTCTTCCGCCATCTTCATTTACTTTTTCTTTACCAATAGCATACGACCAGAATTTACGCATTGAAATTAGCAATTTTTTTTTTTAAAGATGCAAGATATGCATAGAGGCATTCAAAGTTGTCAACATTTTATTACATGGAAAGCTTTGATTAAATACCGCTTAATATGGAGTAAGAGGATAATGCAACTTTATTTCGTTCTTCGTGAGACACTTCTGTGCCTCGTAGAAGTATACTACAAATCGAATGTTATTAATTCATAACCAAGAATAATCGTGCTAAAAAATTAAGGAAATGGCTAACAATAAAATTGGGAATATGGACGAATAGAGAACAATTATCTGATAAGATAATCATATTTACTTCTTCCGCAGTTTCATTATTTCTAAACAACAAAAGCCTCCCTGGCCCGAAATGCGTCATTTGGTAAGAACCACATTACGAGGTACTTACCACTTTCGAATCGCCCTTTCTTGTTTCCAGGACTAACAATGAAATATGGCGGTTTTGTCAAATGATCAAAATGACATGGCGCAACCTGTCCTGTTACATCACGAACTAATAGCCATCCTTCATCAGCAGGGCACCCTCCAAAATGTTCATTTATGTAGAAATGGCGCTCCTCTATGCTGTTAAAGAAGAATGAAATGTGACATCTAAAGCTTTACAAAATTCATAACTATTCCAGAAAACCAGTGTGTGCATGTGTGTGTTTAATATCATAAACGACATCTGAAGAAAGTTGAAAGATATATAAAAAAAAAATACTAACCCTTCAATTGAAAAATAGTTAACCGTTGAACTTCGTGTCAAATCAGTGTAAGTGGTTCCTAACAGGTTGTTTTTCGAGAACCAGTTAATGTGGTTCGTACCAAGACCATTGAAGTAAAACGCAGCGATGACAGACCCATTCTTGTACACTTCAACTTTAACCTGTTGCATAAAACAAACAAAGATTGTTAATTAAAAGATCATTGTCACTTGTTTCACTGACAATATTTATAATAGCTTTAACCCCAGATGAAAAATACAGTATCTACTGACGACCATTTGATCCCGAGGGGGCTGGCAGATTTCAAAAATACAATCTAGCGTATATGACTGAATAATAGCCAACAATAAATCTTACGGGGCGATAGATCATATAAATATGATACAGTACACTACAAAATATAATATATAACCAGTCTAAAGGAGGGATTAAAAGGGTGCGACATCACAAAAAAATAACAATAAAATAAACAAAATGTAACTTTTAATATTTCGGATAACAGCTATCCTTCATCCGTATGATGACGATGTAAAATGAATCATTTCAAACTATTCTGGTTACAAAACTTTAACAGTATAATATATAAACTTGACAATTGTCCTGTCACGCATTAATATAGATATTTAGGCATAAAAAAATCAAAATTTACAAAATTTACACGATAGTTATAAATAATCAAGAAAAAAGCGTTTCTGGTGTGTAAATTTGAAATAAAGAGATATTTCTATTTTTTTAACATAAAAAAGATTTGTCAGAGGCAGAGTTTGAATAGACTGTTTGCTAAAATGTTAGACAGTTCAATTACCATAGTCAGGCAATATCTATGGATTTACTTGAATTTTATATTATCGATATACACGTATATAAAGATAAAGTGAACAAAAACATTGAATAAATATTTTAGGAGAGTTTTCAATAGGAATGACCTTCTGCTGTGAATCAAATTTGCCAACATACACCCCTTCCGCTGCTTCTTAGAATTAAGGGATCATTTTCTTACTGCATCAACACATCCAAACTCCCTCCATTTTCTGAGGTTTTTTTCAACTGTTTCATTTGATTTTTAAAAATGGGTTAACTACTGTTATGATGCCTCGCACTTTTATCTATTCAGGCCTTATTTGTCTTGAATTTAACTTTGTTTTAGGGTAGATATTTTTAAATGTAACTTCGGCGTGAGACAGATCATAATGAGGTTGCTATATGTATAGGTGCTATTTAGTTGGAGCATATCACTGCTGGAATGTAGTGCCAAGAAGAAAGCTTTTTATGCGAATATATGTGCAGAGATTTACAGCTAATAGATCGGGATTTTAAATCAATGAATCAAATAGTTAACCAATTATAATAATATCGCTTCGTGTTCTTTGAACAAAGTATTATTTCGGACAAAAGTATATAATTCAGTCATTTTCTATGGAGTACAATGACTTCTAAATTATATTAGTTACACATGTACTTGGTCAATGTTATGGTTGCTCCAGTTATCTATGAGTGAGCTCCTGACTTGTTTTAGTCTACAAGCTGATGCATCAGATGTAACAGCACCATTGATTGTTGTTGATATGGAAGACGATGCATTCCATGAATCTATTACAGACTGACCATTATTTGCACAGGCAAGAAAGACTGTTGTCCATGCTGAAATAAAACAAAACCATCAATAAAATGTGTCGACAACATTGCTATTCAGATATAGAAGCTCTTTTATAAATTAAGTTCAAAACGGAAAAAAAAATGTAAAATGTGTTTTTCAATGGAAACATAATACAGAACAGAAAAGGTACCATGCACAATTAAGGCATTGTTATAACCAAGATTCCAGAGAAAATTATATTAGGTGGAACAAATATGCGTTGGTTGCTAATGCCCTCTTACACTTAAATCATCCGTCGTATAAATATTTGCTATGATATAGTTATAAATATAAATTAACTTTTAATTATATATTTTGAATTCTTGAAATACTATATAAGGCTTTTCTACCCCAGGAATAGGTAAACTTAGCTGTATTGGCAAAACTTTCAGAATTTGGTTGGTTTTTATTATTCGAGCGTTGCACTGATGAGTCTTTTCTAGACGAAACGTGCGTCTGGCGCAAATACAAAATTTCAATCCTGGTATCTTTAATGAGTTTTTATTCATTTACAATCGTAAACTGATTCATAAAAATATTTTCTGGCACTATAGTAATTTGATTTAATAGATGTGACACAGGTTGTATCACCGCGTGAACTGTGATTGAGACGATTGGGCGTCCACTACCATGTTAAATCCTGCCATAGTATGCATGCATGTGCCTGTCCCGAGTAAGAGGTCTGTAATTCAGTGGTTGTAGTTTACTACTGCATTATATTATTTTCGTTTATTGTTTTGTGCATAAATTATATGGCTTTTGTTTTCTCATCTGAACTGTTTTGCATTTAGTTAGGTCACGTCTTTTACAGCTTGCAATGCGGTATAGTTTTTGCTAGCTCATTGTTGGCGGTTTATTGTTACATCTACGTCATTATGTTTCTGATAAATGATATATGATTCAATCTTTTCTATAGTCTCACCACATACAAATATATACTAGTAATAAGATTCAAAGGATAACAGATATATATATTGATGACTAAATATTCCTTAAAGTTTTGACAAGTCTTGTGTTAGTCATTTTTTTCTTTGGCCGGTGTCTTTATTTAATTAAAATAATATACACCTAGTGACTGGGTGTGAGGGTAATAGCAACTTGTTGTCCCTGAGATACCAACTATTGCCTCGAGATACCAACTATTGCTCGCGGCAATAGTTGGTATGCGAAGGGGACTACCAACTTGTTATTAACCGCACAACCAGTCATTAGGTGTTTTATTATACTGAACAATACATAAATCATCTGAAAGAAAAGAAAAATGTTACATAAACATGCACATGATGAACTATATTTTTTTTTTTATAGTTTTAGTTTTACTCAAGGGTCAAGACTAGGAAAAACTCACATGCATAAAATAAATTCTACTAGACCAACTAAAGTACTGTACACAGACACATATAATACAATTTACTATATTTAGATCTTTTAATCTAAATATTGATGACCTCAAAGCTAAACCACCTGATTGTGCCTGTTCACTTTCCCATTTCGTGTATAATCCTGCTGACCATGTAAATCTGGAGACCTAAACGTAGTGAATAACTACAAGTTGAGACAACTTTTGTCCAAGGGTCCGAAATACAGAGCCACAGCCAATCAATTCGAAGCAGAACTTCGAACTACTAATGGATTCTGTTGAGGGTTATGCAAAAGACTGGGCAAAAAGAGAAAAGGTTGAGGTTGACACTCTTTCAGAGTGGGTTAAATCAGTAAGATCATTGATTCAGATAGGGGTAAGTAAGCTTAAAAGGTCGCACAAAAGCTCCTTCCATCTTTAAAGAACCTCATGTAATAGAGGAGTTGTCTTGCCTCCATGACAAATATGTTGTCGTTCCAGCTGACAAAGCCTCGAACAATATTGTTTTTGTTTGCAAGAACACTACATTGACTGCCTGATTAAGGAACTGGGGATAAATAACACACATGGAAATCCTACAAATACACTAAGTACGCTTACGAAGCAGGAGATCCTGGAAAACCACAAATCGGTTCTAATCTCCTTTGGTGTTAATCCAAAGGATGAAGACCAGGATCTTCCATCCTTATATTGGATTCCTAAGCTTCACAAGAATCATTATAAGGAAAAGTATATTGCAGGTTCTTCCAAGTGTTCCACTAAACCCCTTTCTAAAGTTCTTACTGCCATACTCACTGCAGTCAAAGAAGGACTTCAGAAATATTCCGAAATGGCATATTCAAGAAGTGGTGTTAATCAGATGTGGATACTGAAAAATTCAAAAGAGTTATTGGTGAATTTACAATCTCAATCATTAAAACATTGTACCAACATTTAAAAAAACCTTTGATTTTTCAACTCTTTATACCACTATTCCACATACTAAACTTAAAGCTCGACTGAAAGAACTCGTCAGCTTATGTTTCTTTAACAAAAAGGGCACTAGACGTTTTAAATATCTGGTTTTGGGCTGGAATTCAGCTTACGTTGTGAAAAATTATACAGAATCAAGGAAAAAATATACCGACGAGGATATACATATAACTGCCATGCTGGACTTTTTAATTGACAACATATTTGTTGAATTTGGAGGTTAAGTCTTCTAACAGACTATAAAAATCACAATTGGTACCAATTGCGCTCCTCTACTTGCAGATTTGCTTTTATATTCCTATGAAGCAGAATTTATCCAAGGGCTTGTACAGAAAGGAGAAACGAAATTAACCAAGTCTTTTAATTTCACCTTTCGGTATATTGATGATGTACTGTCTCTTAATAATAATAGATTCAGTGATCACTTACATTTAATATATCCAAGTGAACTTGAAATTAAAGATACTACTGACACAGATAAATCTGCTTCATATTTAGACCTTTTTCTCAAAATGACTACTGATGGTAGGTTGAATACCAAAATTTATGACAAGCGCGATGATTTTAATTTTCCTATAGTTTACTTTCCATTTCTGTGTAGCAACATCCCAGTGGCACCAGCATATGGAGTATGTGTATCTCAATTGATACGTTACTCTATAGCTAGCTCAAAGTACGTTGATTTTGTTGAACGAGGAATACTGCTTTCTCAAAAGTTGCTAAGACAGGGCCATGAATCAATCAATCATCACTCAAGAAATTTACAGTCGCCATCATGAGCTGATTGGCCATTATGACAAAAGTGTGTCAGAAATCATATCTGATATTCTTCCTCAGTCATAATAACCTTCCATCATTACCGAACTGAACAAAGAAATCACATGACGGGTGCCGTATACGGTGCAGGAAATGCTTACCCTTCCGGAGCACCTGATATCACTCCCGATTTTTAGTGGAGTTCGTGTTGTTTCTTAATTATTATTTATAACTGTTGATGTAAATGTCCTTTGGTTTTGTGAGTCTTTGTTTACTCCTTGGTTTTGATTTTTATTGTCTTCGTCCAAAGATTTTCTAATTCTTTTTTTTAATGTGTGTGTCTTTATTTGATTAAAATAAATTGTAACTATTTACTTTAGACTAATTCTAAAACAAAAGGCTAAGTCTGAATATGAATCACTTGATATTCATAATTCCAATTAGGAAAAGAAGAATATATATTGATAAATAGTATTTATTATGTAGTTCAATCCTGTAATAAAAATGTTAACTTTTTCAAATAACCTCTTTATATGGGCAAGATCACCTCTGTCTTTCTCTAATTGTCCTTTATATAATGTTGTTCCTTTTCAATCTGTTTACCTTATATCGACCAATAAGCTATGAAACTTAGTAAATTTCACTTACTTGAGGAGCTAATTTGGCATTTTGTGTCTTCCATATCTGAAAAGCAGATTGTATGTGGATAAAAAGTAATTATCTTATACTAAAGCTATGTTGATCTCATTGTTTTGCATGTTTCTATAAGGCCACTTAATCAATAGTAGTAAAATTGTATTCGCTTCTTCGAAAACTGTACGTGTGTTACTGAATATCGGATATCAATATGTTCCGGTCCTTGTGAGTATTTGGACCATATACGTTTATACTGGTATGGTATGACTATTATACACCAATGGTCCGGCTAATTAAAATGTTGAACAGTGAAACGTTGCTTTTAATTTATATAATTGCAAATTGCCTCAGGTATGAATGACCCTTGGACCCGAGATACACTTTTGGAAAGGTCTCAATCCTGTTTCTTTTTTATCTTGATTCAAACTAATTGATGGAAACACAATAATATCTTTGATATTATTTAATTCGGCTCAAATGTGCCTAATCTCGAAACTTCGCATTTGTGTTCTGTGGCAGATGGTTTAACTATTGAGCTGTGTCGGATAGATTGGGTTGATATATATAAGAACCCTACAAAACAGACATAAATCTAATCTTTTACTTCGTATTTGAATGTTTTATAATCAACCATTAAAGTCTTACACATGTACAAGAATACGTGCACTTGCAAGAGGTCGATTTCTACCTGATACTGCTCGGATGTTGTTCTTCTCTAGTTAATCTACATTAATAGACATTAATCTTACCTGTAATTGACTGAGTCAATAATCCATCTATATTGTCTTGAATCGTTAATACATTATTTATTAGATATTGTGTTTCAATACAGCATTGGTTAGCGTTGCTCTCGTCGGTCAACTTAGCCGAATTGCACCCCGACATATTTTTCCAATCTGAGAGTAAAAAGATTCGAACAATCACAAAAAGACTTAAAACAAATACAAGAATATGGCATTCAAAGCTATAGAATCTATTTTTGGTAAAAAATAAAATGAATGATTTTTCCTAATATATGCCAGCATGATTATTCTTATCATCATTTATTTTTGTTTCAAAAATTTATAAAGACTATGAAATTGTACAAAGTTGCCCAATGTCCAATCTGAAAAGAACATTTATTTACTGTCGTGCATATCAGATCAAGAGCAATTCAAAGATTTGATTTTAATTAGAGCTGCCTAAAGTAGTTCTATATTATTTGAAGAAAATTGCATATGGCGCACATTTTCCAGTAATATATTTCAATTTCCTTTATGATAAATATGTTTACCGGTCTGTAAAGCTTTCTTTAAACTCTGGTACTCTTTTGTAAGGTTCGATGCCATTTGTTTTGTCATAGATAATTCATGGTACAGTTCTGCTACATAGCTTTCTAAGCGTTGTCTAGATTGTCTCTCCTCCGTTAACAGTGCATTGATATCCCTTTGAGTCCCTCTGTTTCCTGTTGAATGACCATTATCCAAAAGAAATCCATTTGAAACTAAAATACTTAATAAGAATAAAAGCAGTGGTAACATGGTTTGAAATATTGTTCTGACCTACGTAATTTCTACTGATGATTATCAATATGTTTCCTTAGATATGATAGCTCACACAGTTTTAATCTCAGTACTTATCACGGAAGAACGTCATGTGAATTTGAAACAATTCTCCGTCTTCTTGTACTCCAGATATCATGACATATTATTAGTTATCAAAGGTATCAGGCTTATATTATGCAGAGGTGGATTTAGGGAGGGGCAGGGGGCCCCCCCCCTTTTTGGGAAAAAATTTGGTTGCTTATAAAGGGAATCATTGAAGCGTGACTGGAGCGGCCCCCTCTTAGGTCAGTCAGTGGGCCCCCACTTGTGTAAATTTCTGGATCCGCAACTGTTATGTAATACGCCAGACGCGCGTCTCTTCTACATAAAACTCATCAGTAACGCTCAGATCAAAATAGGTATTGTCGTTTGTTTATGTAATTTATACTTATGTCGGCCATCTTGAATTTGGCGGCCATATTGGAAGTTTTTTTCGTGGCTCCATATCTGAATTTTGTCTATACCCTTTAATCTTTCATTTTGCCAAGTTTCATGCTTTTACCATAAAGTGATCAATTATTCTGATATCCGCTGGACTATACGTGTTTCTCGTTTCTCGTTACGGATTAGACCGTTGGTTTTAAATTTCCCGTTTGAATGGTTTTACACTAGTAATTTTGGGGTCCTTTCTAGCTTGTTGTTCGGTGTGGGCCAAGGCTCCATGTTGAAGGCCGTACATTGGCCTATAATGGTTTACTTTTTTAAATTGTTATTTGGATGGAGAGTTGTCTCATTGGCACTCACACCACATTTTCCTATATCTATATTAAGTCAGACAAGTACAATTAAAGTTGAAGAGCATTGAGGACCCAAAATTCCAAAAAAAATATACCAAATATGCTAAGGTTATCTATACCTGACAAGAAAATCCTTAGTATTTCGAAAAATTCATAATTTTGTAAACAGGAAATTTATAAAAATGACCATATAATTGATATTCATGTCAACACCGAAGTGCTGACTACTGAGCTGGTGGTGATACACTCGAAGATGAAACGTCCACCAGCAGAAATACTTTTGAGTGAAAGTCAATTGAGGTAAATAATGGAAAGGTTTCTTTTATCGTTAAAACATTTCGACATGCAAACGAACAAAATTTAGTGGCTTTTCTGGTGTGTCTTTTATTTGATCTTGCCACCTTAAAAAACGAGGAACATGTGTCTATCTTAATTACAGCCAATGCTTCCTCTCTACCAAGCAGGCAACATTAGAGATACTGAGCAAACACTGCTCGACATAGTCAAAACCCATGTGTCCCGATGAGTAGCAGCGTAAGGAAAAGACAGGGTCTACGACACTATATGGTTAACTTATATGAATAAAGTTTATATTAATAGAAAAATGAAGAAAATATTAAGTTTACAGATATTTTTATTTAAAATACTAAGGTGAAAGTTCACGGGATAATGAAGTTCCTTTCAATTTAGCTTCCACTGAGTTAAAATTGCCTTATATTTGCCTTATATTTGTTTTACAGAAAATCTGAAGCTCTTTGAAATAATAAGCTAACAAGATCCATTTTAAAGATGTTTTGTTTTCTTTTTGAGACACATTGCACAAAATATATACAGATATAAAAATACAAGCTCATACTTGATACTTGTTCTACTTTGAATTACTACATATTCAAAACTAATTATAACTACGTTTCTATTCCTTAGTCTGACAGTGAAGCTTTCAAGAAAGAAAGAAAAAAATAGTTTAAACTTCATCTAAACATGCTAAAGTCAAGTTCTTATCTCGTATATATCTGAAACGAACTTATAATATTTCTCAAGATCTTGCAAGTTCTTTATTTTTCCTAATGCAGTCTAAGGGAGATAATAGCTAAATATTTTAGCGCGGTTTGTGTACAAGGGGAAATAATCAGTTCCGCGCCTTTTAAATATCAAGTCAGATGAACATGATGAAGTAGAGTAACAACAGAAAAACAGAATCAATAGAATAGAATAGCCCTATAAGTCAAGAACATTACATCCCCAGGCATAAGGCATAACAGAGTATCTACGTATATATATATATATAAAAAAAATGCATTGATTTTACACAAAATTGAAAAAGATGAACCGGAAATTTTTCGGCAGACAAATCTGCAAGACCGATTTAGCTGTTAAGTAAGTCCGGGATTTCTCTGACATCAAACAGGTTGACTACCACTAAATGGGGAACTATTGCCCACACCAACTTACTAGATCTCTTTACTTCAAATGGCACATATATAATTTCAAAAAAAATTATTAAAGTGTTAAAATTTTGGCCTTCTTTTACTTTACTGTCTTTAGGGGTCCCGAAATTTTTGGATTTTACTTTAGGGGTCACAGTCCATAAAAGTATGTTTTTTGTAATACATGTAATATAAAAACTTTAGTTCCCTACTGGGCTTGACGGTTGCCCCAGGGGCTCATATGTGTCATAGTCATACAAGCTATAATTAGGGTGAAGTGCTTTATCTTCCTTCTAGGTGTCAATCCCTGCTAACTTTGTCAGGTCCTAGATCTCAGGCTCCTAATCTTAATTATGCCTTGCTCGGTCTGCAGTAAGAGAAGGATGTACTTGAAGTATAGGCTGGAAGTACACAACTGTTATCCTTGTGTCATTGGGGGTTCTGATCCAAGATCCTGCTTATTGTTGTCAGATTTCCATATCCCGCTTACACTATGTACGCAAGCAATTCTCATTTTTTGTAATTTCCTGTGTCTTGCTAGACTTCATTCCCATTTGCACGGCACAATAATTTGACTTTCATGTGTTAGGGTAACAAAAAACCAACAATCCAGTGTCACCCTTAGACCCCAATGAGACCCACTTCAATATCCTTCACAGGCTGGGAAAACCCCTTAGAACTACAGGGCAATTACACAACAAAATGCAGCAAATTTGTCAACATTTTATTTATCACTATAAACACAATTTTTATTTGATTTGACAAAAAAAATTAATACAAAAAAACAGGGTAGTTAGGTTACTTGGCAATATCATTTCATTTAACAAACATTGTTAGCTGATTACTACTAGGGAATCTGTCTGACTTTAACAGCGCTGGTTCAATAATGGCATAAAAAGTGTTAGTGTAGGCACTTTAAATATTAGGGAAGGTAGACGGAAATACATGTATATTTTGGGGCATTTTTACTATATTTGCAATTTCATGGACACAAAAACTGGCCCTTCATCTTATCATCCTTCCTCTGTTTTGGTTAAAATACCAGATTATAAAAGCAATATTTTATTTTAGGCAATGCTAATTAAAATGTTATATTTTTTTACACCTGAATTCCATGTTCATGATGTTAGCAATGTAATTATATTTTGACGTTTTGCTCCACCCTATGTTGTCACTTGTCAACTGAGGATTTTTTAACCTGTAAACATATCAATATATCACTTGCTGTCTACCTGCAATTAATTATGACACTTAATGTGTTTTTAACCAAAAATAGCATTAGAAATAAGAATGTAGTGTCATAACGACCAATGCATTTGGTTTTTTTTTTGGCTTATTTTGAGATATGACCTTAAGTTGACCTGGCAATATTCTTCTGAAGTGAAACACCATGTAAAGGGCATTAATCTTCAGTTCTGTTTACCAGTTATTAAATCATTTCAGGACATTTCTGAATAGATTTATATGCTGAAATAGCATGAATAGTGTATAACATAAATGTAGGCTCAAACATATTAACAAAATAAAAAAAAGATCAACAGTTTTTATCTGTTTTGACAAGTGAAAGTTAAGTGTATTTTTCTCACATTTGCAAAATTTGTGAAAGATGTTTCCAGATCTAGTTTTGCAACTGCTGGAATTGAGCCAGTGGTGCATCAAGAAATTTTCTTAAGGGGTTTTGGAAGGGGAGGGCTCTCCAGTCAATCTTCGGTGATTCCCAATATAATCAAACCAAAATGACACCATCACCCTCAGGGAGGAAAACTGACAATCCTAGTCAATTAAGATTGGAGTTGACTGCATGCTTCAGCCACATGCAGGTTTCAAAATCACAACCTCAGTGTTGACAGGCTGGTGATTCAGTGGTTCAACTTCTTATAGACCCCTCATATTGTAATGTTTTCACTTAAATTTTGTAATTATTAATATGAAAAATCAAGAGTGAAAAGTTAGTGCTAGGTTCAGAAAGCAGATTATAATGTCTAAATGTATCTGAAACTTTTTGAAAAATTTCAAGAACACAACTTTTGTTCTCGCTTCAAACTAATTTTTTGGGGTATATTGTAATTATGTGTTTGTGTGCATAATTTGTAAGCTCAACTCCTAAAAGTCTGAAAGGATACATTTTAATTCTCAAAAAAGGAATAGAATTAATTTTTTATAGGTCTCAGTCTGCACCAAAATCTTTTCCATCGACTAGTCCACAGACTGATATTTCACAATTTTCTTACCTCTCTAAACAAATATTTGGAAATAGTTACTAGTCTAGTCAGAAAAAAATGTTACTAATCTGGGGAATGGGACTAGTCGCTAAAGGTGCAGACTCAGCGATCTTCATAATTTAATCACCTAACTCTAGTTACTTTATCCCTGAAAACATTTAATAAAAGGTGCAGAAAAGAGGATGGTTAAAATGTCACTGAAACTTAATTTGGAAAGTTTAAAAGGACACTCTTTTTGAATTTATATACCAATTTTATTGTACTTAGATGACCTTCATTGCACCATATCAAAATTAAAGTTTTCAAATTAAATTCAGGCTAAAACTTGATAGGTAATATAATCCTAAACACTTTCAATTGTGAACAAAAAGTAGTAATTTAAATGTATATTACACATCGAGTCCTATCAAACAGTGGTAAAATTGTCAATTAAATGTCAGTCAGACAGATAAACGACTGTAATCAAACTATTTTGTTTTACATGTATTGGTACAAGTTGTCATAATTGTCCAACCACAAAAATCTGACAATTAGATGTGGGCTGAAACCTGAATCATTATCTTGTACATCTTCTGTGAATTCAGTCGTGATTAAATTATCGGTTCACCTGGAATTTTATCTCAAAAACAAGACAAAATACTACAGGTGAGCCTTTTTAAATCATGTTAAAAACAATAAGAAAATTTGTTTTTCCGTTTTTTTAATATATTTGATAATGTTTTGCCATGCTTGTAATTTGTTTTTTGAAGGAATGATTAGAAAGAAAAAAGCTTATGTATTGTTATATTGCATTATTTTAATAAGTGGATTGAATGATTAATTGAATCTAAAGGAAGTCATTAAAATTTTGTCTTTGATGTCAAACGTTTGAAATCCGATAAAAGATTAACCTGATGTTATAATGATGAAGTTTTGGATATGTACATGTATACTATGTTTACTATACAGCAAGCAGGGTTTTTTGCTCACCAATGCTTACTGATACTGTTAAAAGATAAATGGTTGTGAAGCACTTTTCTAAAAAAAAAAAAAAAAAAAAGATTACATTGGCCATTGCATTTGTTTGATAAAATATAGAACTTCAATTAGGCATTTGATAGGTGATAGTCATTTGAACTTATTTCCGAAGAACTTTAACATAATTGACAAAAACAGACAATAAAAAATGTATGCTTAATAGGAAGATACCATTGCCAACTATAATTGTTATATTAGTTCATGGCAAAGTACGAAGTAGTTTTAAGACAATATGATCATGATGATGATTTTTTTTAAATTATTGCAAAAAGACGTGAAAGTTTAAGTGGATATATATGCTTTATCTAAAATGCTCAGTGTTATACAAGTTTTTGATGCCTCTTTAAATCAAAGCCTACACTATCACAATTACCCTGATATTCCTTTTGATTCAATCAAGTCTGGTACCGTTTCACAAAAAGTATTACAACTTATATATTAAAAAGAAGATGTGGTATGATTGCCAATATGACAACTCTCCACAAGAGACCAAAATGACACAGAAATTAACAACTGTAGGTCACTGTACAGCCTTCAACAATGAGCAAAGCCCATACTGCATAGTCAGCTATAAAGGCCCCCAAAATGACGATGTAAAACAATTCAAACAAGAAACCAACAGCCTTATTTTAAATGTTAACATCTTTCAATAATTTTTGTGGAAGCAGGCCTGGAAGAATTGTAAGTGCTATTTCTGTCTGTGTTGCACAAATTCACATGTTTGTGTTATCAATAAGGTTACACATGGTTAGACACTATTAAAAAATATATAAAAAACTTGTTGGCTTAAATCTCTTAATTTGATTGGTCACAGTAAAGAAATCGAGGATGATGTTAAATCAGGACACTCCAGTATAATATAATTGTAATTCAGGATCTTCACAGGGGACATGGGCTCATAATGTCAGTCAGTGGTCTCAGTTCTGTATCCCCTTTGCATAACAGTTCAGGAGATATAAAACATAAAAGGGGTGAATATGAGCTAATATTTCCCTTGTGAAGATTTTCAATGACATATATTATTACCTACAATTAATATGTATGCACTTTTTTCTATATTGACCTTTAAAGTCCCATGTAACATCATGTTCTATTATTTTAATTTTTGCTTGGACTACATGCTTTCCAAATTAGGTATAACAAGTGTAAAACATGTTACATAACAGTATGTAAACTTAATGGTGAAAGGTTTTAATGCATATAGACAATGATAGACTTGTTAGTAATACGTTTGTGTAGATCTCAAAGTGTCCTTTTTATTAGCCTGGATCTTCGAATGTACCAGCTAACTTTCTTTTAAATTTAAGTACGTAATTCATGTAATTATGATTTTAAGATTTTTGGTTACACAGTTTATAGTTATCAAAGGTACCAGGATTATAATTTAGTACGCCAGACGCGCGTTTCCTCTACATTAGACTCATCAGTGACGCTCATATCCAGACGCGCGTTTCCTCTACATTAGACTCATCAGTGACGCTCATTTCAAAATATTTATAAAGCCAAACAAGAACAAAGTTGAAATAGAGGGGCAAAAGATACCAGATGAAAATTAAAACTCACAGATCAAAAATAAACTGACAATGCCATGGCTAAAAAAGAAAAAGACAAACAGACAAACAATAGTACACAATTCATAACAGAAAATAGTTATCAAAGGTACCAGGATTATAAAGAAAAGTAAGACTAAGCAACAAGAACCCCACCAAAAACTGGTAATGATCTCACATTTCTCTCATCTCTGATAAAGGGTAAATTATTGCAAGTGGGTCTCATTGGGGTCTAAGCGTGACATGGGATTGCAGATTTTTTGTAAGCGGGACACGTGAAAGTCAAATTATTGTGTCGTGAAAACAGAAAAATGAGGTGTAGCGGGACCCAGGAAATGACAAAAAAAATGAGAATTGCTTACGTACATAGTGTAAGCGGGATACAGGAATCTGACAAAACAGTAAGCGTGATCCAGGATCGGAACCCCCTAATGAGACCCCCTTGCAAGGTTTTTATTAATGCAAATAATGTGGCTTCTTGAGTGTCACAATAATAAGAACTCACATTCTGATATCAATTACATGTATGTTGCTTTTCTTAAAATTGCAACAATAAATACATGCAATGATTTCTGAAGTTTACAGTAATTTTTAATAGTTTTAGGTATTCATATGTATCTCATATATAGCTTATTATGTCACAATATAATCCTTTTAAAAAATTTGTGTATTAAGCTTTAAAGTTGAATTGAAGATTTGAAAAGAACTCATCTTTAATATTTATCCTTGATCTGTGATAAAGTTAACTTCCTTTTGTAAGCAACTCTTTTCAAATGCATTCAAGTGTTCAGAAAAAAAATATGTAATTTTGAAATATTTTACAAAACAAGTTACATGTAGATTACTTTATGCAGTATGTTTAAATAGCCTCAGGAAGAAATTTTGAAAAGAAGATTATTTTTTGTACATAAGTATTCATTATAACAACATGACAAGATAACACACCTGATATGCACATATTTAGAATTTGACGGAGATTTCTGTAGACTGTACAGACTTCTTGACAAGGTGTACTTTAGAGGAGATAAGTCACAAGCGTTTGTTGGTAATATACTAGCGTGTTTTATAAACAATCTAATCAGAGGATAATTGTTGGCACTTGTCTGAAAATGTTTCCGTGTCCTAGTGATGTTAACATATTTCTAATGTAATAGGATTGTAGTAGGGATATTGTCAATCCAAACAATAGTTCATTACATACTTACATGGTATCAACAAATGTTTTGACAATATTAGGGATAAAAAACTTGAAAACTGATAAAACTTGCTAGTTAGTCACCAGAAATGATTCACTTTAAAAAAGAATATATAATGAAAAGTAGTGTTGCATAGAATGGTTAGGAAAACTTAGAACTTTTGAATTCTGATAAAATCCGATGTCAGCCAAAAAAGTTGTTTTATCATCTGGCCTGAAAAAAAAATACAACACTTTTTAATACTGCTTATGCTAGATGAAAAAATTGTTTCTATGTCAAATGCATATGATTGTGTAGCAAATCAATAAACAAAAATCAAGTGAGAGGTCTGATTTTAATAAGCTATCATTTATAAGCAAGTTCCACACCAAAAAAATCCTTGGTTGCCTTGAAAATTTTTGGCTCAGTAAAAGGTTGAAGAGAAACTTTAGTTCTGACATTATCATGCTGTTTTCATTGGGTTGAGTTTTACCAGACATACAAAATAAAAGCTGCTTTTACTCTGCATGGGAGAAAAAAGCTGATGTAATTTGCTTCTCCCCAATTTTTAAAATATTTGCCTTTATACATGTTAGGGAGCTACCATTTGATTTTTATGGGGGGGCTAGGATGAAATTTGAAAAAAAATAGGCAGGACAGGAGTTTTGAGTAAAAAAAAAGGCAGGATGAGACACTTTGCAAAAAAAAAAGGCAGGATGACAATTTAGGTAAAAAAAGTCAGGATAAACTAATAAAAAAAAAGGCAGGACCGAACAGAGTGAAAAATAAAAAGCAGGACAGGATTACAACTAAAAAAAAATGCAGGACAAAATTTTTCATCCTAGCCCCCCCATAAAAATCAAATGGTAGCTCCCTTACATGTATTGATTAATATATTTTGACTTACAAATGACTTAGTAAACTTTTGGTCTCCACCATCATGATCCCACTTTAGATTATAACAGTTATTAAAAAATTTTGGTTTTGAAACTATTACCATATATTGCCATACATTCATAAATGCTTTGTGACTCATGGACTTTTGAAATATTGCTTTTTTGTCGAGCCTGTGACTTTTGTCGCAGAAAGCTCAACATAGGGTTGGTGAAGCGGCGGCGGCGGCGGTGTTAGCTACCTTCTTTAAAGCTTTATATTTTAGAAGGTGGAAAACCTGGATGCTTCATACTTTGTATATACCGTTAGATCATGCCTCATGTTACGAATTTTCCGTCAATCACATGTCCAATGTCCTTGACCTCATTTTCATGGTTCAGTGACTACTTGAAAAAAAAATAAAGATTTTTTGTAATGTTAAATGCTATCTTATTATAAGTACATGTAATAGGATAACTGTATTTGGTATGTGCATACCTTGCAAGGTCCTCGATCATGCCTGTCAGACAGTTTTCACTTGACCTCGACCTCATTTCATGGATCAGTGAACATGGTTAAGTTTTGGTGGTCAAGTCCATATCTTGGATACTATAAGCAATAGGTCTAGTATTTTCGGTGTATGGAAGGACTGTAAGGTGTACATGTCCAACTGGCAGGTGTCATCTGACCATGACACTGTTTTCATGGTTCAGTGGTTATAGTTAAGTTTTTGAGTATTGGTCTTTTTTTCTAATACTATATGCAATAGGTCAACTATATTTGGTGTATGGAAATATTTTATGATCTCTATATCAGTCGCGCAGGTTTTATTTGACCTTGACCTCATTTTCACAGTTCATTGATCAGTGTTCAGTTTTTGCGTTTTGGTCTGTTTTTCTTATCCTGTATGCAATACGTCTACTATATTTGGTATATGGAATGATTTTAAGGTGTACATGTCTTGTTGGCAGGTGTCATCTGACCTTTACCTCATTTTCATGGTTCAGTGGTCAAAGTTAAGTTTTTGAGTTTTTGTCTTTTTTTCTAATACTATATGCCATAGGTCAACTATATTTGGTGTATGGAAATATTTTATGATCTTTATGTCTGTCGCACAGGTTTTTTATACGACCGCAAAATTTGAAAAATTTTTCGTCGTATATTGCTATCACGTTGGCGTCGTCGTCGTCCGAATACTTTTAGTTTTCGCACTCTAACTTTAGTAAAAGTGAATGGAAATCTATGAAATTTTAACACAAGGTTTATGACCACAAAAGGAAGGTTGGTATTGATTTTGGGAGTTTTGGTCCCAACATTTTAGGAATTAGGGGCCAAAAAGGGCCCAAATAAGCATTTTCTTGGTTTTCGCACTATAACTTTAGTTTAAGTTAATAGAAATCTATGAAATTTTGACACAAGGTTTATGACCACAAAAGAACGGTTGGGATTGATTTTGGGAGTTTTGGTTTCAACAGTTTCGGAATTAGGGGCCAAAAAAGGGCCCAAATAAGCATTATTCTTGGTTTTCGCACAATAACTTTAGTATAAGTAAATAGAAATCAATGAAATTTAAACACAATGTTAATGACTACAAAAGGAAGGTTGGTATTGATTTTGGGAGTTTAGGTCCCAACAGTTTAGGAATTAGGGGCCAAAAAGGGACCCAAATAAGCATTTTTCTTGGTTTTCGCACCATAACGTTAGTATAAGTAAATAGAAATCTATGAAATTTAAACACAAGGTTTATGACCATAAAAGGAAGGTTGGTATTGATTTTGGGAGTTTTGGTCCCAACAGAATAAGGGGCCTAAAGGGTCCAAAATTAAACTTTGTTTGATTTCATCAAAATTGAATAATTGGGGTTCTTTGATATGCCGAATCTAACTGTCATGACTGTGTATGTAGATTCTTAACTTTTGGTCCCGTTTTCAAATTGGGCTGCATTAAGGTCCAAAGGGTCCAAAATTAAACTTAGTTTGATTTTGACAAACAAAATTAAACTTAGTTTGATTTTGACAAACAAAATTAAACTTAGTTTGATTTTGACAAAAAATGAATCAGTTAGGTTCTTTGATATGCTGAATCTAAAAATGATTATTGGCCCAGTTTTCAAGTTGGTCCAAATCGGGGTCCAAAATTAAACTTTGTTTGATTTCATCAAAAATTGAATAAATGGGGTTCTTTGATATACCAAATCTAACTGTGTATGTAGATTCTTCATTTTTGGTCCTGTTTTCAAATTGGTCTACACTAAAGTCCAAAGGGTCCAAAATTAAGCTTAGTCTGATTTTAACAAAAATTGAAATCTTGGGGTTCTTTGATATGCTGAATCCAAAAATGTACTTAGATTTTTTATTATGGGCCCAGTTTTCAAGTTGGTCCAAATCAGGATCTAAAATTATTATATTAAGTATTGTGCAATAGCAAGTCTTTTCAATTGCACAGTATTGCGCAATGGCAAGAAATATCTAATTGCACAATATTGTGAAATAGCAATTTTTTTTTTAATTAGAGTTATCTTTCTTTGTCCAGAATAGTAAGCAAGAAATATCTAATTGCAAAATATTGTGCAATAGCAAGATTTTTTTTTAATTGGAGTTATCTTTCTTTGTCCAGAATCAACTTAAATCTTTGTTATATACAATATACAATGTATATTCACTTTTTACTACCAACTGATAAATTAAAATAATCTTTACCATTCAGTGATAACAAGCAGTTTTTTTACATCTTAATATTTTATGATGTATTTAAATGAGTAGTTATTGTTGCAAACTCCATTAGAAATTTTAATTGAGATTAGTTTTGGAATAAGGGAAAGGGGGATGTGATTAAAAAAATTGGGTTCAATTTTTCTCATTTGAAATTTCATAAATAAAAAAGAAAATTTCTTCAAATATTTTTTTGAGAGGATTAATATTCAACAGCATAGTGAATTGCTCTAAGAGAAAACAAAAATTTTAAGTTCATTAGAACACATTCATTCTGTGTCAGAAACCTATGCTGTGTCAACTATTTAATCACAATCCAAATTTAGAGCTGAATCCAGCTTGAATGTTGTGTCCATACTTGCCCCAACCGTTCAGGGTTCAATCTCTGCGGTCGTATAAAGCTACGCCCTGCGGAGCATCTGGTTTGACCTTGACCTCATTTTCATGGTTCATTGAGCATTGTTAAGTTTTTGTGTTTTGGTCTGTTTTTCTTAAACTATAAGCAACAGGTCAACTATTATTTGTTGTATATCTGTCTGGCATGGTTCATCTGCCCTTACCTCATTTTTATGGTTCATTGGTCAATGTTTAGTTTTCTTGATTAATGTTAAGTTTACCTTACAGTGTGATAAAGCTTTACATTTAGGACTATCAACATAATATCAATGACTAATGAAAAAGACGAGACAATTTTCAGGGTATGCACTCTTGTTTTTATTGTCATGGCAACATGACTAAGTAAACTCTAATTAAAATAAATAATTTGTCATAGACCTTTACTATGATACCTTGCTAAAAGTTATAGTTACAGCTGTTACTAAAAATATAGAAAATAGTCAAATTTGCCCGTTGTTTCAGCTTCCTGTAATATATCAAAATTTACAACTTTGCATTATTCTGTAAATCGCCTTTAGAAAGGAAAGTAAAAGGGATAGTATTAAAAAATCAATTTTATGTGTGTTTTATTGAAAGGAACTGCTTAGATTTCATGACTTCAATATAAAACTTGACAATAAAAAAAATCTTTTACGTTCAATAAATTAATATTGAGACAGTACCTGTGAAACTGTTTAATAGTTCACTAAACCTTTTTGTTTTATATGTTTAATAGGATAGATTGTACATGCATAATTCATTTAAGATATTTAAATGTTAAATTAAGAGTGAGCGATAGGACCAGTTTTTACACAAAATTATTAATTGATATCTTGAACAAGTAAGGGACCAAATTAATGCTTTTGTAACATATTTGTTGTATAAACTTAGGCCAAGAAAAAACACTATGTTTCTTTATATGAACTTAACATACTACAGGAGGCATGAGAAGAACCAGTAAATTGGGGTTTTTTTTTTTTTACAAATTATTATTTTTTATCTAAGGGTAAAGGCATCATAGGTATGTACTTACAAAACATTATTATACACCATTGAGTTTCGCTTGTTTTTCTGAAGATTTTCTTTTTTTTTATTATAAATAAAAAGATGTATTATGACATTCTCCATCCAAGTCACAATGTATAAAAGTTAACGATTATAGGTCAAAGTACGGAACAGCAAGCTATTAAAGGGCCCAAAATGACTAGTGCTGTATTAAAAACTATTCATACAACACAACCAACATTCTAATCTTTATAAAAATGAGAAACTTCTAACTATGAGAAACACTTAGGAACCAACAAAAACCAACCAGAACAACATGCTCTTGATTTATTTGACTTTTTGATAAAATAACAGTTTTGTAAGGGGACATATAAAAGTTTTTAATTTCCCCTTTATTGGGTGATCACATCATAGAACAACTCAATGGATGATATTCACCAATTTCTTTAAGGGCATACAATACAGTTACAGGGGAGGTAATGACGTTGCTAACATAAAATGTTATTTTTTCGACGTCAGACTATGATATATCTGGAAAAGATGCATTTTTGACTGATTTTTATCATTCAAACTGATTTGATTTGAAAACGAGTGCATGGACCCCTATTTTTTAAAACTACATTTTGTTTCATTTTGCAGGGAGATTATGTGAACCAAATTTTATAAAACTGTAAATAGTGCAATTTTTTTAATTTTGATAAATATACAGCCAAAAATTACGTTTTTTTCTGAATAAAAAATGCATAAATTTTTAGAATACTTATAAAATACAGAAATTACAAATTATTTAATAAAAAACAGTTTGTGTTTATCTTTTAAAACAAAAAGTTAAAGCGTTCTTTCGAAAGGGAAAATACGGCCACAAATCAGAATTTTGAGCAAATATACAAAATTTTGACCTCATTTAAGTCAAAAAGTAGCACATGAAGGTACATTTTTTATTGCATATTTGATTTAATCAGGCAAAAAATAGCCTATATATATGGAAATTTTCATCAAACTGTAAATATGGGATCGTATCATATGCCCTTAAAGACCTTGTACAGACCACAAATTTACAAAAACTTTATTTCAATCCACCCTTTGAAAGTGCTGTCATATTCATAGGACAAAAGTGTGTTGGCGAACTATTTAGTAATTCAGACTTTAATGTAGGTGTCAATATGTGGAATTTATTTCTATTATAAAGAAAATTATTTATCTTTGTACTTCAAATTAATCTCTTTTGACTAGCAGTTATATCTTGATTTTTGTTTGTGTAGTTGTACAGTCTTCTACTTTTTCTTGTCCCTTTCTGAATAACTTGTTATTTTTAAATTTCTCATGGATTTATTGAAATAAATTTCTAACATAGCAACATTAGTGGTAAAAAAAGAAGAAAGACAGCTTTAAGCTGTATATAAATACATGTATATGACAGATATTTATATATATTATGAATTGTCTGTGTTTGAGATATTAGATGATTTTGAAACTTTTAATTATGATAACAATTCATGTTTTGAAGCTCCTTAAGAAAAAGCTAAAATGTCCATTGATAAAAAGCATGAATGTCCATTAAAAAAACATAAAAGCACAAAAATCATGGGATGAGTTGATGTGACCGAATTTAAATGGTAGTTTTGAGGATACATGTATAGGGGAAAAAAATAATTATAAAACATTAACTTATTAATGAAGACAAACAAATTTAAGAAAAGATGATTTTGAATGTAGGAAGTAAAAGTAAGTGCTGTTAAGTTGCTGTGTTGTAAAAAAAAGAAATCAGAATTTTATAAGTGTATATATTACATCATGATGAAAATTCAATACAGTAGATTTCCCTTTAAGCTGTATGATATTGCTACCGTGTGTACCTAATGGTATATACTTAATAACAAGGAAGTCTGCATGAAAAGAAAACGATAAAAAGGATAGAGGTTTTATTCAAAATCAGTCAAATGGTTCAAATGTGAAAATATTTTATTAATTTTAGAAATAAGCATTGTGATCACATAATTTTTCAGTACCAAGGTAAGGACTTGTAAAATTTTAAAGAATTGAAAGTTGAAATAGTTGTTTAAGTGATTAGAATTAAAAAGTTATTAATTTTCATATTTGAATCTGCTTGAGGGAAAGATTTACCAGATAGATCATGAATCAATTATGTCAGTTTTGGATGGGACAGTTATCTCAACCAGGCATCAATGATACATTGTGGGGTTCATTTCACTTCTTTCAACTCATTTAGTGATCCTTTTAAAAAGGATAAATGAAATGAAATGCTACTATTTATGAGCATTAGTCAACACTAAAGTTATTTTAAAATCAACAAAAACAGGTTTTGTTTGAACTTTTTTAAATGCCACATTGTGAATTTAATCTTTCAAAGACGGAAATGAAATGTTTGTTTCCTCATTGTGTTAACTACTTTTATAGAAAGTTATTGAGGTGTCATAAGGTCAGTTGATAAATATTTGAAAATTTAATCCACAAAAATGAACTACTTAAAAAGTTCTTTTTGTCACTTTATTTTAATTTTAATATATTTACTATGGTAGCTAGATAAATGACGTTGGCACATCTCATTGTTATATGGAGATTAATTATTAGATTCTGCCCCCCCGTCATGATCCATGAATTCAAACTTATGGTTTTTGTAAAGTTTACATGTCACAAATTTTTTATCAGGCCAGTTAAAGGTGATCTATTAATGGTAAGGGACGACATCAAAAGATCGATGTAGGATAAAAAACTTAAATCAAATAGTTTGGGGGCAGGGGTCAACATTGCTGCAAGTTTTGTTAATCTGAAATCGATTTTACATATATCCCTATTGGTCAATCAATTTTTCCCAAATTAGTTAAGAAGGGGGGGGGGGGGGGTCAGTGAAAAAACTATGTAAATTAAATTTTTTATCCTTAAACTTTTGATGTCGTCCCTAAGTCAATGATATTTGGTATGCAGTATTAGCATTGACTCATCTCATTTCAATATGGAGATTATTTGGTCTTGCACCCTTGGACTGGTTCATTTGACTTTTGAATACTTGGCATGTTTTTGTGTTGACATTTTAACATGTTTTATTTCATGCAATAGAAGTTCCTTTATCACAATAGTTTCAAGTAGCAAATGAAATAAAGAAATTCTTCATACTATTTTCAACTCAAACAAATATAGCTGTATTTGTTCTAATCTGGAGTAAGACTATCAGAATATTTGTTCCAACAGAAACAGATATTAATTAAGGCATTGTTTATAACAAAGTTTCCAGGAGAATTTCTGTTAGACAGAACACATTTACATTGACAATTATAATATCAAAATTGCATACTGGTGATACACAATTCTGTGTCAACAGGTTCTGTTTCTTTTCCTGTCAAATTCCCTCTTGTCTGGCTTTTCAGATATGCATGTATATTTTTCTTTGGGTCAACACTGAATCCACTTGAAGTCAATATAACAATACTTTAAGATCTACTTAATATTGTTACATAATTTGTATTTGACCTTAATGATAAGTATCTGTATGTAGAAAAATGTTAAAACATAAGCACCCTTGACAGCAAATGTGAATTTGTAATAATTGATGAAGAGTTTATTTCCCAAACAATATAGTGGCTTGCAAAAGGCAGCTGGTTAAATCAAATTGAAAATCGGACTGATATTCAATCTTTTGTAATTTCCTGCACATGATTGGACTTGACCCCATTTCTATCACATATATGTCAGATTTGAGAAAGGGATCCTTGGTTGTCTGCAAATTGAAAATAAAAAGGAGAAGATCCATGCATATCAATTTTTAATGCATTTAATTATAAGATTTTTACCCAATTTTATAGTATTTCATATTTCATAGTTAATACATATCTTTTTTAAAATAAGAATTATTTATATTTTAAGCTACTTGTTCCATTTTAATATAACTTTTATGAGATTATTTACAAGTTTAAATAGTATATTTTTGTATATATTTTGGTTTTAAGGATCAGTGTCTCATATTAGTCATTTTTTGGCTGGATATTGATTGTTATTTGTATGTATATGAATATTGTGTGAATGATTTGTTTCAATCAATATGTGACACTATAATAAACAATTTTATTCTTTATTCTTTTATTCATGGTGAAAAAATCATTGTAATTACCTATGCATCCCATAGTTTGATGTAATTATTACATGGTTTCATGCATATCATGATCGAATGTTATCTACCATTAAGTACATGAAGTACATGTATTTCAATCACACATAAATGGAAACTTCTGAAATGTTTATCTCAGGGAAATGCATTTAACTTTGAAGCTTAAATAATGAATTGATGAGTTTAATGATTAATTTAGTCTTTGATAGGGATTATTAATTAAGTACCGGTAGATCACAGCCTGTAATACAGGTGTTTTATTGTAAAGTGGGGAAAAAAGTGGTTATTACATAATAATATTCTATTTAAAGTTTATTGTTGATTGATGGTATTGAAAATTTAGTTATAGTTCACTTTTGGAGCATTGATGAAGGATTTTGACATAAGTAATTTGAAAATAATGTTGCTATTTTTGTAATCTTAGTCATTAAAGAAGTAAGAATGCTTGAGGTTGAAGTATAGTGAATTGTCCAAGCTTTAATTATGTTTAGTAAAATGTTATGCAGTTTCAACTCTGACTGCTTCAATTTTGACTTCTACATTGAGTATGCTTTCTGTTCTGGAGAAAGAAAAAACAATCTTTTGAAATTGAAATTTTTTGCCTGAATTCAATTTGTTGGCAATCTTAAAAACATTTATATTATCAGGACTGAGTGTACTTCAATATCAACTTATCTCTAATAACTTAAGTTTGAATTAACACTTAAATGAAGACGGATATTTCAATAAGTAGGTGTCATGGCTGAGAATAATACAGGTGCAGTTACTATCGACTTGTTTAGAGTTTCTCCAGCTCAGTTTGTCAGTAATTTGACAAGTTTTAATTGTATGCATTGTGTTCTGTGACATTCTTACCTTTCATGTCTATATATGAATTGTTGTGAAAAATGGTTCATGTAACATTTAACTTCCTCAAAAAATTTGTTCTGCAAACATTTTGTAAATTCAGTTTACAATATGTGAATAGAAAAAAACAGGTTATGGGTTCAATTCATGACATGAAATTAGTACATGCACAGCAACAAAAAGTACACAATATGCGAAGAAACTGACTAAAATCTGATTTCTTGAAATTATAAACTCAATTTAGGTATTAGAGCATCTTATAAATATGTGTGATAATTTATAAAATGCTTACTAGTATAAATATGGCCTAAGCATTTTTGAAGGTAAAGATTAAACATTTTCAAAATTTCTAATTCAACTGTTCAAATCTTTTTAATCATTATGCAACATTGGTTTGTGCAGCTCCTGTATACATGTACATAATTTGAATGTCATCTGCATAAAACAACATCAAGATTTAAATTATTGTAATTGTTAAATTAAGAGTTTACAAATTCAGCACTGTATCTGGTTGTACATTAAATATAAGATTTTAGTGATATATTTCTCATAATTTGTACATCTGTTTACCTGAGGTAGTCCTACTTAAAGGATCAATTAGATTTTACACTCATAACAAGGAAATTGTCCCACAGGTCTTTGATTACATCACTCGGTAATTATGTATATTCATTTTAATGTACATGTAACCCATAAATTATACTTTTCGCAAGGTCATTACAAGTTGAAGTATTGTTAGTGGTAGTTATGTTACGAACAGTGAAACTTCATTATTTGTGAATTTTACCGATCTGTTTTTCAGGATATGTCTCATGACCACAAGGTATTATTGTAATTGGAAAAGGATGTTACAATAGTTGTAGACAAGGGAGAGAACTTATACAAGAAGCATCATGGGGAAAGGACAGTCAAAGTCATATGATATTAGTAAGTACATGTATGCTTCATGTCCGACAGGCAGTAAAAAAAGTCTCATGATGTTGTTGAATTCAACAAAAAGGTTTTAGGAACTACTGTAGTTCTGAATATACCACTAATGTAATCATGTAACATGTTGAATTCAAAAACAGCAATATCATTTTAAATTATTGTACTACATGCAATATATATCATTTTCAGCTTATAGGAAAATATATACACTTTGTAATTGGTGATCACTTATAACCATCTTGTTAAGACATGTAAGAGGAAACAGTCCTTAATATATAGCACGGTTATTTTAAGAGGAGACCATATTTTATATAAATAGATAGAATATTTAAGAGTTAACATTTTATTTTATAAATAGCTAGGTTATTTAAAAGATAATTCAGGAGACATTTTTTATTATGAAAAAAAAAAACCCTTCTTTTCATGATGTATTATATCTGTCGAGTGACTAAAAAGACAGTGAAATTTGAGTTTTTATGGCTTAAAAGATGCTAGAATTTATCTCCCCCCTCCTGAACCTTGACCTTTGTACAAAATAAATTAAATGGATCTGAAGGGTAGAGAAGATGTTCTTCCATGAGACTCCTGAGGTGCTCAGTAGATATAATATATTTTAAAAAATGGCCTTGTTAGCACTCTCTTGAGTACAATTCTTGTCAGATTATATAAAACTTACCCTATATATCATATTTTAATATCAACCATATCTCAGACAAGTTTAATAATAGTGGACTATCAATTTTTTATGCCCCGCCTAGGGGCATGAGTTTTCAGTCTCTGCTTCTGTTTGTATTCACGCCCTATGCTACACATGGCACTGATGTGAGTTGTAAGTAAGCTTCTGTTTGTATTTGCGCCCTATGCTACACATGGCGCTGATGTGAGTTGTAAGTAAGCTTCTGTTTGTATTTGCGCCCTATGCTACACATGGCGCTGATGTGAGTTGTAAGTAAGCTTCTGTTTGTATTCACCCCCTATGCTACACATGGCGCTGATGTGAGTTGTAAGTAAGCTTCTGTTTGTATTCGCGCCCTATGCTACACATGGCGCTGATGTGAGTTGTAAGTAAGCTTCTGTTTGTATTTGCGCCCTATGCTACACATGGCGCTGATGTGAGTTGTAAGTAAGCTTCTGTTTGTATTCACGCCCTATGCTACACATGGCGCTGATGTGAGTTGTAAGTAAGCTTCTGTTTGTATTCACGCCCTATGCTACACATGGCACTGATGTGAGTTGTAAGTAAGCTTCTGTTTGTATTTGCGCCCTATGCTACACATGGCGCTGATGTGAGTTGTAAGTAAGCTTCTGTTTGTATTCACGCCCTATGCTACACATGGCGCTGATGTGAGTTGTAAGTAAGCTTCTGTTTGTATTCGCGCCCTATGCTACACATGGCGCTGATGTGAGTTGTAAGTAAGCTTCTGTTTGTATTCACGCCCTATGCTACACATGGCGCTGATGTGAGTTGTAAAGTAAGGTTCTGTTTGTTTGTCTATCCATCGTCTGTCCTGTTTAAGGTTTAAGTTTTTGGTCAACATAGTTTTTATGAAACTTAGTACACAAGTTTCCTATGATAAGATATTTCCAATTTCAATGCAAAATTAAAAGTTATTACCCCAATTTCTCGGTCCACTCAACAAAAAATGATAGTGGGAATGGGGCATCAATGTACTATGAACACATTTTTGTTGTAAAAGAGTTATGCCCTTTGAAATAATTAAGTTTATGAAAAATGACCTTGTTAGTGCTCTCACAGGTACAATAATTCCCAGATTTTATAAAACTTATAATATAGGTTAATAATAGTAATATATCAGACAAGTTTTATAGTGATGAACTATTGACTTGTTTTTAAAGAGTTATGCCCCTTGGAGACATTGGAGCTCTGTCTTTTTATTAATTAAATTTTAATCATAAATTGTTAAACAGAATGACTTAATATTTGTTCAGCAGCAGGACAGTGAATATTTGTAACCAGTAAGGCCTAAAAAATATATATCAAAGTGACATATATATATATATATAGGATGTTTTGCAGGTTATTTCATAAAATCATAATGATTTTCTACTGGATAATTATTATTTCACAACTGCTTCTTCAATAACCTGATTATTATCAGGAACTTTGTTTTGAGATTTAACAATAACGGATGCAATCAGATTCCATTTTGAATTGCATACAATAAATAGAGCATTAAAAACATATTGAGAAATTAAAATATGATTTTTGATGGATAAGTTTGCCAGAGGATATGGTTTGGTAGCAGATGTGGAAGAACTAATCTGTTATGTAAATGTCTCTGTGAAATAAAAAATTTACCCACAGGCTGGAAGTTACTGGATGTTTTCCAGGTTATTTATGTGTATTGCTGTGATATTACAGTAGAATATATTTTAGTTAATCTTTTATTATGTTTTAAAAGGGATAGTGACAACTCTTTTTTTTAATTTTTTTTTTTTGGGGGGGTGGGGGGGAGTGAAAGGGATGATTAGATAATATCTAGACTACCATCTTTACATGGTTTTAAATTAAAAAAAATGAAAATATATTGAAAATATATTCAGGCATTTGACTTAAACTTGCAATTCTTTAGTCTATTAAAGTAGAAGAATTCCAAGATTTTGAAATGTGAGCAACCTGTGAAATAAAAACCCATACAAGTTTAGTCAACTGTCATAGAAAATACTGCAGGTAAATGTTTTCTATGACAGGTTGACTAAGTTTGTATGGGTTTTTATTTCACAGGACCTGTTGAACAAACATGATGAGAAGACTTTTCTGTTGCTGAGTTTCATTATAAATCGTTGGATACCAACTTTCAAGGATTTTGTGGGTATAGATGAACAACGAAATTAAAAGTTCAACAAATGACAAATTTTCTAAAGGCTTGTATAAATACTTCTGCAAAACCAAAAATCAAATTTCTATGAACATGCAAATTTTCCTTCTTCCACGAAAATTGGTGCCTACTTAAATAAATGAAAATCACAGTATACATCAAAGATAAAGAAAAGTACAAGCTTCTCCCTTTCTTCAGTGGTTAAAGGTATTCTAGGTTCCAGAATATACTTATAATATAAAATCAATTTGCATTATCTCGTGAGCAATATCCAATCATCTTTCATTTAAATATTCATTGAAGTGATTATTAAACTGTTTATAAATCAATTGTTTACAGAACAGGTTTAATTGAGACATGTGATGGATGAGTCAAGCATATGATAAAATGTTTGGATTTTATTAGATAGAAAAAAATTCTTAATGTACATATTTTTTTGTCTATATGGTCTATATCATGTTAGAGAAGAAATGTTGTTTATTGCTATTTTTGCACTAACCAATTTTTCTCATTAATTTGTGGGAATATATCAATTATAGTCATCCTACATTGTAATACATAAATGCATAATGTGTCACTGAGTTTGTCATAGTTTTGTCATAAATTTGTGGGCAGACCAAAAAAAATATACATGGGCAGAATAGTATTTATTATTAGTGTTTATGAAAAAAACATGTTTGTCAATCACATGAAAGAATTGCTATGTGTTAGGTCCTTAAACAGTAAACCAATGAGATTTATGTTGCTGGTCTTGTTAGATTGTGTGACGAGTTGGATGTTACTATTATTTTGTGGTCTTATGCCCGCTATAAAGACACAAAAAAAAAGAAAGTTAACTGCTTACAGATTTTTTTATTTTTTTTTATGTCAAACGAAAACTGAAAATGGCAAGCAGGAAATCTGTAAATGTTATTTTTTTGTCTTTACCTATGGCGATGATCCTGTGACAGACTTTTTCATTTAGATATTTAAATTCAAGATTTGCACTTTCAAATTACAGACAAGACATATGTCTGTGTCAGCAGTTTATTTGACAAGAACTGATGAAATCTGATGTACAGGTAGAAACATAGCTTATAAGTGTGGTGTAAGATACAGATATAGTAAGGTTGAATTTAGTTGGCCTGTATTCTGGTTTAAAATGTGTCTTTAAATTATTAGACCTTCCTAAACTTGTTTTTAAAAAAATCAGATATAAATTTAAAAAGTCAAGATCACTATCAACATATTTTATATGTCTTTTAGATAAGAAAAAAGAAAACAGACTCATATTTATCCTGCTGCAACAAAGAAACCATTTGATATACCTTCAGACATAAATAAATTTCCTGTATTGTAATTGAATTTCAAACTTAATGTGACCTTTTTTTTTAGGGGGATTTTTTTTCTGAACCATTATGATGCAGTAAGGTATAGAATGTTAACAGGGAAGTTTTAAATATAACTGCATAAAGATATAGTATATGCCAAAACACATAACAGCACCTTGGGATGTTTTATAAGCCTGGCCCGTTACGGTCCGTAGCAGACCCTCATCAGAGGCACACTGATGGATATTAAAACAAGTCTAAAAGATAAAATGTTTATGTACAAAGTTCTAAGAAAGACAACTCTATTTTTTATACATGTACATGAATTGTAATCTAGGTAAACAAACCTGCATAGAAGTGAGTCCTTTTATTAGCTCACCTGGCCCGAAGGGCCAAGTGAGCTTTTCCCATCACTTTGCGTCCGGCGTCCATCGTCCGTCGTCGTTAACTTTTACAAAAATCTTCTCTGAAACTACTGGGCCAAATTAAACCAAACTTGGCCACAACCATCATTGGGGTATCTAGTTTTAAAAATGTGTGGCGTGACCCGGTCAACCAACCAAGATGGCCGCCACAGCTAAAAATAGAACATATGGGTAAAATTCAGTTTTTGGCTTATAACTCAAAAACCAAAGCATTTAGAGCAAATCTGACATAGTAAAAATGATTATCAGGTCAAGATGTATCTGCCCTGAAATTTTCAGATGAATCGGACGACCTGTTGTTGGGTTGCTGCCCCTGAATTGGTAATTTTAAGGAAATTTTGCTGTTTTTGGTTATTATCTTGAATATTATTATAGATAGAGATAAACTGTAAACAGCAATAATGTTCAGCAAAGTAAGATTTACAAAAAGGTCAACATGACTGAAATGGTCAGTTGACCCCTTTAGGAGTTATTGCCCTTTATAGTCAATTTTGAACCATTTTTCGTAAATCTTAGTTATCTTTTACAAAAATCTTCTCCTCTGAAACTACTGGGCCAAGTTCATTATAGATAGAGATAATTGTAAGCAGCAAGAATGTTCAGTAAAGTAAGATTTACAAACTCATCACCATCACCAAAACACAATTTTGTCATGAATCCATCTGCGTCCTTTGTTTAATATTCCCATAGACCAAGGTGAGCGACACAGGCTCTTTAGAGCCTCTAGTTGTTCATGTTCTAAAGGTAATATGAACTGTTATAAAAATAGAAGCTAGCTTTCATTACTATAATATTTAAAGAAGGACCAAAGTTAGCTGAAGTCTATATGCTTACTTTTTATTGTCAGGTTTCCCTGTCACAGTTGTTGCCAAAAGTAACTTAAGAGATGTCCCATGACAGAAGAAATGGTTAAGTCTTGTTAATCTCTAAAAGAAAAAAAACCAAGTTAAAACAAATTAAATGTGGCAAATATCAAGTTTCAATAAGTTTAATTTTAAATATTTCATATCCTGAAAGGGAAAAGGCAAATATGTGTTGAAACAGGTCAAGAAGGAAAAGGGAAATGGCCCCTCAAAGATTTGCTGTAAAGTCTTCTTAAATTTGCAGAGAGCATGACACTGTCCATACAAAAGGCAAAGGACTGAAGCCCCTTTCTAATCAGTGGCTACACAACCAATACTAGGACACCCCTTTTACTGTCTGAAGGGAGTAAAATTATGACCATACTTTGTTATTCTTGACAATCCCTGGGGTTTTAAATTAGATTTGAAGAAGAAATTCTCTGTAGCTACCAATTTTTGTTATATATCTGTTTTATGGAAAATAATTTTGCCTATAAACTTTTGTCAATTTTGATTGATGTAAAAGTTGTTCAATCATATAAAACATTTGAATATATACATGTACATTGAAAATGATATCAAATATAAGTCAATATATGAGGGACAGCACCATATACCAAACAAACATAGTTTCACAAATCAAATACTTCAGAAATATTTCCTTAATAAGTCAAGGTCTTACTATGTTTACCTAGTTTTTTTACTTAGTTTTTGTTAAGGATACAAAGTCGGTTAAGAATCATACCTACCAAGTTTAAATGTCATTGTCATTAATTTTATCATAATGAAAATTTAAAAATAGGTGTCTGTTGAACTTCCTTATACAATATATATTTCTTATGCAAAACAAGAAAAAATATAAATAATTGTAGATAAAATCGATATAATATTTGGTTTTCTGATAACCGGGATGTTTCACATGACCAAGATTATACATGTGATTGTATCTTTTTGTCAGTAAGTCACATTCGTGTTGACATAATCTGATTATTAAAGATAATAATCATTAAAGTCATTTAAATACTGTTATATGATTACAAGTGACCTCTCTATATACTCTAAATAGCTGAGTTGTTAATCTACTGATTACAGTACTTACAAATATCCCCATTTTACATTTATGTTTACTTGTATTGGAAAGGTGTAAATTTAGCAGGTAAATTGCTTTCTTCCTTGTAAATCCTCCAATTTCATGTTTTATTGTAAAATTGAATACCTGGTACTAGCAGTTTAAATTGAACTTCTATGTAAAATATGTGTTACATGTAACATATTTTTTCAAGATTTGTGTTGACTTTTGCATTTTGACTTGTCGTGATATTTAATTATAGAATAGACCAGAAGCATGCATATGGCATGAAAATGAACAATACCTCTTTAATTGAAAAAGGGACTAGATTATCTCCTTTAAACTTTAAACCTTGAAGATGACCACACTTATCAATCAAAGATGGGTGGTTGTTTAAAGTCTTGGGGCAAATTAAATGCAAACATGTTGATGTGATAAGATTATGACCCTGCTTTGTAGACTTATATGCTCAGCAGAATTTTTAACGTGCTTGTTCACAAGGTAGCAGTCTGCAGGAAGACATTTCACCCTCATTATTCTGACTCTTACACCGTACTGTCATAAGATACAAATACCTATTTTAAAGTCTTTGGTTTAACCCAGCCAGGGATCGAACCCAAGGCAACATGCTACCAAGGTTTTTTGAATAGATAAAACTCATATTATTGCACAAAATATATTCCGAACATAGCTAGGTTAACCCATATTTATGCCCCACCTACGAAAGTCTGTGCGTCCGTCCATCCTTCCATTCGTCCTTCCGTCCGTTAAAGTTTTTGGTCAAGGTAGTTTTTGATGAAGTTGAAGTCCAATCAACTTCAAACTTAGTACACATGTTCCCTATGATATGATCTTTCTAATTTAATTGCCAAATTAGACTTTTGACCCCAATTTCACGATCCACTGAACATAGAAAATAATAGTGCAAGTTTCAGGTTAAAGTTTTTGGTCAAGGTAGTTTTTGATGAAGTTGAAGTCCAATCAACTTCAAACTTAGTACACATGTTCCCTATGATATGATCTTTCTAATTTAATTGCCAAATTAGACTTTTGACCCCAATTTAACGGTCCACTGATCATAGAAAATAATAGTGCAAGTTTCAGGTTAAAGTTTTTGGTCAAGGTAGTTTTTGATGAAGTTGAAGTCCAATCAACTTCAAACTAAGTACACATGTTCCCTATGATATGATTTTTCTAATTTAATTGCCAAATTAGACTTTTGACCCCAATTTCACGGTCGACTGAACATAGAAAATGATAATGCGAGTGGGGCATCTGTGTACTATTGACACATTCTTGTTTTAAACTATCTTAAGTCTTTTCCTAGCTGTATTTATTTTAAATTCTAACATGATGTCCTTCAAACGCTTTGAGTACACACCCGATCGTACTCCCACGTCATATATGCTTTTTCATGAATGAGGCACCCGACGTCATAGAACAATGATGTAAGAGTATAATCATTTTAAGGGAAAATACACGCTTGTGAAACCGAAAATAATCACAACAAGAAAATGTAAACAAATGATACTAAAATGTGGTGTAAGCCATTTTTTTATACATATAAATGAATTATCATTTAAATTCATCTAAAACTAACTAAAAACGTTATTGTAAACGCTATCGCTCAGGGTAAAATATTTGTCATAAAGGGCCAACCGTGGTAAATTTACGAAATATTCAAGCCCTCATGAATTATTTCTTAAATATAGGATAATAGTGTCCGATAATTAAGTAAACAAAAGTTGAAGGAACAATACTTGTTAATGAGTGATTTAAAGTTGTCTTATCAGCACATTACCATCCAACTCTATTTATTGTACCCTTAAATATGGTAGTTTATCTCCAGAATCTTGTACATATATGTGTATATACTATAGACAAATAGTAACCATTTACAACTTTGTATTTAACATGGAAAACTAAATAATAAATTTATTAAAATTCATAACATATTCCTCTGTGGAAGGTTTGAAGCAACAGTAATGGGAGCAGTTTGTAAGTTTTCAAAAATTCTTTTTGTCAGTAAATGAGAATTTTTTTGAATTTAGGTGTTTTATGTAACTAATTTTGAACTTTTGTCAATTTCTATATTTTAAATATTCAAGCAAAATGATTTAGCATTGTAATAAATGAATTGAAATTGTCTATTTTTGTATACCGGTAATTTATTAGAAAATTTATTCATTTTTTCAACTAATGAATTGGAGCTAGTTATATAATGTATATTGACTATTGTATTTGAAGACTTTATGTTAACATTTGTATGCCTTATTGTAGAAACTCTTACTATCCCACAATGCACAGTTCTTACACCATATACTGTAAATTCAGAAATTGTTATGATTTTTTACTGTGCTTTTTGAGGTATCACAATTGTAATGGCTCAAACAGTTTACCAAATTGCTGTTTGAATTCTTCTTTCAAACTGAAAATATTTTCTCAGTTTATCAGTGTGTGGGAGAAGAATTCACCCTGCAATTTAGTAAACTGTTTGAGTCACTGTTATTGTTATACTGAAAAACCTACTGAATAAGCATGTTAAAAATTACAAAATATTGTGACATAGGTTTTACAAAAATTATATATATGTTCAATTTTAAATTTTGAAAGCACTATAGAAATTGTATGCCATTTTAGTGTCAGAAATTAGTAAGAATTAATCCCACTTTTTTGTGTGCATTTTTCAATATTTGCAGTGATGAACAGACACTTTTTTCACAATTCCAATGCACATTTTAGTAGAACATAGGCGGATCCGGGGGGGGGGGGGGGGGGGGGGGGGGGGGGGGGGGGGGGGGGGGGCCTTTTGTGGGAAAAATTTGGTTGATTATATAGGGAATCATTGAAGCATGACTGGAGCGGCCCCCCCTTAGGAAAAGTTCTGTAGAACTTGGGAAAAGATTTATTTCGTAAGATTTTGTGTGAAAAGAGCTTCTGACTCTTCAACCAAAACCAAAAAAAAGATATAGAATCCTAGGCTAATTTTAGACCTAAAAAAGAGGGTCTTTGCTGTGAAATCACATTTGTACTTGGGCCTATTTATTTATCTATAAATCCATACTGAAGACTCACCATGTTGAACCTGTCCGAATATTGAAAGTTGTGTACATTGCTATTTAAATTTGTCAGGTTTGAAGAGGTATTGTTCAATTCTTCATAAACATTGATGATGTATTTATGAAAATACTTGAGCTATATATATATATATATAGAGAACAGATTTTGATCTCTAAAACTGACAAAACTCTTGAGTTATGTGGATGTTTTTTACAGGACTTTAAGAAATCAGTATATATAGGGTAAGTAAAGGTCGCATCAAGTTAATTTGTTTTGTTTTTTTCACTTCTAAATTCCTTCCATACCCCTTTTCAAAAAGGTTTGTCCTAAATTTTATATTTATATTTAAGCTATAAAAGTAGTTTTTACAAGTTCTTGATACTTATAATAATTAAAAACATTACAATTTTTATTCCCTGGACCCTGAATGTCAACAAAGCAACAAAGATTCTTCCTAGAATAAAGGCAAAAAAAATCCAATATTTCCCATTTCTCCTGGGGGAGGGTTCTGCTGATTTTGTAATTCCCCTTTTTTTTGACAATCAATGCATTTGAATGGGGACATATCCTTGGTTGGGAACCCCCATTTTCAAACTGACTGGATCCCCTGTCTCGTGTAGGATAAATATATATTTAGATTAACTTGATGTGACCCTATGTTGAATTGTGTTCAGAATTAAAATCATTTGTTTTCTTCATTGAATTTTAGCAGTTTTACCTGACTCGGATTATAGTATTATTGTTTATCACTTAAATTGATGCTATTCCTTAGCATTTCAGCTTTTAGTCTGATTTGTAACTTTGATTAGAATAATTGTGATTTTTCAAAGTCGTCTTATATTTATAAGCGATTATTCATGAAAACAGATCTTAACATTAAAAAGCCAGCTAACAGAAATTTGCATTTTTGTGGATATTTTACAATGTATATTGTGGTTTTGTCAAAATCTATACAAGCCTATAGAAAATATCTAATTTATGGTTTAGCTGTACCCAAGACATTTGACAAAATTGGTATCTAGAAAACAAATGAATACACAATATTGCAAAATTGTAATCCTTAAAATAATTTAAAAGAACTTCCTCTATTTTTGGGGGAGCTATTATCAATGATTATATGTCTACCATATTGATTTATTGAAAGTGACATCAGTTAAAAATCTGGTGAATATTCTACTCTTTCAAACGTTTTTTATCATCTACTTCTTAAAGTTTTGAGTCTTTATTTTTAACTGAAAATCCCAGCGACCTTGATCAGTCGAAAGAACATCCATATAATATCTCAAGGGCAGTAAGGTTAAGAAACCTTAATTCATACCCATAGGCCTTGTGTGGTACATACCATACTTGATAAGAAACAATTTGATTACTTTATGCATATGATTGACAGTTATAAGCTTAGTATTGATGTATAATGACAGGCTGATATTTATGTTTTTATATATTATAGTATTATTATTTATTAGATGATATATATATTTCTGTCTGAAAGGTCACCTTTGTAAGATCTGCATCTGTAAAGACATATTTAAATGATTAAATTACAAAAAGTGCAGACTCCTAACAATGGAAGGTTGTATTACATGTACCAAGGTTATATTTTCCACCAGTCAGAATGCAGTAGGAATGATACTTGAAATTGACAAAATATGTTGAAATAAAAGTTATTTCATTATAATTTAATAAAAATTCAACATTGTTGAACATTGTTGATTTTCAATAATCTGCATAAGGCTCAATATTGACATACTAATACAAAAAAAATTAGAAGGTCAAAATAAATTATTTTGAACAGCATTAAAATGTAAATATTCTAAAATGTTGTACAAATTCCAGTTTAGGCCATCTATGCCTGAGAGTAGAAAATTTAGACCTTATACATGTATATACAGTACTATAGTGTTTTAAGTGAGTGACAATTAACAACATATATGTCATGTGTCTGTGGTCTGTCTGCCATTGTTCTTAAAAAAGACTTTAAAATGACACTAAGATCTAATTATATATTTCATTTTGTAGATATATACAGAAACTAACTATGCACAGACATGCAAAAAAAATTTTGTTGCAGTATTTTATATATATATATGTCACAGAAAATTGCAGAATTGTGCTATTCCTAATTTTTTGTCTCTACTGCGAAGAAAGTCCTGGAAAGCAAGACATAGGTGGCAGCAATGGAGGATGTGTGAAAAGATGTCAAGTTTTCTTTTAAGTCATTTTGATAGGAATAACTTGTGATAGATCTAGATCAATGCTATCTTCTATAAGGTTGCATTATTATCAGTTCATATTAGTTTGAAGACTATTTTGAGGCCTAGGTCCAGCAACTTTAAATTGATTAGAAAAGTTGGTGTTCATCAGATTGTCCTTTTGAGAATTTTCTGTCGACAGGCGAGATATATCTCTGTTTCAACAGTTTATTATGTAATGATCACCTCCAGACAGTTGTCTTGTTATAGTGTAATAAAGATTATGGATGGATGTCAATATTCATAATGATATCTCTATCACTAACATTATTTAGATATATTTGAGGTGTGTATGTTCATTGTATTTTATACCAAAACATTTAAAAGTTTGGATTTTATTTCAAATATTTGCTTTTCATCATAGAGTTTAGCCTAGAAAGAGAATGATGTATTGCTAAGTGTAATAGATATTAAGTACTGTCTTGTTTGAGTGATTGTATAAATAGATCATCCTTAAAGCTTAGAAAAAGGTTAAGCTATGAATTTACTTGGAAGTAAAAAGATTTTGGACATTTTTTTTTAGAATCGGAAAAGAATATTTGAATTTAAATGTAATTGAGTAAAATATTTGGTTTAACTTATTGTTAATGATTTTAATTTTTGGCAGGTACCAATCCACAGAAGGCATCTCACAAAAGACCAAAGTCTTCAAATCAGCGTGAGTCACTGCTTCTGTCAAGGAATAGTACAAATATTGACGATAATACTCAGCTTAATAACCAACCAAACGGAGAGAAATCACCAACTGAGCACAAACCAGATAATAGGGGAGATAATTCAGTGGAAAATAAGAAATCTGACATTAATGGAATTGCAGATAACAATTCAAATTTAGAATCTCACGAAAAACAAAAAGATCCAGAACCACCTGTTGTGATTGAAAATGGTAAAAAGGAAGTAGAAACTTTAGATTCCAAGGTAGAACTTTCTGAAGAGGTTAAAGTTGATAGTGCTAAAGACAGCTCCGAGTCAAACGACTATAATCCTAAAGAGGAGAGTGATCAAATTGATAAAGCCTTAGAGGACTATATTGAGTCACAAAAAGAAGAGGAAAATAAAGAAAAGGAGGATATTATTAGAGAGGAATCTGAAGTAAAGGAGGAGGTAACTGAGGAGAGTGAGCAAACTGTGACAGTAGAATTTATTGAATCAAAAGAGGAGGTTCTGAAAGAGGACACTGAATCAAAAGAGGATAATCAGATTAGAGAGGAGGCGCAAAAGGAAGATAGTGAAACTAAGTCGGAAGTGAGAGAGGATAGTGATAAGGAGGAAGACATAGTTAAAACTGAAACTGAAGACGTAATTCAAACTGAGACTGAATTTCAGGAGGTAGAAGTAATCAAAACTGAGACTGAATTTCAGGAGGACGTACAGGCAATTGTTGTTACTTCAGATCAACAAGTAGAAAGTGAGGTAAAGGAAACTGTTGAGGAAGAAGAGGAGAAACAAGAAGCTGAAACTGAGGTAAAACAAGTCAAAATGTTTGTTGACACTCAATACATTTATAATTCTTACATTTTAAGATTTCTCAATGAAAAAGAGATATTGTTATGCGTTTACTTTTCTACATTGGCTAGAGGTATAGGGGGAGGGTTGAGATCTCACAAACATGTTTAACCCCGCCGCATTTTTGCGCCTGTCCCAAGTCAGGAGCCTCTGGCCTTTGTTAGTCTTGTATTATTTTAATTTTAAATACCTCTACATTGACAACAACACTTAAGTAAACTGCATCTTTTATTGTCGACATGTTTCGCCGATTAGATCGGCTTCATCAGGACAAAGTATACAAAATTAGAACCCCTGAAGTACAAAAAAACGGTATCATGTATGTGACGTCATAATTGTCCATTGTTGACGTTGCTATGGGATACTCTATATCATTATGTAATGTTGAACAGAAAATGAATCAAACATAGTACAATGCAAATGAAGTTACTAAATTTAGAGTTGATCTATAATTTTTCGAATTGTCTTTAACTTTAAAATGGTTGTTAACTATTATAATGGTAAGTGTATAAATAAAATGTGTTTTTAAATAGAAATTAAATTTGTGTAACATGAATGTAAGTACAATGTCAGTGTACAGTTTTATAAAGTTTCTTCCTAATTTGGACAACACTTATAGGGCACACCCCTACCACTTCGACTGGGTTCCCTTTGGCCGGAGGTACTACTTCCAGTCGCGTCGGGAATGCCGTAAAGTGGTTTACTGTCGCAAAATTTTTTGGCAATGTTGGTTGAACATGAAATGGTGGTGGGAAGGATTTATGTTCTTTGTATCTTACTTCTTTTAACTTTAATTTCCTGCAGGTTTTAAATAGTACTGGAAATCTATCTTGGCTGTTTTGTGTCATCTCCATTTACTTTTGAAAGATCCTTTTTAAGGTTTCACACTAAAATAATTTTACATTTAATTTTATGATGGCACAGAATGATGGTACATATAAATCTTGATATATTGGCCGTCCTGTTGTAGGAATGTAGTCCTCTGTTTGTTCTTCATATAAGTTTCCTTTTGTTTGGTGGTTTCTTGGCAGTAATTGATGGTATCAGTTGTTTGTTGGCTTCTTGGAATTCTTCGTTCTTGCTCGGTATAGAGATGGCCGTGGGGTCGGCGCTGTGTGGTATAGGCGGATCCGGGGATGCAGGGGTTCAGATGGAATATCAAAAGATAAATAAAGAGCTGCTGAACCAACACCTCTTATGTTTTGTGCTGGTAGAGTTCCCTTAAGTGGATACCAGATGGTATGCAGGGTTGTCACATAAAAAAATCAAATACCGCTACATTGACAACAACACTTAAGTAAACTGCATCTTTTATTGTCGACATGTTTCGCCGATTAGATCGGCTTCATCAGGACAAAGTATACAAAATTAGAACCCCTGAAGTACAAAAAAACGGTATCATGTATGTGACGTCATAATTGTCCATTGTTGACGTTGCTATGGGATACTCTATATCATTATGTAATGTTGAACAGAAAATGAATCAAACATAGTACAATGCAAATGAAGTTACTAAATTAAGAGTTGATCTATAATTTTTCGAATTGTCTTTAACTTTAAAATGGTTGTAAACTATTATAATGGTAAGTGTATAAATAAAATGTGTTTTTAAATAGAAATTAAATTTGTGTAACATGAATGTAGGTACAATGTCAGTGAACAGTTTTATAAAGTTTCTTCCTAATTTGGACAACACTTATAGGGCACACCCCTACCACTTCGACTGGGTTCCCTTTGGCCGGAGGTACTACTTCCAGTCGCGTCGGGAATGCCGTAAAGTGGTTTACTGTCGCAAAATTTTAATTTTAGTACAATTTGGAAATTAGTATGGCGTTCATTATCACTGAACTAGTATATATTTGTTTAGGGGCCAGCTGAAGGACACCTCAGGGTGCGGGAATTTCTCGCTACATTGAAGACCTGTTGGTGACCTTCTGCTGTTGTTTTTTTCTATGGTCAGGTTGTTGTCTCTTTGGCACATTCCCCACTTCCATTCTCAATTTTATGCATGTAAAGACACTAATATAAAAATTGCTGAAAAAAATATTTACCAGAGTTCAAATGAAGTTAAAGTAAGCAACTAGAGGCAAACATATGGCCATCAACAATGAGAAAAGCCATGTATAGTCTGTAGATACTATGTATGTTTTATAAAATTGATTTTCAGATTTTTTTTATTTTATAATTGCCAGTATACATTAATATTGTGCATACATAGTAACCAAACATAAAACTACATGATATACCCTAAGAAAAAATGGCTATAACCATACCTACCCTAAGAAAAAATGGCTATAACCATACCTACCCTAAGAAAAAATGGCTATAACCATACCCACCCTAAGAAAAAATGGCTATAACCATACCTACCCTAAGAAAAATGGCTATAACCATACCTACCCTAAGAAAAAATGGCTATAACCATACCTACCCTAAGAAAAAATGGCTATAACCATACCTATCTCACAACAATAAATATATAAATGTACTTATTATGTTTATTCGTTTTGCTTAAAGTAAAATATTGACATGATTGTATTTACTTTGAAAATGTCTTGGGGGAAATAATATGGTAAATGAGAACTTGATGTATTTATTGTCAAATAATGTTCAACTGCAGGTAAAAACGAGATTTCAGATATAAAATGGAAAAATTGCATATTAATTATACTGCTTCAATTTTAAATGTGTACTATCTAAATATATGCAAAGATCAGCTGATCATATTATCATGATTATTTACATTAATAAAAACAGTGAAATAATTTTTGGAAATGGAAATCGCAACAAGGAGTATGGATAACATTTTGTTCATGTTATAAGATGCACTTTTTATAGACATGTACATGTAATTGAATAGAGGAGTTTAGTAGAAGCTAATATGAACATGCATTAAAAAGATTATTCTTGAATGTGTAATTTTCCCTTTTACCATGCTTACATTATAACTTATCAATCAAGTTGCACGACCTTTAGGAATTAATCAAACTGTTTTAAAATCAATGATGTTGACATTTGTTTAAAAGATTTCACTGAATACATTGAAGAACAAGTTCAAATAAATTGATTATAAATTGTGAAATAACCTTTAAATCCTCGTGGTAATGTAAGTTTGAATTTAAGTTTGTTATTGTCACGATTATTGATGTTTATATACAAAAAAGAACAGTCAGTATTTTATAAATAGATGAATACTTTTTTATAAAAATTGTCATGCATTGCAAGTCTTACTATTAGATATTTTTCTATAGACTATTCAGGATACATCTGAGAACACAGAGGATAAGCCTGTCGTAGAATCAGAAACCGTTCAGTTTAACACTGTTATCAGCCTAGAAACCACACCACCAGGATCTGACAGATCCCCTCAGGAGGCAGACACAAGAGAGGGGGCAGTAGATTTTATAGAACCCCAAGTGGATATTGTACCCCTGCAGACCCAGCTGTTCCTGTAGAGGAACCTACATTACCAGAGTCTGCATCATTAGTGTCATCAGAGATTGTAGTCCAAGTGTCCTCAGAAGCTGATATAGACATGTCATCTGTTGAAGCTGTTGTGTGTGGGGTGGATGACCTCAAGGATGGAGAGTAAGTTACAGTGCATTGTGGGTAGGAAATCATTAATGGGGGACTTTTGAAAATTAGGACTTTGTTTTGAAGTGGTAAATACAGTTACATAAACAAATGTCAGCTTATTATGCATATATGTTAAATATGCATTATGGACAAAAATTGATTCCTTTGTGATTGTTTCAATTTGGACATAATTGTGGTTACACAATGCAAGGTGACTAAGTCCTGGTTAACAGGTTTTTTTAAGTTCAAGAATGATTATATAACAAGATATGTAAAAGTTATACAAATATAAAAAAAAGTTTACCCTTAGATTTCCTTATTGATTTATGACCTCTTTAATTAATTTTCACCTAATTCATCTGAATGGGCACATCCATCTTAATGTGTCAACATTTCAAAAGAAAAGAATTTTGAGAAATTTAAATACCAATTTATTTCCCTTGTTTTACTGACTTATTTAAATTTTGTTGTGTATAAAAGTGGAGGATTTTTCCTGTTTCAGATTTCAGTAATGGTATTCCATACACTAATTACCATATATTTGAATGAGTAATAACTTTCACTAAAGGAAAAATGAAAATTCTCTTTAGAAGAAGGTTTTATTGTTTATCATCCATCAACATGATAAATTATCTCTCAAGTTTTAAAGTTTTCACTCATTATTCCTAAATTTTATACTGAATATGATCCCAAGATTTTCATTGTCAGAATACATAGGACTGGAGTTAGAAAAAAACCCATAATCTACTTAAAATAATGTTATAAACATGATAAAAGGCAAATGCAAAAAAGTCTTGAAAATTTTGAAAATGCTTTTACTAGAAAAGGCGAAAAGCCGTGAATATAGTGTGAAAGAATATGATATTAAACCTTTTTCTTGTGCTGAAGAATTTCCTATTTAACATGTTGAAATCACAAATATAGCCATACCCGTAGCAAGAAGGGTTCAAGGGGTTCGTCTGAACCCCCCTTGAAACCAAATAAGCACTGTTAAAGTCAACGTTCTGTTCAAATTGTGACTGTTAAAGTCGAGTTCATGAGTCCAAACAACCCCCCTTGGAAATTCCTGGCTACGGGCCTGATAGCAAATAAACCTAATAAACTTTTAAATGAGCATAACTTTATTTATAGGCCACACACAAATGGTTACATGTTTTCTACTGCAACAGGCTTATATAAGGAATAAATGTTGGGGTTTTTTTTAATATTTTTTTTCTATAATCTCAACTTAATTTTAATATGCAAATTTAGATTTTTTATCTCTATTAAATTTATGTACAACTTGTTTTAGACTTGAGGCTTAAGATCTTTGCATATTTTTGAGACACTTCCTGTCTATATTGGATGAACATATGTTGACCTCTAGATGTCTTTATTTTTGTTATGGCATATGGCATGCTATTTGATGCATACCCCACATGCCTTGTTTTCATATTTTAACAGAAAAATTGGCTTATACAGTGCTTATTATTGATCTATATCCATGTCCCTCTATGACTATGTACAACATTTCGAAATATTAAGGAATTTTTTGTACAAGAAGAAAATGCGTACATTTTTTTTATTTGGCCTATATACACCTGAGCTCTTTTTGTTTAACTTTTTTACCTAAACAAACATCTATGTACAAACATACGTAATTTCTTGATTTATTTAGAATTACTCAGATGATTTAATACATTACACAAATTAAGAGACATTTAGAAACAAAAACATAGCTAAAACTTCCTGGAGAATTCTTAGTTGTCAAGTACAAACTAGTATTTTACATATTTGTCATGTTCTGTGTTAAAACAAACATTTTAGTTTTAAAATAATTAACTGATAAAAGAATATTATTGTCTGAGATTCTTCTGTTTAAAACTATATTGGTCTTTTATCTCTATATTATCTTTTAATTTGTCTTTTTTTGCAGAAAGAAAACTTATCAAATTATATGACATAGTCAGCATTTAATTGCCACAAACACATGTTTTTGAGAAACCACAATGAACACAAAATCCATATCTGAACAAAATGAGACTAGACTTAGGGTTAAGACCTTTTACTAGAGGTAGAAACATGTTAAATATAAAATAAGAAGATGTGGTATGATTACCAATTAGACAACTCTCCTGAAGAGACCAAATGACAGAAATTAACAACTTTGATCACTGTATGACCTTCAACAATGAACAAAGCCTATACCACATAATCAGATATACAAGGCCCCAAAATTACAAATGTATAACAATTCAAATACTTACTGCATGACCTGGAAACAGAGATTGAAGTTTCAATTATAAGGAACAATAAATCATAAGTTGAATAAAAACAATTAATACAAAGGTCAAAATGAAAATAAGAAAATTTAAAGACAAAAAAAAGTCACCAAACCACAGCAAACATGAGTAAAGACTGTAAAACAAGATCTATACATGATATAGGGGTAGTGTCTAATGCAGGTCAAAATCTCAAAGACTTCCATTTGATGTCTTCCTCCCTTTCACTTGGACACAAGGTTAGTTTTGCAATGTAAATGTTAATTTTTCTATACTTATTTTACAGAATGAGAGAAGTAGATGTTGGAGAGGGAAAAGCTTTACTGGTTAAAGAGAATGGCCAATTCTATGCCATAGGCAATAAATGTACTCACTATGGTGCTCCCCTAGCTAAAGGTTTGTATCAATAAGATCAAAGAGAATGGCCAATACTATGCTATAGGCAATAAATGTACTCACTATGGTGCTCCCCTAGCTAAAGGTTTGTATCAATGAGATCAAAGAGAATGGCCAATTCTATGCTATAGGCAATAAATGTACTCACTATGGTGCTCCACTAGCTAAAGGTTTGTATCAATGAGATCAAAGAGAATGGCCAATACTATGCTATAGGCAATAAATGTACTCACTATGGTGCTCCACTAGCTAAAGGTTTGTATCAATGAGATCAAAGAGAATGGCCAATTCTATGTTATAGGCAATAAATGTACTCACTATGGTGCTCCCCTAGCTAAAGGTTTGTATCTATGAGATCAAAGAGAATGGCCAATTCTATGCTATAGGCAATAAATGTACTCACTATGGTGCTCCACTAGCTAAAGGTTTGTATCAATGAGATCAAAGAGAATGGCCAATACTATGCTATAGGCAATAAATGTACTCACTATGGTGCTCCACTAGCTAAAGGTTTGTATCAATGAGATCAAAGAGAATGGCCAATTCTATGTTATAGGCAATAAATGTACTCACTATGGTGCTCCCCTAGCTAAAGGTTTGTATCAATGAGATCAAAGAGAATGGCCAATTCTATGCTATAGGCAATAAATGTACTCACTATGGTGCTCCACTAGCTAAAGGTTTGTATCAATGAGATCAAAGAGAATGGCCAATACTATGCTATAGGCAATAAATGTACTTACTATGGTGCTTCCTTAGCTACAGGTTTGTATCAATGAGATCAAAGAGAATGGCCAATTCTATGTTATAGGCAATAAATGTACTCACTATGGTGCTCCCCTAGCTAAAGGTTTGTATCAATGAGATCAAAGAGAATGACCAATTCTATGTTATAGGCAATAAATGTACTCACTATGGTGCTCCCCTAGCTAAAGGTTTGTATCAATGAGATCAAAGAAAATGGCCAATACTATGCTATAGGCAATAAATGTACTCACTATGGTGCTCCCCTAGCTAAAGGTTTGTATCAATGAGATCAAAGAGAATGGCCAATTCTATGTTATAGGCAATAAATGTACTCACTATGGTGTTCCCCTAGCTAAAGGTTTGTATCAATGAGATCAAAGAGAATGGATGGCCAGTTTTATGCTGTATATATATATATATATATATAAGAAAAAGATGTACTCAATATGGTGATCCTTTTGCTTAAGGTTTATATCACTGAAGGCAAAGAGAATGGCCAGTTCTTTAGGCTAGGTATTTAATTTTATGCCGTATCAGTGATTTAAAAAATAATTTCACAAAAATGTGTTTTACGTTTTGATAGCATTGATTGGGCTCCGTCAGATAAAATCAACCTTATGCAAGTGAATATCAATATATCTGTTATCCTATTTCGGCTTGAAATAAAATCTAGATCAAAAGTATGTAATTGTTTGAAAATTGATTTGTTATAAGAACCCTATAACACAGACCAAGATTCATCCTTTATTTCATACTTGAACATGTTAAATTTTCCTAAAACTAATCAAAGTTGTATACATGTACATATAATTTAATTATGGATGTAACGCCTCTTCTGTTTGGCTGACGTTATTTTGTTATCAGCCCATAGACATAATTAAGTCATGTGACAGTGATGTCATCAACGTTTTTTCATGGTTTTCTACGGTTTAAAATGGAATTTAGAATTAAATTATAAGAAATGACTAATATTTTGTCTGTCTATTCAAAATAACAGAAAAAATGTGGCGCACACTGTTAAATAACCCGCTACGTGCGTTATTCAGTGTGCACCACATTTTTTTATGTTATTTCTTCATAGACAGAAAAAATATTACAGTCTTTCCTTAAGATGGTACCCAACACTTTAACTAAAATTAATTTGGCTCGTTTAATTTTCATTAAATTTTGTCAAAGTATTACTTTGACCCTTTAACAAAAATATAAAAATTTCAAAAACTTTGAACCAACCGTTTTGTCAGAAAATTTACACTGGTTATATAGCAGTTTGACAAACTACAATTTTGATCATTGAGAAGCTTAATATCCCTTTTTCCTCACAATGTAATTAAAACGTTTAGATGACTTTACAGAGTTATCTCCCTGTAGTGTTAGGTACCACCTTAACTAAATGTGCACTTGCATAAGGTCCATTTTAATCCGACGCAACTTATTTGTTAGCAGTATTTCTGGAAATTGCAATAGTTATTTTTTTATCCATTGATAGTTTTCAACCATCACAATAATAAATGAATTCAAAAATTTGTTACATTTCAGATCTACATCTTTATTGTTTTGCTCAAAGCACTAGTTTAAATTTGTAATTAAAGGTGATAACTTTGTATTTCAGGTGCTTTAAACAATGGAAGAGTTCGTTGCCCTTGGCATGGTGCTTGTTTTAATGTAAAGACTGGTGATATTGAAGATTTCCCTGGATTAGACAGTCTTCCAAAATTTGATGTAAGCTTCATATTCCAACTTTTTCTTGTCATTCACAGTTTCATAAGCTGTGGACTCATTTACTTTCATGGGTATCAATTTTCGTATATTATTGAAAAAATAACAAATTTGTTCATGGACATTTGATTATGTGATTAAGCCAAAGATTGCACATAAGTTGATGGAAAATGTTCAGTTTGTTGAACTTTAATATTTTGATCAACCTATACCTACCTACAAAATCCCCCCCCCCCCCCCCCCCCCCCCCCCCCCCCCAAATAATAGGCTTCTAATGGTTAATGAATTTACAGTAGTCCATCATGAGTAGGAATTTCTTTTTCTCTAATTTTGTGCTATTTTCACATTTCTTAATTGGTGTGAGAAAATTATTGCTCCTCAATATCAAATTTTCTTGGTTTCTTCTGAATCTTTCTAATGTTACATCATGAAAGAAGGTGACTATGCCTGATGACTTCGCATATAAAGAACACAACTTTCGGCAAATCTTTGAAAAGGAAAGATAAAAATCATCAGAGAAACAGATTCAACCCCTATATTCTATGAATTAAGATATTTCCCCACTCTCAACAGTTAAATTTTAATATTTCAAACAGCTTGGCAAGCCTCACGTTTTAAATATTAGAATTTAAATGTCTCAAGTGGAGAAATATTGTAACACGTGTTGCAGTGGTGAAATACATATATTATAAATAGACATGTAGAATAAAGTAAAATTAAAGATTTGGTAGAAAATTTTCAATGAGACACCATTCCAACCCAAAAATAAAGCCAAATACATATCTAAGACATGAGAGCAATTTTAGACACAAATTGAAAAATAGTATTTGTTAAATTTGAATGTCATTGCCTGTAACCTTAATGGTGGTTGTTAAAACTCTTTAAAAAGTTTTCTTGGCTTCAATGTACTATACTTTAAATAGTGTTAAAATTTGACTGCACAAGAAATTGATTTATGGAATAAAATTGAAATAATTTCTTTTCTGTTTTAGGTAACAGTTGCTGATGGCAAAGTTAAGGTTAAAGGTGACAAGGCACTTCTGACTTCAAGCAAAGTTCAAAAGTCAATGTGCAAACAATCAGCAGACAACCAGAAATCAGTTCTAATAATTGGTGGAGGTTAGTAATATAACAAATCATATATATACTGATGAAAATATTTGTAGTCCTTCCCTTCTCTCCATGACAGACTCTAACATATACATTGCAACATTGTCACATTTGTAATCTTCTTTTAATTTGGTAAAGCAATAAAAAAAGTTAAAAGATATCTGGGTCAGAACAGACTTCTATATAGGTAGAATGTTTATTTACCATCATATGAAGAGTAATAATTGAGGGGGATAGGAGGGGTCCTGATCCCGAAATCCTGGGCTTAAAAACACGAAATCCTGAGGTCCCGAATTTAAATAAATAAATTCCCGACATCCAGAAATTCGAAAAAAGAGTTCCAGGATCCTGACAGGGTCAATTCCAAAATACTGAGCTTAAAAACACCCGATCCCGGAGTCCTGATAAAGGTTCTATCCCCTCATTAATACTTTATTTCATTTCTTAGTAAGAAATTTAAAACTAAGAAGAAAGCACAGTGCTTTAGTTCTTTCAATTATATGGAGGATATTTAAATTTTCAGTTATTTCTTTCAATTGTATGGAGGATATTTAAATTTTCAGTTATTTCTTTAAATTATATGGAGAATATTTAAAGTTTCAGTTATATAAGTTGATGAAAGTTTTCAATGATGTATGATTGTAGGTCCAGCATCTGTTATGTGTGCTGAAACATTAAGGAAGGAAGGATTTACTGGTAAAATCACCATAGCAACACAAGAAAGACATTTACCATATGACAGAATTAAACTAAGCAAAGTTTGTACATTATTACTATTATTAGTCATAAAGGAAATTTTCATTTGTACACCTTATGGTTGAATTTATATATGGAGGGAATATTGAATGAATAAATATTGAAGTTAACTTATCAATATGTACAGGGAATCAAAGTAAATTCTTTTAAGGGGACATATGCAGTGGGCATTTCTTCACAATGCTCAAGAAGAATAAGGGAAAATGTGTTTACTTGTCATTATCCATTTTAAATCTGCAATAAAGCATCTAAAGAAAAAAAATCATACTCTGCTGCAAGTTATGTGGTCCAGGTTAAATTTTGATATGCACTCATCAAGTATAATTTTGGTACCAATAGGTCAAAATCTGTTTTAATCTATTATATATAAAGTTACTTTTGTTATTAATAAAAAAAACATTTGAATGATTTCCTTTTTGTGACAGTTGACTCTTAAAAAGAAGGCCATTAATCTACTCTATACCTACAGAGCAAAAATAAAAAAATTCTAGACTAGATACCTTGTTTGGGACATTGTCAGAATACAACAAACAGCTCTATGAAATCTGAAAAAATAGAAAATTAGTTGTGATTTAATAATAAATTGAGTCACAGTCTAAGGGAGATAACTGTCTATTTTTTTGGAATAATTTCTAGATGTTTTTCTTTACCAAAGATTATTATTTTTCAGGCCATGGATTCTTCAGCAGATGCTATTGCACTCAGAAATGCTGACTTCTACAAAACAAATGGTATAGATATCCTTAATAATAAAAAGGTAAATATGCTATATCTCTTCTAACATACTTTTAAAAGTCTGTTTTAGATAGATTTGTTAGTTGTAGACTGGGAACAAGAGTTTTAAGTTAATATACTTCAATGCAATGATGGTAAAGTATCCTTATTTTGACTCTGGTATAGACTGTTTGATAAAGGAACAAAAATATTTCATTTATTATAGGAATGTGTATCCGGATGAAAATCATGCACACTTATATTTTATCGGAATATGCATTGTCAATGGTAGATATTGTTAAACCTGTAAGGCCAGAAAAAAATATTTGTGTTGGGGGTTTCCATAAAAAATAAAAAATATAGGGGTTCAGTTGGAAATAATATTTGAATATTTGAGTGTAACTTGGGGTACATTATGTATTTACAGGCAACTTCAGTAGACAGTCAAGCTAAGATAGTTAAGTTCGAGGATGAATCATCTCTCAATTATACATCACTAGTCATTGCCACTGGAGGAAAGTAAGTAACTATAGTCAATTCTAATATGACAGTCTCCTTTTGCTTTTTGCATCATGTTTTGAACAATGCCAGAGACCAAAATGGAAAGAGATGAGGTGGGGTGGGGGGTAGCAATTTATCGAACAAAGAAAATTGTCATAGGTCAAAAGTCATGATTATTTCACACTAAATAGAATTTTTTGGGTCGGCCATTCTGTTTAGACCTAAATAAACTTGTTCGGCATGCATCAATGTTAATAACTTAAAGCCTGTTAAATATTACAGAATTTTCATCACATTTGTTTATTTTTAATAGACCCAGACAGTTACCAATTAATGGTGCTGATTTTGAGAATGTCTGCATTCTGAGGACACCTGACGATGCAAATAAAATAGCTGAAGCTGCAAAAGGCAAGAAAGTGGTTATTATTGGTTCCTCTTTCATTGGTAGGTATTAACTTTGTATGGGAAATATTAACATGACTATGAAAATATTTCTTCAAACATACAAAAATCACAAAAACAAAAAATACAAACAAATCACAAAAACAAAAAAATACAAACTAATTCAGCTAACCTGTGAAAAAAAAAAAAATATTGTATTTTTTTGGAAAAATATTTATAGAAACAGAACAGACTAGTCTTTCGTAGCTTTACCTTAATTCATATAAATCACACCAAAATATGAATTTAAAATTAAAATTTGTTTCCAAGAATTTATAATCTTTTATTATCTTTGTTATATTACTTTTAATCTATATTTATACTTCAGGAAACTAACATATGTGTTGAAAGTAATAGTAATTTATTGAGTGTAATAATTTCTGAATCAGTTATTATTTAAATCATGTTTTATAAAGTTTATTGAGCACCTTCCATGCTTTGTAGACAATAAAAAATGTTAGAAATAGATTTTTTTATAAAAAAAAAAAAAGATAATAAGAAATTACCTTTATAGAATTAGAAATAAGTTTTCAATACTGTAGTTTTTGCATGAACAGCTTAAAACTGAATGTTTGCTTATTACTGCACTAAAAGTTCTCTATGTTTCATGTGAACATGGTAAAATTATTCCATCATGAAAAGGTCTTTTATGTTTGTCATGAATTTTTCCTGAGAAATTTGGAAAATTGCTGTTCAAAATCTTAAAGAATATCTCTCTGTGTTCTAAGTGAAATCATACCTGATAAAATCCCTCCCTACTACAAAAATAAATAAGATGGGAGATAAAATTCACTACGACAGCAACCCTAAATCAAAATTTTTAATTACCTTTATCTTGTCTTCAATCCCTTTGTCTGTTCATTTCAAATATAGTAAAAAAACTCACACTATTTTTATTTATTTTTGGACACAAAAAAATTTAATGATTGGTTAACCTGTATTTAAGTGTCATTGTGACTGTTACTGTATAAATAGAAGTTCTACATGTTTTCATGTCCAAAAAAAAGAATTAAGTACAGTTTGTTTTAGCACATATTTTTTCACTGAAATCATCATATTAGACAAAAGTTTCATAATTTTTTGGAGAAAATTGAAATTCAAAAATTAAAGAAACCTGAGAATAAAGTGCGGTGTCTGACATTTAAGGTATGGAAGTAGCAGCATTTTTGTCTGACAAAGCAGAGAGTGTGTCTGTAGTAGACATTATTAAAGTACCATTCCAACTGGTCCTTGGTGATAAAGTAGGATCAGTCTTACAAAAGGTACAATGTTACCCTCACTTAACCATTGCTTGGTGGCTTGCTTCTGGCTTCTTTGGTTCATAATTTTTTGCAAGTTTAGTGAAAGTCTGTGACTAAAGAAAATTTGCTATCAGCAGATTTTTGGTCAATATTTTGGCATAACATTATAACCTTTGTCTTAAATATAGCTTTAAATACATGAGTGTATACAAACAACAATTATGTTAAGTTTGCTAGGTGAACCATACAATTATGATACTTGCGTTATTTTTAAAACTTGAAAGTGTAAACAATTGATATTACTAATTTGAATTCAATATTATTGAAGGGGTATCAATTTTCAATGATTTCATGTGTATAGTGAAACAAATTTAAATGTTTAGCAGTTTAACAAAATATAAATTTTCTATAGGCTTGTATCCTAACTTTTGCATTACCACGAAATAAGTTATATACAATTTTCATCTAGCCATGAAATTGGTATGTACCTAGAAAATAAATTAATCCACAGTGATTATTCAGATCTTGAATTCATGGTTCACCTACCAAAAAGATCAAACTTAACCTGTTGACATGATGTACACACTTGTTAATCGGTTTTCAACTTACTGATTTGGTATGTAAGGGGAGATCACTTCCTCATCTGATTAATTTCTCTTTGATGGGGTAAAAAAAATATTTTGCTGAATTTTGATAATTTATTGGTTAAACAATGTCTATACAAATTGTTCAAATTTTATAAAAGAATGGTTGAAATGGGCTATATTATGTACCAAAGATTTCCATTTGTTTTTATGTTCGTCTTGTCTCGTCTTTTTCCTGATTGACTCATTATGTTGTCTTGTCTCTTTCCTGATTGATGTATGATATTGTTTTGTCTTTTCCCAGGAAGATAATAGCATTGCATGTAGATTATAACTTACTTGAACTTGTGCTGCTAGTTTAGAAATCTCACAAAATCAACAGCATTAGATTTATTTTTTGCACATGCTGGCAGACAGCAGTTTAAACTTAGTGTATATCTTTTATATTTTTTGAATGTTTAGTTTAGATACCCATCAGTAGTTGCCCATTCCAAAAAGTTATGTTTATCATGTTAATAGACACCATGGACAGTTACTAAAACATCTTTTATTTAAACTAACCATATTAATTCTGTTTCAGCAAAGCATGCAAAACAATAGTTGCCTAACTACCAGTCTTTGCACATATACCAATAAAAAGTTATGGAACATTTCATGATGATATGCTAAATATAAAATGCTATCATGATATTGAAGATCCTGTAAAAATTGGCAGATAACTTATATGTCTTTTTCTATTTTGGGGACAATACCAAAGACATAAAGTAAAAACACAGAGATTAATAATCAGAATCCAATACCTGTAAGAAATAACCTCACTGACTCCTGTGAAATTTAAAACAACACCTATTTTTGATACATTAGGTCCAATCTAGATTTTTACAAAGTTTGACAAATATTCAATGTGGTTTTGAGATGGGTTATGCATCTTTTGATCAAAAGCTCCACCTAAATCAGTGAAGTGAAAATGGATAAGATGTTAAAGATAACCTTTGAATTACTGCCTTTTTTAAACGAATTCTTATGAAATTAATTTCTTAAGTGACATATGATTTCCTCAGAAGACAGAGGGCATACTTGAACATTTTAGCATATCATCTTAAACATGTTCAGTTTTTATCTGCATCTTTCTTCTATTAGAATTTGGAAATTAAAGCATAGACTTGAGAATGGAAATTGGGACGTTTTTGTTTTAAAATGTACATATTTGATGAAAATGTTCTGTCAAATTGAAACTGTTTAAAATTTTCAAGCATGTACAGTTGAACCTGCTATTAAGGCCACATTTTTTGAAAAGAAAGGTTTCTTGTCATGTCACTCTCTCCCTGTCACACTTTAATGTATTTTGTCTTGTGAACTTCAATTCAAAGGTCATTTTAATCTGGTCTAGAGGGGGACCATTATATTCAAGTTTTACTGTACCTTCCAAAATAGAGGGGATAGTAAACTAAAATAAAAAGGGGAAAGATGCAGATTTTTTCAGGAATCGGTTATCATATATATCTAATCAAGAACATTATACAGATGGTTATTTACTTCCTATTAGGGATGGAGGTTGCAGCATATATGACATCCGTAGCTAAATCTGTCTCTGTTCTCGTCAGAGGGAAAGCCCCATTTGAAAATATCCTAGGGATAAAAATAGGGAATATGATTACAAAGGTATTATATATGTAAAAAAATAGTAACATCAGTTTATACCTGTTTCAATACTAATGTCTGACAATATCAATGCTTTATAAGAATGTTTCAATTGTTGTATATTTTACATATTTACAGCTTTTAATGTCTATGTATGCATAATAATATAAACTGCATACCAGTTTGTTTTCCATTTTGAAGTTTTTGGTTATTTTTTTAGCTTTTATGTAATGCAATTTTCATTTGAAATAAGAGAAATTTTATTTCAAATAACTATTTATGTTTAGTTGTATTTATTAATTGTAATTACTGTTTAAGTGAAAGCTCAGATTAACCATCAAATATTTATAAATGCATAAATAGTCATTTTTGATAAGATACAGATTCAAACTGTATTTAAAAAAATACATATATTTTGTTTAGTTACACGAGGACCAAGGTGTGAAGTTTTATTTTGAGAAAGGGATCAAAGAATTTACTGGAAATGACAACAGAGCAACAGAAGCTGTATTGTCAGATGACACAAAACTGCCATGTGATCTTGCCATATTAGGTGTAGGTAGGTACCAGTGTACTAAACAGTAATGTGATCTTGCCATATGAGGTGTAGGTAGGTACCAGTGTTCTAATCAGTCATGTGATCTTGCCGTATTAGGTGTAGGTAGTACCAATGTACTAAACAGTAATGTGACCTTGCCATATTAGGTGTAGGTAGGTACCAGTGTACTAAAAAGCTATGTGATCTTGCGTATTAGGTGTAGGTAGGTACCAGTGTACTAAACTGCCATGTGATCTTGCCATTATTAGGTGTAGGTAGGTACCAGTGTACTAAAAAGATATGTGATCTTGCCGTATTAGGTGTAGGTAGGTACCAATGTACTAAACAGTCATGTGATCTTGCCATATTAGGTGTAGGTAGGTACCAGTGTACTAAACAGCCATGTGATCTTGCCATATTAGGTGTAGATAGGTAACAGTGTACTAAAAAGTCATGTGATCTTGCCGTATTAGGTGTAGGTAGGTACCAATGTACTAAACAGTCATGTGATCTTGCCGTATTAGGTGTCGGTAGGTACCAATGTACTAAAAAGTCATGTGACCTTGCCATATTATGTGTAGGTAGGTACCAATGTACAAAACTGCCATGTGATCTTATCAAGACATAAATATTCATATGATGAAATCATAATCTTTCAATCAGTTTAATTGAAGTCTGGAGCTGGCATGTCAGTTAACTGCTAGTAGTCTGTTGTTATTTATGTATTATTGTCATTTTGTTTATTTTCTTTGGTTACATCTTCTGACATCAGACTCAGACTTCTCTTGAACTGAATTGTAATGTGCGTATTGTTATGCGTTTACTTTTCATCATTGGCTAGAGGTATAGGGGGAGGGTTGAGATCTCATAAACATGTTTAACCCCGCCACAATTTTGTGCCTGTCCTAAGTCAGGAGCCTCTGGCCTTTGTTAGTCTTGTATGATTTTTATGCCCCACCTACCATAGTAGAGGGGCATTATGTTTTCTGGTCTATGCGTCCATTTGTCCGTCCGTTCGTTCGTCCGTCTGTCCCGCTTCAGGTTAAAGTTTTTGGTCAAGGTAGTTTTTGATGAAGCTGAAGTCCAATCAACTTGAAACTTAGTACACATGTTTCTTATGACATGATCTTTCTAATTTTACAGTCAATTTAAATTTTTGACTCCAATTTCACGGTCCACTGAACATAGAAAATGAAAGTGTGAGTTTCAGGTTAAAGTTTTTGGTCAAGGTAGTTTTTGATGAAGTTGAAGTCCAATCAACTTGAAACTTAGTACACATGTTCCCTATGGTGTGATCTTTCTAATTTTATGCCAAATTTTTACCCAATTTCACGGTCCATTGAACATGTAAAATAATAGTGAGAGTGGGGCATCCATGTACTTTGGACACATTCTTGTTAATTTTAGTTTCTTGTGTATAATTTGGAGTTTAGTATGGCGTTCATTATCACTGAACTAGTATATATTTGTTTAGGGGCCAGCTGAAGGAAGCCTCCGGGTGTGGGAATTTCTCGCTACATTGAAGACTTGTTGGTGACCTTCTGCTGTTGTCTTTTCTATGGTCAGGTTGTTGTCTCTTTGACACATTCCCCATTTCCATTCTCAATTTTAGGTGTAAGTAGGTACCAATGTACAAAACTGCCATATGATCTTGCCATATTAGGTGTAGGTAGGTACCAACGTTCAAAACTGCCATGTGATCTTATCAAGGCATATATTGGTAGGTACCAATGTCCTAAACTGAAAAGTAATCTTGCCTTGTAAAAAGAGCCACAGGTGCTAAGCTTAGAAGCAGCATATACTAATTTTGAAGTCTGTTTTGACCTAAACAGGGTTCAAACCCATGATCTCTCGAACAAGAGGCCAACATAGGGCTATTGAGGCAGAGCCATGTCATAATAAACAATGGTGGACGCTAATGTTATCTTTTGTGATAATAATACAATTTATAGGGTGTTATAATTCACAACCATTTAGGTATACATTGTAAAGCTATCATGATTTAAAGCTTGGCCAAAATTAATAACCTACCCTAATAAACATTACAGAATTCTTTCTAGAAGTTCACATAATAATACTTTTCTTTTATTACACAGGTGTTGTACCAGCCACAGACTTTTTGAAAGATTCTGATATTACAATGACAAACAGAGGATTCATTCCAGTGGATAAGGTAAAGAGTTGTCTGCCCTTTTTTAAAACTTTAGAGAATAGAAAAAGTAACTGTATGGGTGAGACATTTATCCTGTGAAGTATAAATAGCACATGGAATAAACTAGATTGGTAATGATAAGAGATATGTGTTGCTCATCCTGATGGTTGCTTAAAGTTCCTGTATGAAAAGTAACCTGTCCTTTCATCAAGATCAAAAAGGACAAATGTACATAATACTTTCATAATCATCAATAAAATTTATTGGTTCTTCAAGATGATATATTTGTAAGAATTGAATAATTTATATAAAATAACACGAAGAGATATTTATTTCATGTATGTTTTATTTGTGCTTTTTACACAATAGTTAGTTTTAAGTTATCAATTCTATTCTTATAAAGAACATGAGTTCTGATATAAAAAAAATCATTCCATTTTTGGGTTAAAACTTTCATATTTGACACTTTACACCTGCCTTATGCCAAATCCAATACATTTGTACCACAATCACAACAACTTAGTATCACAATAAAATTGTGTTTATGAAACAATTTTGTTAGTCAAAATCAATATTCAAATTACAGAAAAATTGTCATAATCAAAGTTTTACATATTTTAAGATATTGGAAAATTTATTTTAGAACATGAAAACCAATGTTGAAGGTATCTATGCAGCAGGAGATATTGTAGAATTTCCCTTATTCACAGCAGGAGACCAGCAAGTTAATGTACAACATTGGCAGATGGCTCATGCACATGGTGAGGAAATATATATTACATCTGGCTCAATCAATAATGGACATTTATGGTTCATAAAATGGTCAACATTATTATTTTTTACTTCCTCTTTGTGACAACAGCAAATATTTTAGATTTTTCAATTTGAGCATAGAAGTTGTTAATAATCTTAAAAAGATCAGACAAGTTTTATACTGTCCAGGACTTTAGTCCCGGCCTGTTCTCTTTCTGTAGACACACATTAGATTTGAAATAACATACTGCTGGCAAAAATTTTATATCTTGTAAATATGCATTTCAAGTTATAATTCAGAGTATGATACTTGGTTATGTTACTAAGTTCCAAGTGTTGGCCTTTTAAGATCTATTTGAAAACACAATAACACATGTTTTACCATGATCATATGGTAAAAATAACAAACAAACATGTCCTTCACTGCTGAGAAGAGTAAAGTTTAAGCAACAAAATTTACATGTGAACTTGAGTGCTTTAGAATTTAGAGTCTGTGACATTTAAATATTCCACACTTTTTTATCTGTATTGGTTGGATTGTCTTCAATGGGTTGTAACAACATATCCTATTATGTTTTGTTTTTCCAAACAAAAAATGCTTAAGTTGTAAGTCTGTACCATATTGTTGTCTTTTGTTTGTTAAAGGGAAGGCAGCTGCATTAGGAATATTGGAGAAAAATGAAGATGTAAAGAGTGTGCCATTTTTCTGGACTATGATGTACAAAAAGAGCATTAGATACACAGGTAATTGATAAGGATATGAGCATATAGAGCATAAGATACATATTTAACTAATGAGTATGTACAAATAACCTATTTTCTGGTTCAGGATGTGAAAAAGAGGACTAGATGCATGTAATTTTACATAAAGTAGGACTTTGCTCTACTGGATCATGTTGTTTAAAGAGTAATTGGCGTTAAGATAGTTTTCACTATAAACAAAACTATGAATTTCGGAAGGGTGAAAACCTAGATATGCAGGGTTCGACACTAACGGTAGTCCGGTAGTCCGGTGCCTCCCTAAAAACAAGGCGGACTACCCAAAAATTGTAAATCAGTAGTCCTGTGGACACCCTGAATTTTGTGTATGATCTGGTTATTTCAATGCTTAAATAAGATTAAAGCATTCATGTCACGCTTTCAATTAATAAATTTATTTTACTTCACGATTGACAGGATGTTTACACTTATAATCATATATGTGACTCGACAGCTAGCCTTAAGAACGACCCATTATCTCGCCCCAGGTTATTAGGCCGAATGACGCAAATCGGGCGGAACTCTTCGGACTTTTACCTTATGTTGAATCATGAGGGACGTTTGCGTAAAGTGGCGAATGAACGGAATGAACCGCACATCACGATCTTTCAAGCGCTTTTTAATACCGGGTATCGACAAAGTCAAAATCGCGTAAGATCGACATTGAATAAAAGAAATGTCAACATTAGATTCCTATTTCGGGACCCAACCTCCCCCTAAAAGAACCAAAACATCAGAGGAAAAGAAAGACTCACAGAAAAATTATGAAAAAAGTAAAAGAAAAAGGAGTTATTGTGTCGACTGGGAAAAAGATTTCACCTGGCTTCAAAATTCTGATGATGAAGGCATGACATGTAAGACCTGTAAAAAGTATGAAAAAGAGGGGCAGTGGGTAGAGGGGTCATCAAACTACAGAATTGAAGCTGTTAGAAAGCATGGAAGCTCAGAAACGCATATGAAAAATGTAAAAAAACAAATGGCCACATCAATACCTCCATCAGAATCAACAGCTGAGAAAACACTATTGATGATGAAGAAGGCTGCATTCAACAAATTGACATTGCTCTTTCGTAATGCACATTATATTGGTAAAAACAATCGTCCCTACACAGACTATATTAGCCTCTGTGCATTGGACAAGGCCAAGGACCTGGACATTGGCGACACATACATGACAGACAAATCCTGCCAAATGTTTATTCATGCAATTTCTTCAGCAAGACAGAATGAACAGGATGACATCATAAAAAACAGTAGTTTTATCTCTGTGATTTCTGATGGGTCCACAGACGTCTCATCCAAGGAAGCGGAGATAATTTATGTGCGCTGTTCCGTAAAATGTAGGGTAAGATATCATAATTTTTGAAGTTTTATTTTTATATGACCTTTATTTCTGATTACAATACTTTCAATAATATGATGAAATCCTGCTATTAAAAGTCAAAAGGTACGCATGACAATTACATTTTAAGAGGACTTCGTCTTGACAGTTGATCATATTTAAATGTTTTGAAAAAAAATATGACTATATATTAACCATGTTAACATAAAAATTATGGAGCCGAGGTCCTTTAAAATTTATAACAATAAAATATAATAAATATTTTCTGTTAATAGGTGTCAACTCTTTTTATTGGTGTGAAGAATGTTGCCAAAGCTGATGGTTATAACATAAGTATTGCCATTAGTACTTTGTTAACAGAGAGATTCCAGCAATCATGGAAAGACAAGCTTATTGCTATGGGCACTGACGGAGCATCAGTGATGTTAGGAAAGTCTAGTGGAGTGGTAAAGAGAATAAGTGACATGACCAGCAAACCAGTTCATGCAATTCATTGTTCAGCACACAGGTACGTACACTAGTCTATGCACACTATATAAAAAAGAAGATATGGTATGATTGCCAATGAGACTATCCACAAAAGACCAAAATGACAAAACATTAACAACTATAGGTCACTGTATGGCCTTCAACAATGATCAACCATATACCGCAAAGTCAGCTATAAGACAATGTAAAACAATGTAAACAGGAAAGCTATCGGCCTTATTTATGTAAAAAAAATGAACGAAAAGCAAATATGTAACACATAAACAAACAACAACCACTGAATTACAGGCTCCTGACTTTGGACAGGCACATACATAAATAATGTGGCGGAGTTAAACATGTTAGCGGGATCAAAACCCTCCCCTAACCTGGGACATTGGTATAACAGTACAACATAATGTCTTGTTAAGTACATGTACATATTTTATCTAGTTTTCCTGTCCAACCAATATTTCATCTGATCATTCATTACATCAATCAATCATGTATTAATCAATAGGAGTCTTTCATGTGCAGCTGTTCATGTCTATCATGTGTCCATATGTTTTTTATAGGATTGAATTGGCATACAAAGATGCAATCAAGATGGTGAAAATCTGGCAGCGGTGTGATGCGCTGATGCTGAACATCTATCTGTTTTACAAGTATGAATTAAATTTCTTTTTACAATTTCCGTGTATTAGTTTTTAGTATGTGTGTTAAAATTCAAAACGTCAAAAATTCTATGACTTTTAGCATAAACTTGGTTTTATTAAGGACAAATTCATTTATTTATTTATTTGCATTTAATGCACAAATGTTGTTCATGTGTGTCCTTGTTACATGAATGTTTTCTTACAAGCTCTATTCTGTAATTTGTTAATCCCCTTTTCTTCATACTTAAAACAAATCTTGCATAGCACTTTATAATGAAATTAAAAGTTATCACACGTTGAAGTATAAATGTCTGATTTTTTAGATACAGTCCACTGAACAGATCTAACTTGCAGGCTAGCTTCAAAAGCTTAGATCAGAAGATGTTAACACCAACCAGAGTCGGTGGGACACGCTGGGTGCCTCACCATGAGAGAGCTTTGACAACAATACTACATGGCAAAGAAGCCATTACTCAACATCTTGAACAGGTTTGTTGTTAATTGTAAAAATGTTGTATGAAATAATATAATTATTGGCAATATAGGTTTCATATTAAGTTACATATAATATATATGCATATTAAAGCTGGACCAAGTCTAATTTTGTTATTCAAATCAACTGATGTGAACATGTTAATTATTAACTATATATTAAAATGCAGATAATTAGCAGTGTTTGAGTAGTAAATTTTGCACTTAACACAAAACTTTTAAAACTGAAAGCTTTCTTTTGTAGATGCAAGTACCAGGTGAATCCAGGAAAGATTCCAGTGCAAAGGCACGGAACTTTTTAAAAGCTTTGAAAGATAAGAATGTTTCCTTCTGGTTGCATTTCATGCTAGACGTCATTAAAACTTTGAGTACTGTTTCTAGGACAGTCCAAAGTAAAAACAGCACTGTGGGTGATGTTTATAATGAATTAGAGTCGTGCAAAACCATACTGAACAAGTATATGAAAAGGTAGCTAATATGGAAACACAATGAGTTCATTAAATATGCTTTCACGTCCTATAGTAAAAAATTGTAGTTAACACTATATTAACAAATAATTCTGTAGCTTCTATACATGCATTATGCACATATATAACAATATAATCAACATATAGCTGCATGACCATTTAACAATATAATCAACATATAGCTGCATGACCATTTAACAATATAATCAACATATAGCTGCTGTAAGCTGCATGACCATTTAACAATATAATCAACATATAGCTGCATGACCATTTAACAATATAATCAACATATAGCTGCATGACCATTTAACAATATAATCAACATATAGCTGCTGTAAGCTGCATGACCATTTAACAATATAATCAACATATAGCTGCATGACCATTTAACAATATAATCAACATATAGCTGCATGACCATTTAACAATATAATCAACATATAGCTGCATGACCATTTAACAATATAATCAACATATAGCTGCATGACCATCAATATAATCAACATAATGGTGATTTTTTGTACATGTACATTGTATGATAAACTAATGGGTTATTGTGTTGATGATGGCCATCAATATTATAATCCATTCATTTTTCCATCATTTTTCATGAAGGAAAATAAACAAAAACAAAAAGTCATCATTTGCAATAGAAAACATTATATTTTTAACTTTGCTTTCATTCTTACAATGTTTTAGAAACAAGAATCTACCAGTCTTTTGGTTTTAATATAAACTTTTCAAAAATGAATGTATGCATAGTGATTCCATCTTGTTTCTGATTCATTAACTGGTGATGGGGCTAATCCAAAATGCTTTGAATGCTTCTTTTTATTTAGTGATGGACCAAATGTAAGAAAGTATTTGAAAGCTTCTACTAATGGTGATGAAAAAATCCTGGAAACTTCAAGAAACTTATTCCTCAGTAGACTAATTCAAGCCATTTCTACTCGCTTTGAAGGAGATTTGCATTTATTCAAGGGTTGTACAGTTCTTTCATTTAATAAGTGGCCATCCAGTCTTGATGAAGACACAGGTATTTAAGGGCACCCATTAAAGATATTTTGATTTGTCTTTTGAAGAATATCATCAATTGCTTATTTCAAATGTTGAAATACAATGAATTCTGAATAATCATATTTTGTTTGCCTTTTTTTAAGGGAATGTTTTAGTCTATGCACTATTTGGTTTATTTATTGGAACTGATCATTATGAATTCATGGTAGAATGGTTGATTTCCAGCATCTGTGGTTGTCTTACAGTACTAAGAAAATTATTTTGTCTGTTGAAGCACTTTCTCAAGTTCAAATTACCTCTATACTCTAACCCCAAAATAATTATAAATTTGTTTTCAAATAAAAACTTGACTTTTATATCTATTTCTTCTCAGAGTTTGGGGATACACTTATTAGTGAGCTAGTGGATGTGTGCAGCCCAGGGTTTGACGACACAGTTGATGCTGACTCAATTGAATCAGAGTGGACAAGATTTAAATGTGAACTGTATTCCAGGTAATTATAATTCAAAATTTGTTATAAAAATAATCATTCAGAATCTATGTATTTTAATGTACTTTTCTAATTGGACAGTAACTTCTTTTCATGATTTTGTATGGTTACACTACACCATATAGACACCAATTTTGCAATGAATTAATCATACATTATTTTTTATATGTTTAAGCAAAAAGTCACTGCAGATGTATACATGGGAAGCAGCAGCAGATGCATACATGACAAAATATCCCAATTTGTTCACTATGGTGAACTACCTCCTGACGCTGCCATCATGTTCAGTAGATGCTGAACGTGGCTTTTCAAGGTAACAATAAAAATTGATATGTGTCAGCAACAATAATAATATCTATCATTAAAAGATAACTACAAGTCTAAAAAATAAGCATTCATGATTCACATTTAGTTTAAAGTTGTGATGTAAAACCAATGCAAATTTTAACTTTGACTCCACATGGAACTCAACAACTGGTGTATGTTTTTTTCAAGATAATGATTTAAAGTTACCATGGAAAAATTATTATAGGCTGTGGTGTCGAAGAATAAATGTTACTGTCTTCTCTCAATTGAGTTGAACATATTGATTAATTCAAGAAATACTTGTTTATTTTAAACAGCATGAAGATGATCAAGAATGATTGGCGGTCAAGGCTTAGCGCCAACAACCTGTCTGACTTGATGCTTGTTTCTTTGGAAACAGAAAATGTTGATGCCTTTGACCCAACAAAAGCCATTCACCTCTGGAGTACTGAGGGTGTAAGATCAAGACGACCCTTCTATAAAGACAACCTGAAAAAGGTATCTATGGCCATAGCCTTCTATTAAAGTTAAAACTTTGTATAAACAAGTCCTTGTGGGTTAATAGGCTGTTGGGTCGACCTTTGTGTCCTCTCATCATGCTTTTTTTTATTGTCACACATTTTTCCATCATAAACTTTAAACTAAACCATGTGAAGTATCCCATATAGACTGTCCTTGTTTAACTTTTCATTTAATACTAGAAATGATTTTTATATCTTTCAGAGTTGTACAGATGACATCCTCATTGATGTTGCAACTTCTGCTGAAGTGGAGATGGAGGTCAATGAGGATGAAGAAATTGAAACTGACAATGATTATAATTTGGTACAAAATGTATATCTTGAGGCAGAAAAGTTGGAGGATGAGGATGATAGCATCAGTGATGATGAGGATGAACTATATTATAATAACAAAGACATTCTATCTCTTCAACAGAAATCATATAAACTGTTCCAAGAATTAATGGAAAATTAAAATATTAACTGATTGTTATTCTTTTTTCTAAATAATTCTGGAATAAAAGGTTTAATAACCCCATCAAACAAAGCCTTACAAATCGTCTCCAATTGCAGGCATCTCATTTTTTTCAAAATTTCTTCAGGGACCCAGAGGAAGTTCAGGAAGAATACAATAAATTGCACTAAATATTAGCTTTTATCTTAAAAAAAACAAAATATTTTCAAAATTCAAATGAACATTTGTGTGCTTTTGAGATGTTCAGATGGCAGGAAATTGCATCTAATTTTGAAAAATTTTCATGGGGGGGCATGCCCCCAAACCCCCCTAGAAATTTCGGGCCGCGTTGCGGCCCTCACCGGTGATAGTAATGGCCTACCAGGACTACCAAATATTTTTTCTTGGTGGTCCTGTGGACTACATAGCATATAATGTTAGTGTCTAACCCTGGATATGCCCTGATGTTTTTTCAGTAATCAGGCTTTTACAATCCCTGTAAACTGCAATTTGAATTTTTTGTAACTTCTTCAAACTATTGAAGTTAATGAGAACAAACTTGGCAGAAAAATTCTTTTATATGATTCAAGTTTGCACATAAAAGCCTCATAGTAGCTATAGACTATTAATATCTTGACAAATTGTACAAACGACTGCTAAAAAGTGTCATTTTAAAAGTTTATTTTCTTGTCTATATACTTTCTCATTTATGTATATACCCTTTAACTTGTATTTATGTAAATATTACTGTTAATTGGGACTAACACATGTTGAATGTTACCCCAGCAACAGTAAATGACGAAATACAAAATTCACTACAGATCTAATATTTCCAAATGTTTCTGTCTGCTGAGTAGTACAATGTTAGTGCTATGCTACCTCATCACCTAAGTCTCTTTCCATATATTGTAGAAACATTAATTTTCGTGGGGTTAAAATTTCGTGGTTTTGTCTCTCTGTAAGATTTCATGGGGATTTAATTTCGTGGTTTCCTTAAACTGGAAGTGGTTTTATATGGAAGTTAAATTTTCGTGGGGTTTTAATTTCGTGGATATGTTCTTTCCATGAAATAAACGAAATTAAATCCTCCACGAAAATTTCTGCTTTTACAGTAGAACATTAAAAGATAAAAAATATTTGTATTTTCAGGATATGGTTTTGGTTATGATGACATTGTAGTCCATGGTGATCTGGATGCTCCAAACTTCACAGCATTCTATACAAAGTAAGCACTTTATTACTAACTGGTTAAGTGGACTATAAACTCATTGCATTATCTGTTTAGTGTTACGTATTCTACAAATATTAATTTAATAGAGCAATTTGTTAATGCACCCACCACCTAGCTGCTCTAGTTCATACTGTTATTCAAAGCTGTCTGGATTTCTTCCTTTTACTACTGAACATATTAAGCTAACTCTGAATGACATACAGAGTTGCTGAGTCATGTCTTGAAATATCTTGTTTTATTTGCATCATTTAGCAATGGTACAGGAATTTTCTCAGTAATAGTTAAAAAATAAGATCTGTCCTTTCCAATAAAAATGTCTTATTTTAAAAAGTACTTTTCCATATTTCAGAAGACATTTTCAACTGATGTAACCTTGTAGCAACTGCATTTTGAATGCAATTGATTGAAATGAAAATGTATTCACTCATACGAAACTGGCCAATTCACAACAATTATCATAACAAAAATCTTTTATGTCATTCAACAATTTCTTACAATATTTTTCTACAGTTATCTCCCTTTGACTAAAATTTTCATAATTTGTATTATCAATTCAAAAATTATGCAAAGTTATTGAGAAGGAGTTGAAGGTCATGTCCCAGTCATATGATACCTTGCCATATGAATTACTTTCATGCAAAGGAACACAATCATTATAAACATGCGTGTATAAGTTAATACTAGTATATTGAAGATATCATTTTCGTTATATCTGAAGGCTGAGTGAGATTTTAGAAAACTTTACCGTCCTAATTTGCAATACATTACATAGACAAAAAAATACAACCTTTTATCAGAATAAAAAAATGGAACAAGAAAGAAATCTTGTCAGGGGTTAAATGCTAAAGAATATATGTGGAGAAAAAATATACAACAATCTTTTAAAAGTCGTAAAATTTGGGAACCTTTATAGCTTGCTGTGCAGTGTGAGCCTAGGCTTTGTGTTGAAGACCATACTTTGACCTATATTGGTTTACTTTTATAAATTATTTGTACAATTTAACTTATTCCTACAGGGTAACATATCAATTATATCATGTATAAAACATTTCAGAGGTGATGAGGTTGTAGCTGTAGCCACTCTAGGAACAGACCCAGTGGCAGCACAAGTGGCAGAGATCATGTATGCAGGACAGAAAATTCTCAAAGCAGAAATACAGTAAGTTGGGACATGAAGCTTTTTATTTTTCCACTATTACTTCCAAATGAAAGATTAATGAATGGCAATTGGTATTATGGTTTCTTTTAGAATCCATTTGGGGCAATTAAAAGCAATTTAAAATTTTAATTAAGAAATAAAACAGAAGAACTAAAGAAAATAATAATGGTAAAAAAAAATGTTTGGCAGAGTAACTAAAATAAAGTCTTTCTTCCACCCCAACCCCAGTTATTTTATGACTTTGAAAAATTTCTAATTGCCCTGGAGAAGTAAAAGTTAAGGCCACTTATTTTTATGCCCCACCTACTATAGACTATTATAGTAGAGGGGCATAATGTTTTCTGATTTGTGAGTCCATTCGTCCCGTTTCAGGTTAAAGTTTTTGGTCAAGGTAGTTTTTGATGAAGTAAATATCCAATCAACTTGAAACTTATTACACATGTTCCCTATGATGGGATCTTTTAAAATTTTAATGCCACATTAGATTTTTACCCAAATTACACAGTTCACTGAACAAAAAAAACATGATAGTGTGAGTGGGGCATCCATGTTCTGTGGACACATTCTTGTTATTGTTTATTTTCTACTGACGTATGTTTAAAATTTTCCTACATTTTTCTATATAAAAAGGAATAAAATGTGGAACAATTTATCAGACCACATCTAGCTCATCACTTATTTTGTTTTCTTATCAGATTATTTTTACTTTTAATGTTCCTCAAGGCAAAACATTGATTTATTCATTTCTACATATAAGGAAGTATTTGTTAAATGAAATCAAATTTGGAACTGAAATTTTTCTGATGGATCTGTTTCGTGACAAAGTGCAGTTGTGCATTAACTTATATTTTTTTTATGAAGAAAAAAACTTATTGCCTCTTCATTTAGAAATAGTTCCATGTAAAGTACAAAAAAATAGGTAATGAAAACACAAACTACTATCATGTTCATTTTGTTCTACTCTTTAATGTGATGTTATCTTTCTTTCAGGGATTCAGTAGACGCAGTGGTGGAAAAGTTTGCCAAACTGTGAAAGAAGATGGATATCATATCATAATTAAGTGCTCTGTATATAAAATTAAAAACAACTGAAATGCAATAAATTAGTTAATATTTAACATTTTTATGGAATTAAGTAATTTGATTGTTGAATTAATTTTTTATTGTTAGTTAATGAACATTTAATGTTCAGCAGTACATGAAAGAGTTAATTGCTTCTTGTACAAAGTGCTTTATAATGTCAGATACAGTTTCTAACTACCGTTATTGTCAAAATATGGAATGTGCAATAATCCATTGATAGAAGGACAAGTTCAGAAAAGAAGCTTTATGGAGGTAGTAAAGTAATTGCCTGTAACAATTTATAAAAGATAAAAATAGTTTTTCAAATTATGTAATATATTGTTTAAGCTCTAAATTGATTAACGTTGACAGCTTATAATAATAGACAAATAAAGCAATGAAGCTCAAAATGTCTGAGATCTTTTTTTCTACAAATAATCAAATTGTGTGGAGCTGCAAAGGATTATCATTATGATGCAAGTATGAGTAATAGGCAACGATGAATTTAATTTTGTAGATTGTTTGCAAAGCATATTAAAAGGATTCATTTTAATTTCAATACCAAACAGCTTAGCTTGCCATTTTGTTTTCAAGAAATTGTAGTTTTCAATAAATCACTTACCGGTATATCACTCAAAACTTACTCAGTGGTCAAATGATATAGTGATCACCTCAACTGCTTGAAAAGGATACACCATGAAGGAGAAGGGATAAGTGTCTGCTAATAAAACTTAGAAAAGTGTACAGTGACATGTCCTCCTGCGGACAGTTAACATGCAAGCTAGCATATTAGTGGTCTAGTACAAACATAACATATTAATATGATTTTGCCTAAATCATGCATACATTATTTGTTAAAGAATATAAAATTAAGAAGATATGGTATGATTGCCAAAAAGACAACTCTCCACCTGAGACCAAAATGATGCAGATGCCATGTGAATTTCTCACTTATTATGAGTAGTAGGATAAACTATATTTGGTATACAGGTTCCTTGCGATGCCTTCATGTTCGATTGGTAGGGTTCACCCAGAAATTCTACCTCATTTCATGTATCAGTGATCAAGGTTAAAGATACATGTACATGATCAGGTCTGTTTCTTAGATACTACAAGTACACACCCGTGATATCGCGGGTCTGTGACTGACTTAAAGTATATAACTATGCCTAAGCCTTATTTTAGTAATTGGTATTGTCATCTGATAAAGTCATGTCGATTATAAGATACACAGTTTTTTTATTTGCTTTCAAATCTTTCTGTTTGAACCCGTTGACCTGGAACTTATCAATTATTGGCAATATCAATTATTTGGAAAACAAAAGGTCCTGGCTATCCAGGAATGGAGTATTTTTTAATCAACAGCATTGTCCTCCTATATTAGTTATCTTAGAAAGTCTTGCTGATTGCTGAATAAAACTACAATAGGGAACAATTTGACAATGATAGAATTTAGTAGTGTCAGCCCAGCCCTTTGATGATGACCCGTGTATATAGCAAAATCCTAAATACACTGTTTGGTGGTGCGCCTGTCAAATGCGGAACGTACAGATAAGGTAATAGCTAACAGGTGAATATACTATTGGTATCGGTATTGGATTCGACCCGGAACTTGTTAATTATTGACAATATTAATGTGGAAAACAAAAGGGTCTGGAGTGGTGTAATTTTTAATCTACACCATTGGCCTATATTAGTTCTATATAGAGTTGAATTCTTTGATTTGTCGTTTTTACCCGATGACGGCTGACAAATTGGACTTCGTAATTTTAGTATTATAGATGAGCAGTAGGTCAACTGTATGTGTTGGTCTGTTTTTCTTAAACTGTATGCAATAGATGAACTGTATTTGTTGTTATGGAATAATTGTAAGGGGTACATGTCAGTCTGGCAGGTTTCATCTGACCTTGACCTCATTTTCACTGGTTCATTGGTTAATTTAAAGTACTAGAGAGAGGCAACAGGTCAACTATATTGTATGGAACTATTTTAATGTGTTCATGTCAGTCGATATGGTATCATATGACCTTGGCCTCATTTTCATGGTTCATTGATTAATGATAAGTTTTTTGTAATTTTTTCAGTTTATCAGATACTATAAGCAACAGGTCATCTTAATTTGATGTACGAAGTGATTGTAAGGTATACAGATCTTTCTTGCCTGGGTCATCTGACCATGCCCTCATTATCATAGAACATTGATAATGTTAAGTCTATGTGACACTTGTAGTAAAACCTTCATGTTACAGACTTTCAGCATAAATTCAATAATAAGTAAGACAGGCGAGACATTTCAGCGTGTGCACTCATGTAATGCATTATAGGATAAGAAATACATTATTGTTATTTGGGTCAATGGTCAAGGTCACACCAATTATTGATGGACTAAGATTTAACAAGGCTTGGGGTTTCTTGATTTTACTTTTGAAACTTGCGTCAAACTTTTACCAAATTTGCAGTGGATGATCCAGATCTCTTGAATGTACAGGTTAAAAAAAATAAGGTCAAAGTAGCTATTAGTACACTGATCCGTTTAAAATGTTGGTTTCTGTGTGCATTTTTCTCATCACTTGGCGTCGGTCGTCTGTAAACTTTTACAAAAATCTTCTCTGAAACTACTGGGCCAAATTTAACCAAACTTGGCCACAATCATCATTAGGGTATCTACCAAACAAGATGGCCGCCATGGCTAAAAATAGAACATAGGGGTAAAATGTAGGTTTTGGCTTTTATCTCTGAAACCAAAGCATTTAGAGCAAATCTGACAGTAGTAAAATTGTTTATCAGGTAAAGATCTATCTGTCCTGAAATTTTCAGATGAATCGGACAAGCTATTGTTAGGTTACTGCCCCTGAATTAGTAATTTTAAGGAAATTTTGCCGTATTTATTTATTATCTTGAATATTATTATAGATAGAGATAAACTGTAAACAGCAATAATGTTCAGCAAAGTAAGTTCTACAAATAAGTCAACATGACCAAAATGGTCAGTTGACCCCTTAAGGAGTTTGTTGCCCTTCTATAGTCAATTTTTAACAATTTTTCGTAAATTTTTTATATCTTTTACAAAAATCTTCTCTGAAACTACCAAGATGAATTTAACCAAAGTTGTCGACAATCATCATAAGAGTATTTAGTTTAAAAAATGTGAGGGATGACCCTGCCTGTGAACTAAGATGGCAGACATGGCTAAAAATAGTACATAGGGTGAAATGCAGTTTTTGGTTTATATCTCTGAAACTGAAGCATTTAGAGCAAATCTGACTGTGGCAAAAATGTTCATCAGATTTGGATATATCTGCCCTGAAATTTTCAGGCAAATCCGACAACCAGTTGTTGGGTTGCTGCCCCTGAGTTAGTAATTTTATATACATTTTGCAGTTTTTTGCTGTTATCTTAGATATTATTATAGTATCTAATGATTTCTTATACTATAAATTATGATTTTAACCTGTAATATTTTACATGATTTCCAAAGCATCAATAAATATTGTGAGGTGAGCAACACAGGCTCTTTAGAGCCTCTAGTTTACATTTACCAAACTGTGTTTGATAATGCCTCACAGAAAAAAAACCTCTTTAATTAAAGGTCCAATGTCAAGTTTTCCATAGCTTTTGATAGACAGAAATGAGGGGGGGATATCTTTTGATCATATTTCCAGTCTTCAACATATCTTTACTGTAAAACGGACCAGAAGGTCTAAAATCAAAATTACAGTACTTTTTTGGAAATTTACAGTTTCTCAGCCACATATACAATTTTTCTATATATTTTTCTGCCATTGACCTAATGTTGTATATCATTTGTAAGTTATCACTAACATTGTCCAAATACGTTTCTACACCTTAACATGAACACTATTATAGACAGACACAAACTGATAGTAACAAAAATGTACAGCAATATAGATTTTACAATAATGCCAACACTTTCAAACCATTGGTTCACTCTGAGACTACTATAACAGTTATATATATAGTAGTCTCAGATTCACTTTTCTTTACCATTTTTTTTTAATTTGTTTACAGGGACACTATCATCAATAAAGATCAAATTGCAATATGACTGAAACCGTCAATTGACTCTCTGATGCATTGGGTCGACACCCGCTGCCGTTGGAATAAGTCCTTACTCAGCGAAGTAGTCGTACTTAACCTAAAATCACTTTGCGTTAGAGACAAATTTGAACAATTGAATAATTTTACCGTTTATAATTCCTCTTGATTACATACTTTATACTGAACAAAATAACAACAGTTTTTATAGTAAGATAAGAACATAACATTACCGTTACAATAAGTATTAGTCGGGGTTTGTCTTGGTAAGAAGCATGAAATGTTTAGTTCAGCTAGCTAAGTTTATTTATCACGCATAGCAGTATTTCGCCTAATCCTAATGTGCGCCATTGTAGTTGTCTTGACAATATCTAATGCATCTTTGTCAGAAGAGCAAATAAACCCATGACACTCTAATGTCTTCCCATTGGCATGCCTTGTTATTGCTGTGAAAATTGCTGGGTTTTTGGTATTCTGTGCATTCAATTCTGAATTTAAAGATACAAATTTTGTCATTACCTCCCCTGAAGGGGCATTCACTTCTGTAACCGGTCTGACCGCCGCGCAAAATGTTAATGAAGAAAACGGGAAAAAGACAACTGCATCTGGTTCCTCGATAAACTGAATTTGAAAACCAGTATTCAGAACAATAAGATTAGTTTCTATAGCCTGGACAACTAGCTGATCATTTTCACCTACTGGGTACCGATCACACAATGGTTTCTGTACTGCTTCCAGTCCATCTGATGTTTCTAAGGAAACCGAAGTTCCAATATACAAAACTCGACGTTTAACTAAAGCCATGACAGGTTCTTCCATGTTGTTAGCACTTTTACTTTATGCAAACTTAGTAAATGTGTTATTCTGTAATGGCGGTCAAAAAAGTTTACTGTTTCACGAAATTATGCGTTTCGAATCCACCATATGTTTGCTGTTAAATCACTTCAGTGTTTCATGTACAAATATTATATTTACATTCTTGTGTAATTATTTCCGTTTGATTGTTGAAATCAACGGTTCAGGCTTTATCTGACTTGTTTGTATAAAACTATCATTCCACTAAAAACGTATCTACCCTATTAAATCGCAAGTTATTTATATGTATTCAATTGCTATATATGAAAAAACTGAACCGTAGATAAATTATAAATTATTCAGAACCGGTTGAATGTTCTATCAACTTGTTATAAAAATAAATTTCACTAGACCGAAACTTGAGTAAACATTAAAAAATTTAAATCCACCCTATTACCTGAAGATTGAACATAAGAAGCATTCGAAGTGGCCAGTAGATTAAAAATAACTTTATGCAATACTCTCACAATTCGAATAAATGAAGGATTATTTGTAATTCGTAGTTAACTTGACTAGCCGTTTGTTTTCTATTTGTGAAAAGAGTTCTATATATACCATTTTGGTGAATTACTTCAACTTTTAAACTAAAATTGACTTAGGTTTTATACAAAATTCCGTGCAAAAAGTATGATCCTGGTTAAGTTCCAACCGTATAGAAAATTAATGCATGGTGTGACCTCGGGGCTCGGTGTGACTAAAACAGACCGATTAGTAGGATTATGCCAAAAATTCCAATAAGGCAACTTATTGTTTTTCGGTTGTAGAAACATGGTTAAACTTTGACTTTTCGTATACATGCTGTATATGCTAAAGCGGGACGTCTGTTTGGCTACTTGCGGGACGGATGTAAAATATAGAGACTGACTTCGTCCAGGCGTGATATACGATGTTTAATAATATGAAAGAGTAGCATTTTTTTACACGCTTATGCCATTGAAACAGTCCTCGGAAGTGTCCGAAGGTGTCATGTTATAAGGTAAAGTTTCTGCCGCGATCGAAAGTACTCTTTATATTCAAGTGGTACTGAGTCGAATTTCCGACTCTACTTCCAACTCCACCTTTTGCAGAAACTAGGTTTGTTGTTGATTTGTTCTCGTATATATATGTTATGCATTCCAGAAATATCGGCAACCGTAAACTTTATTCAAATTATAATTAAAAAAAACTTACAACGTCAATTAAATAAGAAAATCTTATCGGCATAACGTCAAATAATTAAGCGCTTAATTTTGTATGCTTTTTCATGACATTTTCCACAAATACCTATATAATTGCATTTATCCTGCATTAGCCAACAGTTAAACTATTGTACAAATAACAGGTATACAAATGATTTTTTGTTTTATTTGTCTCCTGTTATCCCACTTATGAAAATTACTGTTTCCTAACCAGTTCATTTGGGGTCCTCTTCGCGGTCCGCGTTTCAACTATGTCGATTTCTTTGAGAAATTAGAAACAATGATTTTTATTTAATAACTAAAGTTTCAAGTATTGTGAGTAATTTCAGGATAAACACATTTCGGAAAATATAAAATTTATTTGTACTCGCTACGCAGCTACGAAACAGGAGAAAAGAACGACAGGGCCTCGCTTTTCGTCTTGTTTTTAAAGCTCGTCCAAATAAATTTTATGTTTTCCGACAACTTACATACATTAATGTATATTACGACATAACGGTATTATTACTGACATCGTAACGCTCAAATTGCCAAGGATAACAAAATTTTACATCCATAAATTGTCAAAAAAAGGTTCAGTACATGCTACAAGAATTATGAAAACGAGCAAACAAAAACAGTGCAACTTGAAGAATCTGTTATTCAGCGAATGTCGTTAGTTGTTTTGTAAATCAGAATCGTTTTCGTTTAATGTTTTGTGTATAAATCAGGCCGTTGATTTTTCTTGTTATTTTTTTATCCCTTGCTAGTATTTCTTATTTCAAGTACTGTTTGCTTATTGTTTGAACAACAAACAAATATGGCGGGCTAGACAGAAGTGGGTAATGGGCGCTCTTATACATGAATGTCTTATATTGTGTACTTAATGCAAATTCATAAGGAATGGAGTACTTGAAGTTGAATTATATTGATACAGATATACTATTTCACCTATAAATAGCAAGTATATACAAAAACGTGATAAATACTGATGAACTGACACTCTCTATTTTGTCACAAAATGGCGGAGACACCATGATGTAAACAATAGACTTGCCACATGTCATACACCTGTTGGGAATAGTATTCAACAGGCCCGACAAGTATTATATTTCCATACATCATTCACAATATAACGTCCCATGTAACAGACCAGCAGTCGTGGCTTCAAATGTTCAACAAAAACTGTCTTTCTCTGACCAGCCCTCCCCCTCGACCCGAGACAGATAACCAACCTCCAGGCAGTATTAAATGATATATACTCAAAATTGCAAAACATAGACACTCTCCCAAACTTACTACAATCATTACCATCGATTGACGCAAGACTTGGTAGCATAGAAAATAGATTTTCTAGAATGGAGAATGAAATAGTGCAGATGAGAAATGATGTAAACACACTTGAAAATAGGGAATGTAATAACTCAGAATTAAATGAAAGATTAAACTATATCGAAATGGAACGAGATCATATTAAACAAGAAAATTATGATTTAAGATAAAGGGTTGTGGAGATGCAAGCAAGATCTATGAGGGAAAATCTTTTATTCGGGGGTATAGCGGAGGATACATGTGAAAAAGAGGACCGTGACAATATCCAAACTGAGAAAGTTCTCAAAAAATTCATAAAGGAAAAGCTAAATATTCCTGACAATATCAAATTTCATGTGTTACATCGGCTACGTCCACGACAAAATGGTAAACCACGCACCATTGTTGCAAAGTTTGAGAGTTTGAGCGTAGGAAGGATCGTGATAGGGTATTGAAGGCTGCACGTGACAATTTGAAAGACACTCATTACAGCATTTATGAGCAATTTCCGAATGAAATTATGGAGCGTAGAAATATATTGTGGCCCATATTTAAGAGGGAACAACGAGCAGGTAGACGAGTCCGATTCAAGGAGGACAAGCTCTATGTCGACGGACGCAGGATTTTTCCACAAGATGTAACTTATCAAAACAACCGTCAAAATCATTCAGCCCCTAACAAACAGATGGACAGAAATGATCAGCAAGATCCCCCTTTTCTGCTAAAACACTTTGGACCTCCTACTGGTGTAAATCAGCAACCAATTGTAAAGAATGGATAGGACAGGCATACAAGAAGAGAGGACAGTCATCTCAGATTAAATTATCTTGTCTAAATCAACGGTATGTGGACTTTAAAAAAAGCTTAATCACCCCGAATTTCAGGAACTCATTAAATCTTATGATATTTGTGTATTCTGTGAATCAAAAACTGATGATTTAGATATCTTAAATGTTCCGAAAAGGTATGAATATTTTTCCAAAAAATCGCAAAAAATTTGACAGAAAAACTGGGGGGGATAGTTGTTGTGTTTAAAAATTTATTAAAATCACACGTTTCCTGTCTAGTTATTCGGAGTATGTTCTTTGGCTGAAATTTAACAATTCAATTCAATTCAAAGTTTAATTGCCATATAAACTATACAGTTTGTGACATATAACAACAACAAAAACAAATAAAGACAATAACTAAGTAATTCAATATATATACAACAAATTCAGGTAAATATTAAAGGGTCCCTGTCCTCAGTTCCATTGACTTTTTTTATAAAGGATCCTAGTTTATTCACTTGTGTTGGTGTTGATGGGTTAAGTATATATATAACTTTGTCATTGTCAGTGAGATTAGCAAATGAATTACTTTCTCTGTTAATGCAATTAAAATATGTTAATCTAATATTTGAATTATGAGAACAATTTATTAAGAAATGTTTCTCATCATCTAGTACTTTGCATTTTTTGCAAAGTCTCTCTTCGCGAGGAATTTTAAAATGCCTTCCTTTTTCAATTAATAATGAATGGTCACTGATTCTAAGTTTTGTAATTAATTTTCTAAATTCAAAGTTTGGGTTAGAGAGGTAAGGTTTGATCAATAGATTTGGCTCAAGTCCTTTATAAAAATTTAATTTACTTTTATCATCAATAGATTTCAACTTATCCATCAACAGGTTGTTGTAATATGAGTTTATTTGGGGTTTAATATAGCTTTTAATATTTTTTAATTGTTTTAAATTATTACAGGTTTTTAGTCTATCTATATCAATGTTAAGATTCAGAAAGAATATCTTTTGCAAAAGTGAACCATGAATAGGAGCCACTAGAATCCAAAGTTTTAGTTAATTGAAAAGATTCATGTAATAAGGGATTCAAATTTGAGGTGAAAAGCCTTGCTAAATACATAATAGTTTGGGTTTTTATATGACATTCAATGGGCAGTCTTCCTAATTCGTTCCTTGTACCAAAATTTGAGGCACTCTTGTTAGTGCCAAGGGTAAACTTGCAATAACTAAGATGCAAGTTTTCTATTGGAGTCTTGTCAATAAAATTAAATGGGTCCACAATTTTTCCAGAAACCAAAGCTCTTTTTTTAGCTTTGAAATATGTTATATATGAGTCAAAATATGTTATCTCAGAATTATAAGTTAATATAGGTCTCACTAAGTTATTTGACACTCTGATAGGAAGGCTGCCAGAGCATTAGTATATGTTTTAATAGAAAACAAAACCTTTTTTGCCTTTTTTGTTAATTCAGCTGTACTATGACTGAGATAATTAACCTAAGACATGAACCAAATTTTTTTACTTAATTGTGTCTATATACCTCCTGAAAACTCGAGGTATTCCTCTGTAGAGGCATTCGATAAAGTAGAAAATAAGCTAATTTTTTTCAAGAGGAAAATATTCATACTATCCGTATTGGTGACTTTAATGCCAGATGCGGCACAGGTAGAGACTATATATTTCCTAATGATGATTTAGCACAAATTTTGAACTTTGATGGTGCAGATGTAATAGATAATTATTTTCATAGCTTCCAAAAACTGATATAATTGTATGATATCCCATTAGACAGAGCTAATGAGGATACAGGTAGATGTAATACATTTGGATCAAAGCTATTAAGTTTTTGCAAAAATAATAACATGTTTATTTGCAATGGACGAGTGGGTTCAGATAAGGGGGGTTGGTCGTGTTACTAGTAGTCAGACGAGTCTTATTGATTATTGTATTGTATAGCCAGATCTATTTCCACTTTTGTCGGAATTCGAGGTCATTGACTTTGACCCATTATACTCAGATGTTCATTTCAGGTTACATGTTATATTCTCAACAGGTGTTACTACTGATTTGCATAACAATGATTCTATTCCGAACACGGTAACAAGAGATGAAAGATTAGTTTGTTAACATGGTTGAGGACAAACTCTCGACTGAAGATTTGTTAAAAAAACTTGTCACATTAAATCAGATATTAACAATGTTGTAGATTTTTTTAACAGCATATTTATTGATTCAGTGCATAATTGTTTTTGGTGATAAGGTAGTTCGATATAACCAGCCGAATAGGCAAATCAAGGTGTGTTTCAACCCTGGTTTGATAATTTTTTTTATATCTATATATCTTTTATTCTCATAAAGCCAATGCATTACATCGGTACAGAGATAACAGATACAACAATAAATATTTACAATATGTACAAAACAAGCGAGAGAGGTTACAAAAGTTACAAGCCAGGAGTACAAACACTAGTATTTATATTTTTTATAAAAGAACAAGTGTGGACACAGATGAGTGTGGATAGTATGTATGGATGTTTGACAGTGTCTTATGACAAAATGAGTTCTATGTTTTTTCTATATGGTGTTATTAACTATGTTGCACGATGACAACCAATCTGAGCATTATGAGTGTTATTTATTAAATTTTTTATGCCCCCACCTACAATAGTAGATAGGCATTATGTTTTCTGGTCTGTGGGTCCGTTCGTTCGTTTGTCCCGCTTTAGGTTAAAGTTTTTGGTCAAGGTAGTTTTTGATGAAGCTGAAGTCCAATCAACTCGAAACTTAGTACACATGTTCATTATGATATGATCTTTCTAATTTTAAAGCCAAATTAGACTTTTGACCCCAATTTCACGGTCCATTGAACATAGAAAATGGAAGTGGGAGTTTCAGGTTAAAGTTTTTGGTCAAAGTAGTTTTTGATGAAGCTGAATTCCAATCAACTTGAAACTTACTACACTTGTTGCATATGATATGATCTTTCTAATTTCAAAACTCATAACTGCTCCAAAAGTAATCTGATAGAATTTCAAGCATTTTAAGCCAATATTATCAACATCTACTAATGAGTCTTAATATGTCTACATATCTAAAAAGTCATAGTATTCAAAAGGTAATGCAAAATTATTCCTTTTCATTTTTTTTGTTATATGGATACACATTTGAGTGATACATGTACCAATACAATATTTGTTGTGGTATGAAAGTGCAGTAATTAGCATTTACTGTAACTATGTTAATTCACACAAATTGAAAAATAAACAAATGAATGGACCAGATGCTCCGCAGAGCCCAGCTTTATACGACTGCAGAGGTCGAAGCCTGAACAGTTGGGGCTAGTATTGACACAACATTCAAGCTGGAAACAGCTCTGAGTTTGAATTGTGATTAAATAGATGACACAGCTTAGGTTTCTGACACAGAATGAATGTGGTCTAATGAACTTAAATATTTGTTTTGCTTTTGTGTTAGGAGCAATTCACTATGCTGCTGAATATTAATCCTTTCAAACAAAAATATCTAAAGAAATTTTCTTTTTAATTTCTGAAATGAGAAACATTTAGAGGAGACAAACTTCAGTTGAGAGATCAGAAACTAAAAAAATGTATAATTTTTCCATTTGTAAAAGGGCATACCCTAGAAAGTGCTTGCAATCACTGAATGGTTATTAATGACTGCTTTAATTTATCAGTTGGTAATAAAGTGAATATTGCATTGTATATTGTATAATTGATTTAAGTTGACTGAACAAAGAAAGATAACTCCAATTTTCAAAGAAGATTTCATAAAGCATTGGTATTAGGTAATTCAAGAACCATTCTGGACAAACTCCAATTAAGGGTCTTGAATTTACAAAAATGTTTGTTTTTGGTCCGTAATTATTAGACTGTTTGTCCCATAACCCACACAATATATCCGAACCTTCTACTTATGGTATTAAACATTGTGGTACAATTTCAGAACAATTGAAATACTTATACACAACTTTTTAAACCGACACTAGATTAAAGCTTGTTTTGGGCACCTTTGTACCCCTTATTCCTAAACCTTAGGGACCATAACCCCCAAAATCAATCCCAAGCTTCCTTTTGTGGTTATAAACGTTGTGTTATAATTTTGTTGATTTCTGTTGACTTATAATAAAGTTATTATCCAGAAACCATCTTTCGGACAGGATACCAATTTACGACCCCAAATTTTTTGTGGTTGTATAAAAATGTTGAACATGTGCAATGAAGTATAGTTTTAGAAATCGATTAGGGAGCTACCATTTGATTTTTATGGGGGGGGGGGGGGGGGGGGCTAGGATGAAAAATTTTGTCCTGCCTTTTTTTTTAGTTGTAATCTCTGTCCTGCCTTTTTATTTTTCAGTCTATTCGGTCCTGCCTCTTTTTTTCTTAGCTTATCCTGACTTTTTTACAACAATTGTCATCCTGCCTTTTTTTTTTTTGCCAAGTTACTCATCCTGCCTTTTTTTTTTACTCAAAATCCTGTCCTGCCTTTTTTTTCAAATTTCATCCTAGCTCCCCCATAAAAATCAAATGGTAGCTCCCTTAGACTGGATAGGCCTTATAATTTTTTTCCCTCCTAATTGAAGGACCGTTTACACTCAGGGCCGAGTCATCAGCAGGCAATACAGATGTATTAAAACAACCTAGCATCATATTGCTAGTAGTGGGAGTAGCATTGTCCGGTAAATTTGTTCCCACTTTTTTTTATAAAATGTATGGTTCAAATCAAAATAGAATGCTTTTATCTCCTGAATACTTACATTGTACATAGAGATGATACTACTTTGACAAATCCTTGTCCATTAGAGTTGTCTGTCAAATCTTAATTTCACAAAGAATGAATTGCATAACAATGAACTGAGCTCAAAGCAAAGTACTTTAATAATACACTTAGACAAAGAGCTAAATCCAGTGATATACTTTGTACTACAGGTCCTTCATGACCATCCATCCACCCAAACCATATCTCAATAACATTCCATACTACATGATTGGATTCAGAAGTCCTGAAAAAGACATGACTTTTTTTATCTTGTTTTAAGTATATATGCACAGGTTAAACCTTTATTGTGGATATAATCATTCAGTATCTAGCAACTATCAATTTGCTTCATGCACATATTGATATAGGTTGATTGCTCCTCTGTTGGAAATTAGAACACACCTCCATCTAATTTTAGTCAACTGACGAAGAAAAATTCTAAACTATATAAAATGTTATCTAAGACTTGTCAGTGTCTATTTCCTTTGCCACTGAATAAGATTCCATATTTACAACCAATGAAAATCAAATATCCCTCTAATAGACTTGGCATTGAAATCGTTTTCTAAAATGGTAGTTATGTGGAACCTAGAACTAAAAAAATTGAAACAATATATCTTAAATATTTCAAATGCATGTACATTTAATAATTCTCCAAAATTCACTTTATTTTTCCTTTTTTGGTTTTCTGTTGGAGACTGTATATTGACCTCTATGTAGCCTTTTCAACTTATAAAAGGGGGGATACATTTCCATAGAATTAAACTTTTCTGAAAGAATTGATTCCATTTATTTTCAATAAACAATAAATATTGAAGTCTATAACAGGCATCTAGGAACAGGCTCAACATTATTTCTAAACATGTATTAATATATACCAAAATGTGGACAAACCTACATTAAATATTCTACTTCAACGACTTTAATTAGTGGAGTAGATCAAATTAAAAAGTCACAATGGTTAAAAACTCCAATGGCAGTCTTTCCTGCTAAAATCTTGATGTGTAGAATGTGATATACCATTTTTGGGTCTATATACTGTCCTTTAAATTTAGGTCATTTTGACACGGCAAAATATGAAAAAAAATGTAAACTATGGTCTGGAAAGCACACAGTTTGTGATATTTTAAGGTATCTTTACTAAGAAAACCTGCAAATCTCAGTGGCAGATCCAGAACTTTTCAAAAAGGTGTGGGGGCTCTGATGGACCAGAGGGTTGCCCACTCCCATCAAGCTTCAATGATTTCTTACATATATGTCATAAGCTAAATTTCCCCCACCCCCTTGGTCTGTCTATGCATCTGTTTATCGTTCTGCGAAATAGTACTAATACTAATTTTTCCCCTCCCTTACCTGGCCCTAGACAGTTGCTTACCTTTGTAAACATTTTATAATTATAGTCAGGTATATATTGATTGAGAGTAACTTACATAGTAGTTAATGGGACTCTTTTTCACACGGTTCTGTGAAATATAATACGGCAAATATATACCCGTACATACTATCCGCATAACACAGAAATCTGATAGATTTTCACTCCTCTGGGAAAAATCAACCTGTGAAATGAAATACCATGCCTGGAAAAAAATTATAAAAGAACAAAGCTTCTTCAGAACTGGTTTTCTTGTACTTGACATAAGTTCAGAGAATTTAACTGTATTTTGCCGTTTTGTAAAATATTCAGTTAAAAACTCTTTGCGTTTTTGATGGAAAAAATTGCATTCAAATATAAAATGATATTCGTCACCTATTTGTCGATTGTTACATAGACTGCAAAAGCGGTTTTCTCTGATCACGTTTTGCCATCTTCCTGTTTCAATCGGCAGCTTAGTATTAGTCGTTCTAAATCGACAAAAAACAATAGCGTCTTTGAAGTCCAAAATATTAAAATATTCTTCGAATTCCAAGTTTTTCTTAAAAATTTTGTAGTTAATACCTTTTGGTGAATTTTGAATGAGGGAATTCCAGTTCTGAATATATTGATCTAGCAATCTCTGCTTTATAACAGTTTTTAACCATTCTTTATTAACAAAATTTTGTGACTCCCATATGTATGAGAAACCACAATCTTGAAATATTTTTTGTATAAACAGGATCCATTTTATCTGGACATTATGGTGCTCGTTCATATGACGAGAAAGTTGATATAATATGAAGGAAAACTTTGCTTGTTTACCGGATATCAAATTTGCCCAGAATAGTACTGTTCGAACTTTAATATCTATTTCGATCGGATGACGACCTAGTTCCCCGTAAACCATATAATTTGGCGTTGAGGATTTCAAGTTTAAAAGAATTACAAAATTTTAAATGAATCTTTTCCAGGATATCATTATTACCAAAGCCCCATATTTCGCACCCATACAATAGAATGGGCTTGATCATTTTGTCAAAAAGGTCAGGCTGACATTTAACAGAAAGCTGATACATCCTTCCTATTTTCAGGACTTCGTACATGGCTTTTAAGGCCTTATCGGATAAATATTTTTTAGTCATATTAAAGTTTCCTGTTTTAGTAAAAACAATACCCAAATAGTTAAACTGCTTTACTAACTCAATGCTTATGCCATTATAAGTAAATTGGAGATTTTTTGGCAAACGTCCCAAACCAAATACTAGGGTTTTAGTTTTGTCAGCATTTACTTTCAGTTTCCAAACCTTACAATAGTCATGAAAGGCATTGAGTTGCGTCTGCAGATCCTGTGCTGTTTCGGCCAACAGCACCGTGTCATCTGCGTATAATATGATAAAAAGTTTTAGATGTATTTTTAATTCTCTTTCAAGGTCTTCTGATAAGGTTTTAAGTCCTGTAATATTTGTACTAACCAAGAAATCTTCTAAATCGTTTAAAAATAGAGAAAATAGGAAAGGTGATAAGTTTTCTCCTTGTCGTACGCCGTTGTCACAAGCAAAGTATTCTGAATTACAATTATTGTATGATATACGAGATTTAGTATCACAGTACATATTAGATATAACCTTATACATCTTACCATTTATATTATTTAACAACATTTTATAAAACAAACCATCTCGCCATACAGTGTCAAAAGCCTTCTCAAAATCTATAAAGGCACAATATAATTTCTTTTTCCTACATTTCAATAATTCAAAAAAAGAATACAAGGTAAAAATATTATCTGTAGTAGAATATTTTTGCCGAAAACCACTTTGATTTTCTTGTATTAAGGTAAACTCTTCTGAAAAATCATTAAGTCTTTTATTCAAAACTGCTGTAAATAGTTTTCCCAGACAGCTAACGATAGTAATTGGTCTATAATTCTTTGGATCTTTGGAGTTTCCTTTGTTTTTATAAATTGGTTTAATTGTACCTATAAGCCACCTATGTGGAATAAGACCTTTATCAAATATAATATTAAAAAGTTTCTCATAAATGCATAAAAACTGGTTTGATGTGGATTTTATGTATTCGTTTATAATTTCGTCTTCACCACAAGCTTTGTCATTCTTCAGTTTTTTAATAGACTGGAGAATTTCATCTTTTGAAAAAGGCGAATTTATATGTTCATTCATCTGTTCACATTGCATGGGATTTATCAAAAGAGATCTGAATTTCACAAGTCAAAGAGAAAACATTATCTCTCTAAAACAGACGAATCCCGAGCTGATTTGAAGTATCGCGCTAAGGCTTATAAGATTGCAATGGGCAAGGCTTTTACTTACTTTCAGTTTAAGGCAGAGAAAGACTTGCGCAGTGCATCTGAAGGCGAACCACGAGAGTTCTGGAATATTTTAAATAGTTTGAATAAATCTACTTCAAAAAGAGATGAAATTGATCTCGATAACTTGTATGAGTATTTTAAGAATTTGAACATTGATAAACATCCAGATGATGATGATGACGAATTTATCTTGCCAAACTGTGATGATGATTTTGTAAATTATATACTCAATGGTGAAGTTTCAAACGAAGAAATTTTGAATGCTGTGAAATTTTTAAAAAACAGAGAGGCTCCTGGGTTTGATAAGGTCATTAATGAGTATATTAAATCAACTATGAATGCTACTTTGCCTATGTATAGAGAGATTTTTAAGATGATTTTGAATACTGGTGTAGTTCCTCAAATCTGGACGGTTGGAATAATTATTGCTATTATATAAAAACGGGCGATCTGAATAACCCAGATTCATATAGAGGTATTACATTAGTGTCCTCACTTGGTAAACTTTTTACAGCAGTACTTTAAGGGGTCTTGGTAAAACTTTGGAAGAGGAAGGCGAAGAACTGTCAAAAACACTCGAGAGGTTTTTGTGTGTTTTATATATATATATATGGCTACGAGAATAATTACATCAATGAATTAAGATTCAGATTTTTTTGCAATGCAAAAAACATTCATTAATTTTCATCTACTGCCCCTAACAAAAGATGCACATCAAACGAGCCAACTTTCAAAGATTCAAAGATTTGGAAATCTGCTCTTCAACACAACACTGTTCCATCGCCAAACAACCATGTTTGGATTGTTAAGAACGATTTGATCAGCATCAATTGGCTAGACCAACCGCCATCGTTAGATGCTTTATTGATACTGATAAGCTGTTCATGTAAAGCTGGTTGTGCCACCAAAAGATGTTCATGTGTTCGACACGGTTTATCATGTACAGATGGCTGCAAATGTATGCTTGTAGCAACAAGAATAATCAAATCGTGATATGGCTGACGATGACGACGAAGATGATGATGATGATTATTCGGTAGATTGCGTTGACGAAAATGAAGATGATTCTATGGATTGACCTCCTTCATGACCTTAGGGCTAGGATGAAAATTTTTGTCCTGCATTTTTTTTTAGCTGTTATCTCTGTCCTGCCTTTTTATTTTTCACTCTGTTCGGTCCTGACTTCTTTTTTTTAGTTTATCTTGACTTTTTTTTACCTAAATTGTCGTCCTGACTTTTATTTTTGTAAGTGCCTCCTCATCCTGCCTTTTTTTTACTCAAAACTCCTGTCCTGCCTTTTTTTCAAATTTCATCCTAGCCCCCCCCCCCCCCCCTAAAAATCAAATGGTAGCTCCCTTAATTACGTTTGTGTTTGTCATTGATTCCATGTTTTTTTCCCTTTCTTACCTTTGAATTTTGTTCAACTGCCTTTAGCAGGTCGGTACCACTACCTTATATGAAAATGCATAAATTAGCATACTTCTGTTCTCTTGTTTATTTACATGTGACGCAATTTATTTTTACTTAGGTTTTTGACCAATCCACTAAATGAGTCACAATGCATGATGGACTACTACGTGTTTACAATCAACCAAGAACACGTGTTATTTACTGAAATATAACACATTTTTTCGTGCAATGCGGGATTCACAATTTCGCTTAGTTTTTCATTTTTTGTATCCTCATTTATAGTTCGTGATATAAAGTATTACTTCCATGCTCAGATTAACGAAGAGTTGTTTCTATGCAAAGAAAAAAGGGTTTGAATTACCCGATATATAGCCATTAACATGTTTGATGATGGCACAAATATTTCATGTATTTGTCCACCACGCAGCAACGAAACAACAGCGAAAAAACACAATTACCCACGAGACAAACTTACTAGTGTAAAGTAAGCCGTCGATAACAGCCGGTGCTGATATTCACGAGTACAGCAATTTTCGTATAGATAATTAAAGGTGTGATCCTTGAATTTTGTGTTCGTAAAAAAGGCGAAGAAATATTTACATACATGGCAGTGTTTAACAAAATCTATACGTATTTATTTTTGTCACATTTCAGTATATTGGACTTCCAAACTGTTCCCTTTGTATTGAAAGTAGTGAAGTCAGCAACTGTAGTTTCATTTTGTTTGTTTTTTAACGGGCTCGGACATTTGCCAAACTGAATAAAATCATTACAGCTGATTTCTTATACCTGCAAAGGAAAACTTTGGTTGGCTTGCTTGCTTTGTTTGTATAGTTGTTTATACAAGTTTTGAAAATAAGATTGACATCTTTAAACAATATATATATATAGGCATAGTTTAACTTGCATATTATATATTTTGTACAATATACATGATACACAAACAAAGCAAGCAAGCTAACCAAAGTTTTGCTCTATATGCATTAGGAAATAAGCTGTAATGATGTTATCCATATGTATGTGCGACAAGGTGGAAAATTTGATATGTTTTGTGAAAATTGCAGCGTTGGATCTATAATAAAAAATAATATGTGGTATGATTGCCAATGAGATAGCTGTCCACAAGAGACCAAAATGACACAGAAATTAACATTTATAGATCACCGTGCGGCCTTCAACAATGAGCAAAGCCCATACCGCATAGTCAGCTATAAAAGGCCCCGATATGACAATGTAAAACAATTGAAACGAGAAAAATAACGGCCTTAATTATATAAAAAAAAAAGAACGAAAAACAAATATGTAACAAATAAACTAACGATCGACAACCACTGAAATACAGGCTCCTATACAATATATTTTTTGTTATGGAATAGATTTCTTCTCCTTTTATATATTTAATTGAGCGGGTTTTTTTTATGGTTTTTTTTTTTGATTGTTTTACACAAGTAATGTTTGGGTCATTTATATAAATAGCTTACTTTTCAGCATTGAACCTATGACTGCTTACTCTACTAAATTATGTCTTTGAAAAGATGTCTCATTTGGCACTTATACCTCATCTTCTTATTTATATATACAAAGCACGTTTTAGAAAGAAAAAAAATAGGTAATATGGCACCCACTATGATCCAGAGACTTTTGATATTGGAGATATTTTATATATATGTCAACAGGACAGCAACCGAACGATAAAAAACCTCTGAGGTATATTTTGTGATAAAATTAGCAACAAACGGATATTATCGATGGATGAAACTATAAAAAAAATGTATTGAGCTATATACCGTACACGCTCAGTGGCGGATCCAGGAGGGTGGGGGTTCCGGGGGATGGACCCCCTTTTTTGGATGGGGACATGTAGTTGGAACCCCCTCCCCTTTTGTCCAGTGTTAGGACCCCCCTTTAAAAATGGCTGGATCCGCCCCTGCCGCTTTCATAGCACTTATTTTTAGCATACTGAATATTATGATGTCCTTACTTTTAGTTCAGGTCCTGATAAAAAAAATTACACATTCAGTACAGAAAGAAGAGTTTCAATGAAAGTATTCGTGTTTTTCTAGCCAGAAATGATTTTGGAATGACATTATACTGGTTTAAAAGAGCTCAAATGATTTTTTTATTGGACAGTGGTCACTTCATTAGATATTTCACTGTTTCATGACGTGAAATTAAGGCAGGTTCAATTCATAACAATGAACAAAACCGGTTCAACTACTTTTGCAAGGCAAAAAAAAAAGTCGAATCGTGAAGCCAGTAAAAAAATATTTTTTTTAATCTGAGCATGCAAATTGAAGATTACGATATATATTTTACATTAAATATATTTGCAGAACAAAAACATTGGTAATTAGAGTCCCAGACAATATATTAGTTGACTGTTTCCCACTAATTCTACGTGTTTTAAGTAGTAGTTTACTCGCAGAAGCCCACAATGCATTGTAGTTCATTGAGTCGATTGGTCAGTTTTTCAAGGCCATATTGGCCTTGTGTTTTGGAAATTACTATGCAAATATATGCTGATGTCAGAAAATCTAGAGTTCTCGACCTGTTTATAGACTAGTAACTTGATGCTCTATGTTGCAATGTAAAAAATTACCTTTTTATCAATGCTTTGTTTCATTGAAAATCATGAATTTTGGATATTACCCTCCCCATTTTTTTTTGGTCCTATACGAATCAAAAATTAAATAAAAATTAGACTCCGTATTAAGAAGATATGATTTGTTCAATTTAATAAGAGAAATAGTACCGAATACTTGGTTATTTTTTATTTTTTCTGAATATATGTGTTAAACAAATTGTTTGATATCCTCTAAAATAAGACCCCTTTTAATCCCTTTTGGACACTTTTTCAAAAGTCTAGCACCTCTTAAAATATTCTTCAGACATTACTCTTTAGATTTATACAAAAAAATTGCGGTACCCTGGGGTGTAACACAGAACTAAAATTTTACCTTGTACCAGCTGATGGACTAAAGAGTACACAATATGCCTTGAATTTTTATGCCCCACCTACGATAGTAGAGGGGCATTATGTTTTCTGGTCTGTGCCTCCGTTCGTTCGTCCGTTCGTTCGTTCGTTCGTTCGTCCCGCTTCAGGTTAAAGTTTTTGGTCGAGGTAGTTTTTGATGAAGTTGAAGTCCAATCAATTTGAAAATTAGTACACATGTTCCCTATGATATGATCTTTCTAATTTTAATGTCAAATTAAAGTATTGACCCCAATTTCATGGTCCACTGAACAAAGAAAAAGATAGTGTGAAGCTCATGTTAAAGTTTTTGGTCAAGGTAGTTTTTGATGAAGTTGAAGTCCAATCAACTTGAAAATTAGTACACATGTTAACTATGATATGATCTTTCTAATTTTAATGCCAAATTAAAGTATTGACCCCAATTTCACGGTCCAGTGAACATGTAAAATGATAGTGCGAGTGGGGCATCCGTGTACTATGGACACATTCTTGTTTTTAAAGATTTAAGATGCTGTTTGATATTCACATGTATTTTCTAAAAGAAGTTGGTATTTACAATTCAAATTCAATTTGAAAAATATTGTTTGTATTAAAGTGGCAAATTAAAACAGTTCTACAAATCAGTGGAAGTTCCTTTAAAGGACAATATTAAATGTGTCATGGTGTGTTATTTGGCTTATATTTGTGTTAGTGTTATTTTGGATAAAAATATGTTTTATTTTATGAAAGAAAATTTAATGTTTGTATTTTGTAAAAGTTTTAATTAATTTGTTTAATTGATTTTACCTATACTGTGACGTTAATACTCGAAATGTCACAGTTTGCTCAAAGCACTTTATTTTGAAATATTAATTGTAATTAGCATATGTCACTTGAAAATTATAAATTGGAAAACTATTTATTGTTAAATAGACAGAAAAGTAATAGGGCATTTTGCTAAAATTCGTATTAGTAATAGCGACGTTTTGCATTTGCGCCGATCTGCATTTCATTTGCGCCGATTTTTTCTTTCATTTGCGCCGATTTTTTTTACAGGTAAATTACAGGTGCATGAATAGATATAAGAAGATGTGGTACCGTATGAGTGCCAATGAGACAACTCTCTAACAAAGTCATGTTATTTTTCATTAATTATTATAGACGTCTTCGGTTAGCCACTTGTACAAATGAAATGAATTGTCAATCATAACATGTATATATATATATATATATAACTGTTGTCCCCTGCTCACCACGGGGAGATGGAAGAAGGACCACAAGAAACATCTCCAGACTTTTTCCTTGACCGTACCCGTAGTTCATAGCCTCTGACTTTCGGTCATCTGCCACATGGTTATGCTCGTTTTGTGTTTTGATAATAGTCAGACTATCAGAATCCGTGGTGACTGGATTTAGACGATTGTATGGTTCATTAGTAAGATATGTTTTAGGACACTGACCTTCCTATATGTATGATCGTCGCTGATTAAAGAATTGACTCCTCGGCTTAGTTTTAATGTGCAATATGTCCATCATGTTACAACGAAGTTCCAGAACAATATGAATCAAAATTAACTAATTAAACATAAGTGAACAACATTTATAACCAGATATTACCAATGGTATAGTACAGTTTAAATGAACATACCTATGCAACCCCGAATAAAACAGCAGGATATACACATCAGCTTGCTACTAGTACACCAATATATCCGCCACAGTATTTACAATATCCACCACCCCAACCTCAAAATGTGCCTAATCATGTACCGATGCTATTCCAAACCCCCCTCCAAACACAGCAGTCTCCGCCGTTGTTACCTCATCAACAACCTAATGATTTTAGTATGATACTAACGGAAGTACTTAGCCGACTGAACGGTCTTGACCAGAAACTAGGTCGTCTCGATGAAATTGATAAAAAACTATTAAAGCTTGACACTGTTTCAACCAACTTAGGAAAAATAAACAACCAAGTGAAAAATTTAGAAGGAAATTTAGCTACAGTTAATAAACGGTTAGGAGATGTTGAGAAAAGTTCAGTTTTTGTAAGCGGCAAACTTGACGATATTACGAAAGAGAATAAAAATAGTATGGCAGTCTCAAAAAACCAAAATAAAATTTTGCACGAGAGAATAGCTTCAATCGAAAAGCAAAACGTTGTTTTTAAAGCGGAAATTTCGAAAATAGCAAAGGAAAAAAAATCTAAATCTGACAATATTAGTTTAGATTGCCTAAATGTTATAAAAACAGATAACGAGCGCTTGAGATCGTCCGTACTAGACTTGCAGTGTCAAAAGCTGAACGAAAATTTAGTTTTTAATGGTATTGACGAACAAACGGGTGAAGTAACTGATGACGTAGTTAAAGCCTTTGTTAGAACTGAGCTCGAGATCGTTCGTGAAATTCATATTGTCAAATCTTACAGAATAGGAAAACATTTTGATGGGAAAATAAGACCAATTGTTGTCAAATTTGAAAACAGGAATGATCGACAAGACATTCGTTTTGCAGCCCCAAAACACCTAAAGGGGAAACCTTTCGGAGTAAATGAACATTTTCCTCATGAAGTTGTGAAAATCCGTAAAGAGCTACTACCAATACACAAAGAAGCACGCAAGCAAAATCTCAAATCAGTACTTAAACGTGATAAATTGTATATTGATGGTGAACTTTTTGACAAATCCAAACACAGTCACTTAATAAAACAGCCTGAGGCTATGGATGAAGGGGCGCTCAAGGTGGTGGAAACGGGAACTAGGACAGACGGGAAGTTTTCTTACCAGATAGTAATATTAAATTCCTAGCATGGAATGTCAACGGTGGTTTGCAGAATAAACTGGATGATGAAGCTTTTGTTAGTTATTTAAAAACTTACGATATTGTTATACTTTCGGAATGTTGGATAAGTAATGATTTTACTTTTGACATAGAAGGGTTTATGTGTAAACCAGTTCCGAGAAATAAATCAAAATGTACGCAAGGCGGTGGATTATGTGTGATGATAAATACCATATACAGTCCGTATATTTCCTTTATTGAATCTATAGCTGATACATTCGTGTGGTTAAAATTCGACAAAGTGCTATTTGATTTTGATCAGGACTTATATGTATGTGGTGCCTATATACCCCCAATTAACTCAAAGTACCATACATTATACGAGTGTGATATTTTTCGATTAATGGAAGACAACATAATTTCATATTCATCCAAAGGAAAAATATGTCTTGTTGGTGATTTGAACTGCAGAACGTCAAATGCCTCTGACTTCATTGAAGATGATTCAGTCCATATAACATTACATAATCAACTACCGAATCTATTTAATTATAGTAATGACCATTCGTTATCTACACGCATAAATCCAGATACTATATCCAATGATTATGGATCGAAACTAATAAAATTATGTAAATCGACAGGATTAAGGATATTAAATGGTCGTCATAAAGATGGATTATCAAATGACTACACATATTGCGGCCCAAAGTCATTTTCAGTTATTGATTATTTTTTAACAACTGTTGATTTATTCAGCACTATTGACAAATTTATTATATCCAGCTTTACGCAATTTTCTGATCACGCAAGTTTGCACCTAGAAATAATCAAAGTACTGAAGTACTGAACATCGGATGACCGCAGGTTCTTGTGGATGGTCAAAAGCACATGTCACAGAAACAGATCACATCTCTATACCTGAAACTTGAGATAATTTACAGAGATATTTTTTTCTGATACAAGTTCGTGCTTGGATGATGAATAAATGACAGGAAATTCAACCTCACCGTAATAACTATTATATATTGTAGTGCAAGAAATCAGTATACCTTGGACTATTATACTTGTATAATAATAGTCGTAGAGAATACACTGGTTTGTTGTTATATATATTATTAATATTACGATTGCATGTATGTACCGATTAGCAGGTTGTCTGCATGTTGATATCGTAAAATATCAGCTGCGAGACATACTATTAAGCTTTTTGTCGAGTAAGCGCAGCGAACGAGATCAAAAAGCCTTCATATTATGTCGAGCAGCTGATATTTTACAATATTAATATGCCGATAACCTGATAATCGATTTATCGGGCTGCATTTGCGTCTTTTGGAAGTATTGTCTAAGTTTCACCAGCAACAGGAAGTTGACTTGATAAGTTCGGGTCAAACTTATCAACGTCGGTTCAAACATTATGACGTCGCTGATATGTCCGGGTCAAAGTTATAACAGGCCAGGTCAACGTATTTGACGTCACAAAGCCGTGATATGGAGTTTTATTAAGAGCTGAGCAGATTGATATAGACAGTTGGACGACCGATAAATATCATTTTCATCTATTTGTATATATGATAATTCTATTCTACTATTATTATAGTGCAGTGCAAGTGCATGGTGGACACTCTTCTGTAAAAGCAATTGCTGCCATGTTAATGTTTTGGGACACTTTTATTTTTCATCTACATATATAAGAATTAAACCTGACAGGACATGGTTGTCTAGTGAAAAGCAAGAAGGTTTTGACTTTATATCAATAAAAGACTTAAGCAGGAAATCATTTTTAATATGTTTTATATTTCACAAGGAGACAACAAGTTTACCAGGCTAAAGTTGGGGGTAATTATGGATTATCCCCTGGTAGTGTTTGTAACTGGGCAATAATTACTTTTATTTATTTAATTTTAACAATTTTCATTATTAATTTAAATTAACCATTCAGTTAAAACATTTCACCTTTCGAGACACTAAAGTTGAAAAATGGGACAGAAATAAAATAACTTACAAGACATAAACATGTAAAAAATAAATATATATTTCAGCTTACTAAAAATATTTTCATAGTGTTACTTTGACATCATTTCTTAAAACTAAGTCCCACACATAATTGTTCATTTGATATGTGTCATCCTCATGCGGTACGAGAAGTTGTCATGTCGCTAAATAGTCTTCTTGTCGCTTAATTTATTCTTCTTGTCCGTTCTTGACGCTTCTAGTCGCTAAAAGTTCTTCTTGTCGTTATTAGTGAGACCGCTATTTTTAGATTACAGGTGGTCATTTACACTACACGTATAACCTGTGTAGTGATTTTTATTTTACGATAAATTTATGAATGAACGATAATTTTATGAATGAACAAGAGCACCTGACCTCTTTCTGAAACACCAATTAAACATATAAAATCGTATTTATTAAGATATAATTCAGTCAAATTTTCACCACTAAATCAACAACTGAAATGATTCCATAGTTTTGTTGAAACATCGTACAACCGGAGAACAGAAATCGCAGGTATGAAAATGCACTTTTTTCACTGGTGTTGAAAACCCAAAACTAATTTGACTAGAATTTATGAATGACGGAAATTTAAGCGATAACAATACATCGGAGTGACCTCAAGGTCATCCTCTGTAAAAATCAAGAATGTGAATTTTACGGATGAATTAATTACTGATTGTGAACCTGATTATGGAATTGAAAGGAAAACTTTTAAATGGAGGGATGAATACAAATCTCAATGCAAAGAAACACTGGCTAATAATATTGTCAATCTCAACTCATTGTGTGAAAATTTAAATTTTGAATCACAGGATGGCATAGATAAAACTGTTTCCGACTTCAGTGAATTTTTAAATGGAATCATGTCTCCTTACTTTAAAGTTAGGCCAAAAGTGAGTACGTCTAGGAAGAAACAGGACAGAATTATGCCCGTAATTGAAGACAAACCATGGTTTAATGATGAATGTAAACGTCGGTATAATCTTTATAAAAAATTTCTAAATGTGTTTAACCATAGCAAGTGTAGTACACATCATCTGAACTTAGTAACAGCAAAACGAAATTATAAATTACTTGAAGCAAAACTGAAACGGAATTATAAAAAGCAACAAGGAAATATGTTAGAAGGCTTAAAGAGACACAATCCTAAATTATTCTATAGAAAATTTTCATCTAAGCGTAAAGTTAAACCTAAAGCTACGGGGAAAGAATTTTTTGATCATTTTAAACGAATAGCGTCCGAAATTAATTCAGAGGAAAATTCAAGAAATGGAAATTCAAATAATGATGGAATACCGGTATATGAGGAATTAGATTGTGTTATTACCAATAAAGAAATACTATATGCTATATCTAGTTTAAAGAGAAGTAAGAGTCACGGTATTGATGGTTTGTTAAATGAATATTTCATCGAATTCCAGGATATGTTGATGCCAGTGTTTAGTAAATTATTTAATGGTATATTGGTTTCAGGACTTTTTCCAGAATCATGGTCTATTGCAGTTATGGTACCAGTCTTCAAACGCGGTGACCCAAGTGACCCGAATAACTTTCGAGGCATAAGCCTAGTCAGTTGCTTAGCCAAACTTTTTACACACATTATAAACAATAGACTAATTAAATGGGCAAACACGTATGATACAATAACTGATGCTCAATTTGGATTTAGAAACGGACTTTCCACTGTTGATGCAATTTTTGCTCTGCAAAGTATTATTTCAAAAACATTGTCGGAAAAGAAGAAACTGTATTGCTGTTTTGTTGACTATACAAAAGCTTTTGACACTATTGATCGAATGAATTTATGGTTTAAATTGTCTAAAATTGGTATACAAGGAAAATTACTGTCTGTTATTAAGTCTATGTATTTAAATGTCAAATCATGTGTTACAATAAATGGGTTTTATACAGATTTTTTCAAAAATAATGTTGGTTTAATGCAAGGGGAGGTATTATCGCCCATTTTGTTTGCTTTGTATGTTAATGATTGTGAAATGGAGTTTATAAACAATAATTGTAAAGCTGTAGAGTTGAAAGAATTAAGTTTATTTTTATTAATGTATGCAGATGACATGGTCATTTTTTCGGAAACCAAAGATGGTTTGCAAGAGATGTTAAATGCATTGTATATTTATACCAAGAAATGGAAATTAACTGTAAATATTGATAAAACCAAAATTATAATTTTTAGAAATGGTGGCGTAGTAAAGGATGAAGATAAATGGTTTTATGATGATGTACAAATAGATATTGTTAACAAATTTACTTATCTAGGTATTGTTCTTAATTTTAATGGAAAATTTGCTGTTGCACAAAAAAAAGTTGCAGAACAAGGTAGAAAAGCTATGTTTTGTTTATATTAGTAATATTAGACAATTTTCATTTAATTATGCCACGTTATTGTCATTATTTGATACATATGTGAGTAGTATTCTATGTTATGGTTCTGAAATATGGGGATTTCATAAAGCGCAAGACGTAGAAAAGATACATATTGATTTTTGTAAAAGAATTTTGAATGTTAAAACAAGTACACCAAATGTCATGGTCTATTGTGAACTTGGAAGATTTCCAATGTTAGTAACCAGGAAATTACGTATATTTAAATATTGGATAAAAGTATTGAATAATAACAATTGTATATTACATGGTTGTTACAATTATTTATATGATATGTGTTTAAAGAATCCAAATGACAAAAATAACTGGGTTTGTAATATACGAAAGGAATTGTTCCATCTTGGTTTAAATGATTTGTGGTATTCACAAAATTCTTTATGTAAAGATCATATTATTGTTATTAAACAGAGACTTTGTGATATTGTCAAACAAGAGTTTGGTGCTACTTTAGAAAGTTCATCAAAATGTTTTTTGTATAGATATATGATATCCAATTTTTCTTTGCAGTCATATTTGTGTAAACCCATACCCGATATTTATAAAAAGTGTATTGTTAAATTAAGATTGTCATCACATAATCTAGCTATAGAGAAGGGAAGGTATTCCAATGTTAATAGAAACCTTAGAACCTGTACATTGTGTATTGATGATATTGAGGATGAAATGCATTTTATTTTATCATGTCCATTATATTCTAATCTGCGTGAATGTTTGATTAAACCATATTATTGGCGTAAGCCATCTGTTTATAAACTGTTACAATTATTAAGCACTACTAATGTAAAAGACTTGTGCAACTTGGGAAAATATATATTTAGAGCACTGAAGCTCAGAAATGACTGTTTTTAGCAAATATTTGCTATTTGGAATTATATTTATATGTATTTATTTTATGTGTACTAGTATTTAAAACTTCTGTCTGTTTTGTCATGATCGTATATTTTTGTAATATATATTTAGTATATATTGATTATACATGTACCTATATGTTGTAAAACATTTGGTTAAAAAAGAATTGAATACATGTACAAGTATTAACTTACCTGTAAATCTAATTAGGAGCAACTATAAAATCGGCGCAAATGAAAGAATGAAAATTTCCAAAATCGGCGCAAATGTCATACGCCCAGTAATAGTGTTCTTAGAATTGAACAAGGGCGTCACACTAAAACCCCTGTAGAAGAAAGAATCTGTCCTTTGTGCCTCTTAGAAGTTGAAGATGAATTTCATTTCACTTTAAAATGTACAAAACTAAATATAATTAGAGACCAACCGTTTTCCAAAATTAGTGAAATAGTTCCCTCTTTTTTAAATATGACTAATGAAGCAAGATTTAAATTTTTATATACGTGTGTTGAGACTGATATAATTAGAATTATTGTTAAATTTATAAGCGACATGTACATTTCTAGAAATGCTTTATTAAGCACTAAATAACTTTGTGGTACCACCTCCTCATATAATGTTTATGAAATTGGTATGATATATATATGTTTGTGTATAACAAATTTGTATTGTCTTGGTATCAATCCTGTAATTTTGGATTTTAAACCAATAAAAATTACTTACTTACTTGAAAAGTTTAAGATTTTATCAAAACATTATAGGATTAGGCTTTGTTAATTAACATCTATTTTTTGTTAATGAGAGTAATATTTACATGTCGAGTCATATTGATTTATATTTGGTTTTAATATAAATAGCATTGTAAAATTTAGGAAAATCAGTCAACTTTCGGAAACCTTACCTTTCACTACTTAAGTCTATTATACTGGATCTGTAAGACTGTCGATCAGTCTTCTAGTTGACTTTGTAGTGTTTAGACAAAAATGTATTTTTGACTCACCTTTTATTTTTGGGAATTTTTAAGATAGCAGTCAGTGTTTCGGAAGCGTAACCTCACACTACTCATGTCATTATACTGGACCTATAAGACTGTCTACCAGTCTACCAGTTGACTGTGTAGTGTGAGACAAAATTTATCTCTGACTCATAATTTAACTTTAGAAAATACTTTTGAGAAACTTTTATTTTGAGACTTTTATATTTTGAAATTGAGATTAAGTACATTTGATGTTTTAGTAGTTTTGGCATTTATTTTTATATTTTACATTTAAAGAGAAATAGTTTTACTTTGGATTTGTTATTTTGAATTGATACTTTGTACTTTAATTAGATTATTATTATTTGGCATTGTTTATTGATTGATTTGTTATCATTCATTTAAATTGTTATCGTTAATTAAATTATGAAAACCTTCCTTGCGTTTTAGCTATGCCTATCAGAACATTACGTCTAGCGATAGACTGACCCCTGTCCCTTGGTTCCAGCACATACGAGTTAGCTCCCCCTTATCTAACAATGCTCTCGAGTGGACCTTGGTGACAAATGCACTAAAATAAATCAGACAAAAGATTTTATTTTAAATGTTAAACATGTGTATTTTGTTAGTATTTATGAAAATGTTTTAGGCAACACTTATTAAAATCAGCATTTCAACATATTCCATACATGTAAGCGACATGTACAATTCTATAAATGCTTTATCTCAGCAGATATTTTATACATTTATCACTTTATTATTGCATGTTTATGTATAACTTATGCTTATTGTCTTAATATCAATCCTATAAATTTGGATTTAAATCAACTAGATATCATTGAGATGGGAGCCATCTCTGTGGGCCCCGCTGTGAATAATGTGCATTAAAAAATTGTATCTTTACCATAGGACATGGGTTTGTCAACTGAAATCAAAGTTTTTGACCTTGACCTTTGACCTAGGAAGTTGTAATAAATTATGACACACCCTTTGGTGTTGGTTTATAAACATGTCAAGTATAAACTTTGAAATGATAACGGTTCTCAAGATATAGAGTGGACACGATCTTTACCATAGGACATGGGGTTGTCAACTGAAACCAAAGTTTTTGACCTTGACCTTTGACCTAGGAAGTTGTAAATAAATTATGACATACCCTCTGATATTGGTTTATATACATTTCATGTATAAACTTTAAAATGATAACGGTTCTCAAGATATAGAGCGGACACAATCTTTACCATAGGACATGGGGTTGTCAACTGAAACCAAAGTTTTTGACCTTGAACTTTGCCCTAGGCAGTCGTTCATAAATTATGACACACCCTCTGGTGTTGGTTCATATACATGTCAAGTATAAACTTTGAAATCATAACGGTTCTCAAGATATAGAGCGGACACAATCTTCACCACAGGACACAGGGTTGTCAACTGAAACCAAAGTTTTTTTTACCTTGACCTTTGACCTAGGAGGTTGTACATACATCATGACACGCCCTCTGGTGGTGGTTAATAAACATGTAAAGTATAAAGTATGAAATCATAATGGTTCTCTAGATATGGAGCGGACACAAAGTTAAAGTGTTACGGACGGACGGACGGCAATATGTTTGCAGGTTGCATGCGGACCCTTTCCTGCTGGACACTCACATTGTGAATTTACTGGACTTCCTGACCCCTTTTCTATTTTCAATTTGTAGTTAAAAGTTACCTAAAAAAAATGTTATAATTATAAAAGTAAGAAAAAAATATATTTTTGCCAATGGCATGAATGGCAATGAGACAAATATATTTGTATCAACTAGATTTCAATTAATGTGGATAAAAGCAACTGAAGGTCATCCTACAGGCTTCAACAATGAGTGAAAACACATGTCTCAGAATTATTGTTGATAGCAGATCACTGTTTCTTTCTGTTTTAAACATATGCATCTGTTTTAGATGTGGGAAAATTTAGAGCTTGCTTTGTTGCATACACACATGTGTTTTGTTTACAATTGCATGTCATTCTCTAAATATCGTCATATTTCGTTATTGTAATATTTTGCTTCATCGATATTTACTCAACTTCTCTGTATATTCAATTTAGTTACCTCTTTCTAGAGTTTTTGTGGTCATAGAACTAAACAAATATCACTCGATAGATAAGAATCTTTTATTCCCAACATATTTATGAATATTTGTACTGCATTTAAAAATATATTTATACTACATATATAAATATAAACCTGTTTCTTCATGGCAGCACCAACAATCCCAGTAAGATAAATGTTATCCACAGTAAATAAAACAGATGAAGCCAGGATCTTCTTTGCCTCCAACAAGTTTTTTTCCTTTTTCAATTGCTTTTATATCTCCATTTATCTGCTTATCACCTTCAAAACATTATTGATTTTAGCAAAATTAAAATGGAACATTTAAAAGGTGTGCATACAAAATATTGAATGTTGGTTAAAGATCAAGTGAAAATATGACATATTTTGCATGTTTCAATATTTTTTTTATATTTCTCTAAAAATGTCCACTTTTGCCATAGAAACTACATGCTGTAAGGACGCATATTATCAGATTATTACATGGCATTTTTCATATCGCATGTATTATCAGCCCTAGGTTCAATATCAGCCCAAGAGCCGCATGGCTCGAGGGCTGATAATACATGCGATATGAAAAATGACATGTTATGATCTTTTTATCATATGCTTCAACAGTAGAGAAAAATAACAGATTCATATATTGATCCTTCTACGTGGTTCTCGAAAAGATCCTGAAAGAGTAAAAAGTTCACGGACGTCGGACCCAAAATTTGATACATTCAATAAGAAATCTTTCTATCATATGCCTCAACAGAGAGAAAAAAAAACCATTTTAATATGGACGAATCGACAAAAAAATAATTCAACAATATACATAATGAAAATTGTTTTGAAAAGTCAACTTTTTTTAAAATAACTTTCTAAATTATGTTTCAGAAAAACTTAAAAAATGCATTTATTTAATATTTTTTTTTAATTTAATTTAATTATTTTACACAATATACTTTCCAGTATTCATATAATTGTTTTGTACACTACTTTGTAATGTTTTTCACTGAAAACGTAGCATTAAGGTGTATTTTCCGGAATTTGCCGAGTATCACCGGAATGCCATGTGATAACGTTACGGAAAGGCATGTGATAACAATCGAAGCATGTGATAAACTTTTCATATCAGCCCGCTAAGCACCAATTCGAAAAATATAGAAAATACTTTAATTTAATGCTATTATCATACGGTAAAAATCATATGTTATTAAGTCTAAGTATATGATAATTCTATATATGCCATAGGCGGATCCAGGGGGGGGGGGGGGGCAGGCCCCCCTTATGTGGGAAAAATTTGTTTGATTATATAGGGAATTATTGAAGCATGACTGACAATATAAGGTTTTGTCTGAACTTCAAAAAAATGATGACAGACAGCAAGACTTGGCAATGATTGATTCAATTTTTAGATAAGGACAACATAGTGGATGCGGGGCCACTAAGCTAATCTGTCCGCTTTGCACCAGCTAATATCAATCTGAGACTACTATAACACATGTGTTATAGTACAATGTAGTCTCAGTATCCATTAATGGGATCTCCTGTAGTTGGTGATCGCAATACTGGTATACCAGTATTGTCCACAATACTGGTATAAAAATTTTGTACCAGTATTGTAACTTTTTTTGAAGAAAAAAACAGCAATACTGGTACATTACTGATATACCAGTATTGTAGTTGTATTGTTGACTATCATTTAAGGTGTATAATAAAAAATAAGATATTGAATATCAAAGGGAGATTGAATGAACTCAAAAAGATTAGAGGATAGTTGTGAAATCAATTAGCAACCAGTTAAAGAATAATTACTTTACTTCTACAAATAAACGAAAGATTATTGTAATTTACTCATATTATTCAAGCAATTGTTAATTATATAAATAATTGCTAATAATTTTATCATATTTCTATAATTCAATATTTATATAAAAAAATTTAAAAAAAAAGCTTATTATTATCTGAGTTATTATTCATTCAAGAAATTCAAGCAAATTATTACACTATAACACTGTAAATTTAGCATTTACATGTTTGCCATTGTATATTTTTTACAGATATTTTAAGACATGTATACTTACAATGTAGATCATATGCATTTGTTGGTATTTATTTTATAATTAATTTTTCACAATAAGCATGATAAAAGATATCAATATCCACTAGACATAAAAAAAAAGTTGCTTAATAGGAGAACCTGATTATAATCTAATTTTAACTAGTTTGTCTACATGAATGTTAAGGGTAGTTAAAGCAGTTGATTCAGAACCATGGGCAATACAATTTGTAACAGATATACATATGTATCTACTGGTACAAATACTCAAATACTAATACTGGACAAGCACTCCTACAATAAGAGGGCCACACAGATGCTATCTAAACAAACTGAATACCTAAATATTAATATAGGAAGTGGGGGTTGTATAAATGCCACCTGAAGAAGAAATAAACAACACCCTGATACCAATGCTGATGAATGATGATACAGAAGATTTAACAGCAATGTCAATATAAAATTCACTAAAATATACTGAGTCTCCAAAAGAGAGAACTGGAAAAAAACATAGAAGAAAGTAAAGAGTTTGTTAAAATATTGAGACAGTACAGTTCACTAAGAAAACACATCAGAACTTTCTTTGATTACAATCACAGTGTACCATCAATGAGATAATCAGTTAATTATGCAATCATTTCATATACAATTGTCATGTCATATGTTAATATGTGACATCTCTAATCAAAGATTAAATTATAAATACCTACTATGCTATATGTATTGTTTATTAAGAAAAAAAACACAATACTGGTACAATACTGGAACACAATACTGGTACAAAATTTTTGTGGACAATACTGCGATCACCAACTACAGGAGATCCAATTAATGCCTAGAGTGGGAATCGAATCCACATATGAGTATGATACACCAACTCTGTTTTCCTACAATGACCTAAAGATGTGAACAAGAACATATAAATTGACTACATAACAGCTAATCTGTATAAAAAGTACCCATTAATCTGTTTCTGTTCATTTGAAATATATTTCTAGAACGGAAAATTGCAAGTGACAGAGTCTCAGTTTCATGGTCAGAAACATTTTCTATTGACGGCTGTTTTATACTGTTGATCTTATTTCACATTGAAAAAATACCTATCAATCAGGTCTGCTTTCGTCCTGTTATCACAGCTCCGAGTCCCCTTACAACCAATTCTGCCTTTAACTTCGGTACCGTCCACGTGTTGTACTTTGCCGCCTCCATTAGTTTGTCGTAGTTGTTGATAAATTGTGATTCGTTTCTTTCATTCAAATTTGAGTCTATATTTTATAATAACCGACACATGGCTAATTATCTATAGATGTATTTATAAACCGGATGTTGTGTCTGTAATTAGATATTCCTTTGTCTACAATACACATCATGATAGCAAGTTGATGTTGTTATTCTGCCTGAAGCAATTCTTATATTAATGAGCCTTCCTGTCCGATTATACCCACAAATAACAGTAGTTACAAGCGTCTAAACGATAAAAAAGCGTTTCGCTAACCACCGTTAAGACTCAAACGCCCTTTTTTGAGTGCAAAATCCAATGACAACCACGTGATGAAAACCAACGAATAAAATGTAAACAGGTTGGTGGGAGTTTCCCGAGGGAAACACTGATAACATTCGGCAAACATCGGAAGATTACCTAGGTTAATGAAAACTACCGAGAGATACAGTGTATATATATTGATATATGCGGCAATCCAGAAACACTACTGCATTGAATAAAGATAAAAAAAAAAAAAACCAGGACCGTGCGTAGGTTAACTTATAAGAATACGATCCAATAAATTGATCTGCGGAGTTTTATTAACTATGTTTAGTGAGTATACTTCATATTTTTTAATCTCTTATTTTTTTTTTAAACAAAACTAAATCAGCATTGATTTCTACTCCGTGTAACACTTATCAATTCAAAATTTAACAAATGTTTTCAAAATTAAAAAAAAAAAAAGTTATAAATTTAAAATATCAAAATTCCATTATTTATACATGTTATACTTTTTATCTTTTTTTAAAATTTAATCATATAAATAAAGGAGTAGGTTCAAACCCCTTTTGGCCCCAAAATATAGCAGTTTTACAAAATTATTAAAATGTAAACTTTTATAGTTATTTATTGGAAAGTAGTATGCTTCTGCTACATACATATGGGATGATTTTGACAATACAATGCACATATATCGGGTACTAGCATCATAAAGTCATGCTAAATTACTAAAATCTTCACAATTTTACGCGGCAAGTTAGTTAAATTTTTAACGATTTCCTTCTTAAAGGAAAGTTGGCGCATTTGTGTTCGTTAATTCCTAATGTTGAAATGTAAGTTGTCATAAAGTTTAAGGATGAACACGGATGCGGATGCGAACACGTGTGCCACATGTGGAGCAAGATCTGTTTACACCCTTCCGGAGCACCTGAGATCACCCCATTATAATATATAATAATTTTAAAAAATAACTGACTCAAGACAGCACAGTATAAACATATGATGTCCATTGAAATACAGCACTAAATGTCTAAAAGATTTAATCAAATGTTAAAAGTTCATTCTAGCCTATAATTTATATCCCAGAGAACGTACGTAATGGGCTCTAAATGTGATTTTAATATGACGTGCTTCTTTACCTTTGGGTACAACAATTCAATAGAACATTGGCTGCACGTGATTGACGTCACAATTGAAATGGCAACGTCAGATGAATTTTGAACAACGCCAGAGATCAAAATGGACATTTGTGTTGGTGTTGCTCGCTAGGAAATAAAATAAAAACATTCTAAAAGTAAGTTTAAATGTTTCTGTTCTTTTTTTATTGATAAACTGTTGATTTTTCTATACGGTTTTGTTCATCAAATCAAAATGGCGACATTTCTAGCGTCTACTATAGGTCCGCTTCGTAGTACAAAAGTTCAAAATATTCCTATTAGAATCGAAATAATTCTATCATGCCAGTGGCGGATCTAGGGAGGGGGGTTCCGGGGGTTGGAACCCCCTTTTTTTGGCCGATCAATGCATTTGAATGGGAACATATAGTTGGAACCCCCCCCCCCCCCCCCCCCCCTTTACTCTGAGTTGGGATTCCCCCCTTTTTAAAATGGCTGGATCCGCCACTGCATGCCATGCTCTTTGCTCATTTTAACATGGGTAGGCATTATATCACGCTAACGCTCGGTATTAAGATATTAACAAATATAATGCCTAGAGTGGGGTGCTCATTTTCGCCACATCTTTCCATGTTTTCTACAGTTTATGTTCAAGTCTAAATGTTTTTGAAGTAAACTGATATTTCTATATGAAGATAACTTCAAATGCAAAATATACTTGAGCTTGAAAACCGGTTTGTTTTAAGAAAATCATCTGAAAAGTCAGATTAAAGGGTGTTTGAAATTTCCGGATGTTTTGTCAATGGGGGACACATATTCGCCGTTTTTACACATCTGTTTAAAACCAAATAACCGCAGCTTTTAATAATTTTTATCAAATCAATTGCATTATAGATGAATAGCAGACATTTCAAAGGTATAAAGAATTCAAAATTAGGGCATTCAGTCAAATATTTACTTAGAAATACTTATTTGAAATCGTGTTTTTTATTCAGGAAATTGTCCGAAAATCGTTGTCCGTTTTTCGGTCATTTTCGGTAGGAGCCGCAATTTTGTCTTAGTTTAAAAAAAATATTATATTTGTTATAAAAATATAATTTACGTGTACATTTCTTCCATTTCAGCCATCCTTTGAAGTTTTTACAGCTCAAAATCCTTAAACGGCGAAATTGTGTCCCCGGCGAAAATGAGCACCCCACTCTACCCATGTTAAAATGGGCATAGAGCATGGCATGAAAGAATTATTTCTTAATTATTAATCATGATTGAGTATATGTCTGTATACTTTTCTTGGATACTACCATGAGGGTGGTAAAGGGGGGTGCTTGCACGAAAAAAACGTGAAATAAGAAATAATTTCTGTAATGAACGTTGGACGAAAAATAAATACTTTTATGTGAACCTTTTGTGACTGAATCACTGTCTTCTTGTACATATTAACTCTTTGTTTTACTTGATATTCCCGATTTAGTATACACATTTATGATATAATTGGTTTACGGCTTTTAAAAAAGTATTTCTTGTCGATTCCTTCCAAGTGTTTGAATTGTATTTGAAAAATACCGAGCACGCAAAATAAGACTTTGAAAATCACGATGCACGTAAAATCCATGGTGGTCAATTGACATAGTATACAGACCCTCTCCATTTAATAAACTCTGAACAGAATTAAAATATACTTTATTCGTACTATTTGTTTGTTCAAAGTATACAGAAAAACGCAAACCGGAAGTATAATCTGACTTAAAATTTCGTCCAGTGACGGGACAATAACCGGATGCCTTTTTCTCGTTTTTCTCCCAAAACAACTCAATCTGAATAATCATATGAATGGATGACAAATGCGACTATGCCCTGTACATATAGGACAGAGAGTCGTGTTGATTAATTTATTGTGGAAAGAAGAGAAGCGACCCCAAAAATGAGGTCTTCTCGTTTAATAGTATAGATATCTTTTCATATATTGCATAGTTAAAAATGTTACATTATCTGTATGTATGTAATATGTTTTTTATTCAATAACAGATCAAGCATATGAATTATAACAATACGCAATATATACGATACATAAAAGACAATACTATCACATACTTTGTAAAATATAAAGGCATTTTAATAGTGTAGTATCCTTAATTCATGGAAACAAATTGCTTATATTTGATCAGGGAAACCCCAATAATAACAGTAGGTGTATGTTTCATTATAATACGTTATTCTGATTGGCTACACTGAATCTCGCTTCATTCTAAAAATGTGCGCACGGTCAACAGAGGCGGATTTAGGGGTGGGGGGTGGCAGCCCCCCCCCCCCCTTTTTTTGGGAAAAAATTGGTTGCTTATATAGGGAATCACTGAAGCGTGACTCGAGCGGGCCCCCTCTTAGGTCAGTCACTAGGGCCCCCACTTATGAAAATTCTGCCACTGGTCAACGCTTTTACACCCCTATGAAGTTACAAAAAGAAGCATTCAATACTTATAATTACATTTTTTCAAGTTTTTATTTAATTCACCTGTGCACTTTATTGTGGGACCTCGTGTCATCATGAATAAATTGCATTGTGTAATGAAGTTGATTAAGGAATAACGCGAGATTGCAGTGTAGCCAATCAGAATAACGTATTATAATGAAACATACATCTCAGTAATGTAAATTTATTACACAATAAAATTTAGCATTCATGATGACACGAGGTCCCACAATAAAGTGCACATGTAAATCAAATAAAAACTTGATAAAAATCGTGTTTTCATTATCCTATATGGAACGCCATGACTGCCTTGTGATGATCAGCATTATATGCAGTGGTCACAGCATTGTATGCAGTGCTCACAACATTATATGAAGTGGTCACACCATTGTATGCAGTTGTCACACCATTATATGAAGTGCTCACACCATTATATGCAGTGCTCACAACATAATATGCTGAGTGCTCACACCATTATACGCAGTGCTCACAACATAATATGCTGAGTGCTCACACCATTATATATAGTGGTCCCAAACTTGTGTGCAATTGTCGGGACATTATATTCAGTTGTAACAACATTATACGTTATTTGTTGATGAAGGTGATGATGATAATGATGATGATGATGATTGATATTTGTGATGGTGGTGGTTCAGATAAACTTCGGATTTTTTTTTAGAAAAAATTGCCGAATCCAGTCGTAATTGGTAATGCCCAGCAAACAAATTGAACCAGTTATTAAAGTCATATTATAATTAAATTGAATATACAATATTTAAAACTCTGATAGAAATAGGAAATTAAGAAGTGTGACCAATTTACCAAAAATTTATTCCACACCAGGGGATTTTTAACTTATTTTGATCTTATTTTGATGATCAGTTTCACCATATTAACACCTTAATATGTATATACCCTAAGTATTTTAAAACATATATATTCATACACATATATAACTGTGCATTTCTGATCATTTAACTCTCAATAAATATCTTATTTACTCTAGACTGCAGTTTAGATATAATCATGACCCAGTATTTTTCAAGGAGAACCAACACTCTAAAAATTGTGTTTAGAGCCTAAACACTTTCCTAAACACATTGATGAAACCGATTTTTGACATGTTTTAAATCTAAACACGTTTAATATATGATGTGCTAACAGCCTAAACGTGTCAAGCTATAAAGTGCTTAGACTGTAAACATGTTTAATTATAAAGTGTTTAGACCAGAAACATGTTTAGCTGAAAAGTGCTTAGACTGTAAAAATGTTTAACTATGAAGTGTTTCATCTGGAAACATGTTTAGCTGTGAAGAGCTGTGAAGTGTTTTGAATGTAAACATGTTTAGACCATATAGTGTCGGAAAGCTAGACTGTCAAACGTTTTTTAATACATGGTAGCTTTTAATAAAACAGGTTCTCATACCATCACAAAAAAAGGAGCCAATGCATCAAACTAACAACATGAAATTTCCATTTCAAATTCAATGCGACCAATAACTTTTCAATCCTAATGAGTGTTTCTTTACTTCAATTCACATCCTTTGACGATTGTTATTCTTCGTAGAATAGTAATTGCCATGTTCTAGAAACTTTTGAAATGTATTGATTGATTGATTGTTGGTTGCTTAACGTCCAGTGGCAAATATTTCATGCATATTCAGGACGAGAACAAGTTCACAATAAATATGATAGGTAGGTTGTTGTAATAGAGGCCATCTAGGATGATGGTCGGGGAAATTTGGACTGCCACTGGAAAATGAGGGTATATTGGATAGGGACAGAAATTTTGCCTTGCAACAGGCCACCTACGGACCCCTCAAAGAGTTGTTGCAAGGGTTCTTAACGTGCAAAGAGCGTGGCACTCTCTTTACACGAGGCATCGGATTTAACGTCCCCTTCTGACGGACGTGACTGCGAACTTGATACATCCCGCACATCCAAACGGACGCCCCACTTCAGCAAGCGTTTTACTGCCGGTCGGGAGAAGACCAAGTGACCATATTTCTATACCCCAGTCACCCTTGAAATGTAGTTATAACAACACATCTGTAACATCTAGCTTTAAAAACAAAATCACAACATAAAAAACAAATGAATTAATGTTACTAGTATTATTTATTTCAGTTAATCATTGAACAGTCAAACATTAAATTCATAACAAGGTACATGTACATAATATTGTTAATGACCACTCCTACTACAATTTGAAACTGTCCTGTTTTCATTTTACAGGACAATAAGCCATGGCACTTCTTCTTTCTTAGATCCTAACTGCTGGTCATTGGCTTGGAATATAGAAAAAAAATGATAAGCAACTTAGTAGAATACATTTTAAAATATAAGTTTACGAAATACATCACCAAAAAGTAATAGCAGGATTTATGATATATATATATATATATTATATATAACAACGTTTAGACCAAGGTGGTATAAAAGCATACATTTACTGATGTATCAATTGATTTAATATATAATAAAACTTCATGCTTAACATTATTCATCAAATTTGTTCAAATAGTCTACATATTGGCATTTTAAAAATCAAATACACTTCTGATTCTTACTTTGCAACAGATTTGTCACTGTTCTTATCTCCTCTTGTAGCATGTCAAGACAGACATTGATTTATTCTGCTCTCAGCAATCTAGAATAAAACAATACATGAATATAAATCATTAGAAAAGCAAAACCTCTTTTAACTATTGAAATAAACAAGTCAAGCATAATTCTTATATTTTGGAGAAAAGTGTTGATTCTCCATTTCGGAAGTAGTTACAAAAATAATGAACTCGAAATGACACTGGCTTTGCAAATGATGCACCTCATCCTAGTGAGACTCGGTAGATTCCGTTACCTTCCCTGTTTAAGATCATAATCTGCCGAGGAGTACCGAGTATCCTCGCAAACTCCTTTTTCCAAGCACATGATTAATCAAATATAAATGAAAACTTGCATGATTGAACATTAAATAACTCTTTATATCTTTACACAAGATAGTTTGAACTCCTACAAGCACTCACTGCAAGGTTTCGTGAGATGGTACCCCACCCCCTTTTTTCTCCTGCATTGGGTATACATAAGGTAGTGTACTTGTAAATAGTGCTTATAATTGTCAATAATCATTTACAATTGGCAGTACAAAATAAAAGACAGTATAATCATAACTCCTTACCTTTCTAAAATAGTCAAGTTATGGTCAATAATAATTATGGTCAGTAGTAAACAGCATGGTCTTTGACTTCGGGTTCTTTGTTTCGTCCTCCCGCTCAAAAATTATCACGTGATATGAATGTCGTCTTCAGCCTAAACGTGGTGTGTCTAAATATTGAAAGTGCTTAGAATTAAAACACGTTTAGCTTCATAAACTTGACGAAGCAGCTAAACATGTTTAGTGCTGAGAGAGGCTTAAACATGTTTCTTGCGAAGTGCTGAGAGCCAAAACATGTTTATTTTTTTATGTTTAGAAATTAAACACTTTCCTAAGCACATAAGACGTCTTACAATACGTTTAAATTCTATTATTTACTAAGCACAATTTTTACAGTGAAATATCTGTCAGAAGCAAACTGTTCATTGCATTTAGAACTCTTTTTTTAATTAAGGGGTCAGTGATGTTATTCGAATAGAATTTTACTTAAACATATACTATTTTCAATGAGGAGGACAGGGGTAAGGGAGACAGGGAGAAAGGAGTTAGGAGAAAGGAGAAAAAGTTGGAGAAAGGAGAAAAAATAAAATATCTCACCTTTTAAAATTTTTTCTAATATTTCAAGAAAAAATATCTCAAAAGGAGATGTTTTATTCTAATGGGAGAAAGGAGAACGGGGTAGGAGAAAGGAGAAGAGGGGTGGGAGAAGGGAGAAGGGTACCCCCTGTCCTCCCCCTCTTCAATCTTACTTTAAAAAGACATGAGCAGGGACTTTCTATTAGTATTGAAAGTCCCTGACATGGCATAGCAATTTTTAGAGCAAAATAACTATTTTGTGAATTGTAATCCTTAAAAGTATAAAATTGGGACTACGCTATATATAAAAGTTCAATAAGTTTCGACAATTTTCCAATTTTTACCCCGTGAGTGTTTCATATACAGGAGAAAGAATCTCCACAGAAACAATCAAGATCCACTGCAAAAGTAACGCTTCCAGATAACGAAAATATTCAGATATGAAAATTTCAACCTCTGACATTGATCCTAACATGGGATAGGGAAAAACATTTTTTAGCAAAAATAACAGAAATCCTCAGACTATAGACAAGCTTGTATGACAGAAGAATTAGAACGCCAATAACCACGACGAGAAGAATTCACATTAAAACAATACCAGTAGTTCTCCATTGATATAATTATATTACAATTAATATATTGACATAATAATGATTGTCGTTTTTAGTGTTTCTGTTATAGTGACAAAATTTGTATGCGGACCTTCAATAAAATCAAAGAAGTGCTTAGTAACAAATAGCTTTCCTCTTTTATGTGTTGTTGCTATCATATGGACCTTATTACAAATTTTAATCAGAATCATTCGTGCGTAAAATACAAGCTCTTTTGTTATCAAAGATGTGCGATCTAAAATATATCAATCTTCTATGACTTGTAGTGGATTCGGTTTTGTATCTTCATGCAAAACTTAACCAGAATGACTTTAGGTCAAGATGGCTTTCGCACTGACAAACCTAGTAAACCCTAGTAGCTTTCAAAATAACGGGACATCGTTTTATTCAAAACGTAGTTGAAACGCAGCTTTTTAAAACAGAATAAAACGTGACAGTGTGACTGGAGCTTAAAGTTCTTCAGTAGGAAATGAACTCGAGGCATATATCATACAAAATTTCCTTCGATATTTCATGATTTTTTTTCATTATTTAACTTACATTATGCCATGCGTATTTTTTACGACGTAGAGAACTATTTCATTCATTCAACTCTTAGTTTCATCATTTCCTCAGATTGAACTTTCCATAAATTTATAAAATTATGTCTGTCCAATTTGCAGCCAATAGCAGGCGTTTTTTTTTTTCTAATAAAGTTTTCAATCGAATTGCTTCAATAACATGACTTCAACAACTGTTTCAATTTGTTTTCGGGGCATAATCAATTATTATCGACTCCTAGGAGTCGAGATAAGAATTGAACGATGGACAGTTAGTGCGTGAATTTTTCTTGCTACCTGATTGGAAGATATTACGAGACGTGAATAATCAAAGTTAATGGATTGGTTAGGACAATCCAAACCTAGTAAATGTCCTTCAATCCCGTAGAGTATCGGATTTGCCCTCTCTATTTTAGCAATTAGATTTTGCCTGGTCATAATCATGCATATTGATACACAGGTTACTTTTATCTATAAATATACGAATCTTCTGGAGTTTCGTAAACAACAACTTTCAACGATATATACTACTTCAAAACGTGTGACTTCACGTGTGTGGTAAAATTTGTTGATTGATGCACGTGGCTATTCTAGTGAATTAATTAATCTACAAAGCGAGAGCTCTTTCCATTTTCCTCAGCTAAGAGTCGACTATTATAATAGCCCTTTTTGAAAGGCTAATGCTTGTGACTGAATCTGTTAATTTCCGATAAAAAATTCCGAAGTTCACCGAATCATCATCATCGCCATCACTGATCATCACCTTCATCAACAAAAAACGTATAATGTTGTTATCACTGCATATAATGTCCGGACAACTGCATATAATGTCGAGACGACTGCGTATAATGCTGATCATCAACATAAGGCAGTCATGGCGTTCCATAATCCTAGCTAACCAAATTTGACGATTTAAAATTTAATGTAATTATAAGTATTGAATGCTTCTTTTTGTAACTTCACAGGGTTGTAAAAGCGTTGACCGTGCGCACATTTTTTGAATGAAGCGCGGAAAATGTACTTCGGTCAACGCTTTTACACCCCAATGAAGTTACAAAAAGAAGCATTTAATTCTTAATTAAAGTTCTAAAGCTTGTTTCCAATGGGGTCCCTTCATGTTAACGGATTATAGTTTCGACATACAAAAAGGATAAAACACAAATGAATATAACCTAAAAACTTCATGTAAAAATAATTTAGATAAAAATAAGTTTAATAATTTCACATCCAGCCAGGCATGTCGAATCAAGAGACTATGCTATACCGAAAATAAGCTAAATTCCAGACTTGGACAACTACGTAAACATCTAGTTGTCCGAGGATATAATAACATCATTGATACAGCTTTCGAAAGAGCAAACAGAACTAGTCGCCAAGAACTTCTGGAGTACAAGGATCAAAACAACGGAGTCAACAGAACACCTCTTGTAATCACTTACCATCTTAATTTAAAAAAAGGGTCATCCATTGTTCAAAAGCATTGGAAAATTATAGAAAATGACTCCAATTTTAAGAAAGTATTTTCCCCACCACCGGTCATGGCCTTCAGAATACCTAAAAAGTAAAAACATCCGTGACAAACTAGTGACAGCTGTATTAACAAAGCAACCTACTCAACCCCCTGGTTGCTACAAACAATGAGGTTGAAGGAATTGCTTCTGTTGTAAAGCTGCCAATACAAGCATTTATTTCGTCAGCTCCTTTACAAAACAAAGTTATTCTATCTACTTAAATTTCAACTGTAAAACGGAGAACTCAATTTATGTATTAAAAAAACATGTAACACTTGTGGCATTCAATATGTGGGAGAAACAATGGATAAATTATAATATTCGGCCTAATAACCATCGTTCATGGTACAATACCAACAAAAACTGTCCAATCACAAGGCATCTTAGCTCTAAGAAACATCCTATTGATAATGTTACTTTCCAAATCATAGAAGTCAACACTAAGTGGGACACAACGCCGAGAAGGAGAAGAGTGAACTTTTGGATCCACCAGCTCCACACGTTAGAACCTGATGGTCTTAATGAAAAAGACGAGAAAAGATACCGGATAAAGAATAATTAAATACACAGCTTCGTTCATTTTAATCCTGTAATATTTGCCAATGGACTTTGCAAACTTCAACCATCAATTTTGTAAATATTTTTGAATTTCATCCAAATTATTTACTATTTACAATGCAGCTTATTTCATGTACAACATGTACAATGAGCTGCAAACGTTTCTTATCTACACCCGATTTCACCTGGATAGATGCAAGCTTTATGAAGCACCCGGCCACCGAAAGCTTTATTTTTGTGAAGCCAAAGTGGTTGTGTGGTCTAGCGCACCGGATACAGTGCAGGCGATTTGGTGTCACGATATCTCAGTAGCATGGGTTGTTCCCTTGCCCGTGCTACTGAAATATCCGGTGTGGCACCAAATCGCCTTGCACTATGCCCGACCGTGACGCTATACCACTCGTCCACATACTACTTATATATATTTATATACTAACGGGAGATATAGGAAAGGGCGTCAATAGTTTATTTTATTTCTATTTTATTGCAGTTACAGCAATTTGCGGACTATACAACAGTTATATCGTCATAAAGAAACTTTTGGTTGACTACTGGGGATGTAGAAAGGTCAAATTTTATTCTGGTTGTGGGAGGATGCCTGATGCACGACAATTTGTGACAAGATTACCGCCTTACAGTAAAGATAAACTTGGTGTGACAACAGAGTCTGTCGACTATTAGACGGTTTCATGCATGGGTAAATAAAATTAAGTGGCAGTGGCAAATCAAATGTAACCCATATTATAAAGGTGGTACCTAACACTACTGTAACAGGGAGATAACTCTGTAAAATCAGCAGAACGTTTTAATGACGTTGTGTTCTCAAAGGAATATTAAGCTTTTCAATCATCAAAATAAGTGTTTGTCAAGCTACTATATAACCAGTGCATACCTGCCAACTGTCACTATTTGCGGGGGATTTCCCCTATGGAGGCTCCCAAATTGAAATTTTGAAAGAGCAGTTTTGTCCACAATTTAAACAAAACAACTAATTTTACAATGACTTTAGGGTTATAAAAGTATGAAGAAGCCAAAAAACAACATTAAAATGTATTTGCAGGCCCCCTTGAAGGTTTTTTAGGACCATGACAGCCATCTTGCACGCAAAACCCCCATGGGCATTTTGAAAAGTTGGCAGGTATGCCAGTGTAATTTTTCTGATTAAACGGTTGGTTCAAATTTTTTGAAATTGTTGTATTTTTGTCAAAGGGTCAAAGTAATACTTTGTCAAAATTTTAAGAAAATTAAACGAGCCAAATTAATTTTAGTTTAGGTGTTAGGTACAACCCGCTTAAACAAGGTTCTGTTGAAAGTGCTTTGTACATACTACAAAACACCACAGTCGTCAAGATTGCACAGATAATGTATAAATTATGTCTTTGATATAACAATGCCTTCCCAGAAAAGGAGGTATCCAATATTATAGGTCATTCGAAAGCTGTAATTATTAAAGGATTCGGGTTTCTAGCGTAAAAAACATAGTTATTAGCTTAGCCTGTCCAAATAAAGTACACCAGACATGGGTTTAGTCTACCCAAAGATCATCAGTAGCACTCGAATCAAAATGGGTGATCTTAAAAACTATTTGAAATATTTGGTTTGCAGTGCCCTCCAACGTTTATATCCAGGCCGTTCAACCCGAACAGCCATATAAATATCGTTGAAGGGCATTGAAAACCAAACATTTCAAATGGCCTTTTAGTTTTGAAAACTCAAAATTCAGGAAATCAATGTCTGTAGATAAACAACCTTTTTATTATCAAACATTTTAAGAATAGTAAATTTTTCAGAACAGGATTGTTAAATTTATTAGTTTTGGGCATAGGAGGATCTGGTAAAAAAGTTGTCATGTATTCTTTGGGCTCTTTATAACAGCAATGTGTACAAAAAAGGTAGGTTAAGCAATGCTTTCTTTTTTTTTGTGCGTATCCTCGTTATAAGTTTTCATATATTTTATATAGAGTTCAATTTAAATCTTATTTTCAGGAATGTAATTGAATAAACTATTGAGGAACTTTATGATGCCATGAAACACCATACAAATCTAACAGTATCCTTTCGTGTTTAAATGATGATTCAATTAATTCTACTATTAAAAAGCGTGAAAGCCTGTCAGTGACACACACGAACTAGTACAGCAGGATTTAAAACAAAACTGGTTATTATATTGTATTTACTTTTGCATTGTTTTGCGAATGTTTTTTGTATGAACTTTAGTATGATTATTTTGTCATTATATATTATCCATCTTAACTTTGAATACAATTAATAGCTTTTGTTCCTACTAATACCAAATCCTAGAAATTCCATATAGTGCAGCAAGGTGAATTCTGTTCCGTATTTTCATTAAAAAATTAATTTGATTTTGATTCTGAAATTTATTCTCTTAGACTTTCCAATAAATTCTTATTTTAATGTTTTAATTGTTGATATTTAACTGTTGTATGAAGAAACATCCATGCTTTTTGAATTTTCTGGGTTTTTTTTGTCCACTGAATGCCTACATGGAAACAAATATCTATTTTCTCAATTCAAATTTGATGAACTAAATCCAATGAAATTACTTTAAGAGAGCAACCATTAAACATGAAGGAGGAGGGGTTACTTTTTTTATGAGTCAGAAATTTTTTATAGTTTTTATACAACCACAAAATTTTTGCAGTCATATTTTGGTATCACATCGTTGTCCCAAGACATTTGGTTTCCGGACAATAACTTTAGTATAAGTAAATAGAAATCTGAAATTTAAACACAGGTTTATGACCACAAAAGGAAAGTACGGATTTATTTTGGGGTTAATGATCCAAACAGTTTAAGAATTAGAGGCCAAAAAGGGGCAAAATAAGCATTTTTCAAGTTTTCCAACAATAACAATTTACAGCATAGTGTATTGCAAAAAAGAAAATAAATTAAAATCATATAACCAATTCTAAGTTCTTTGACTACAGATATTCTGTGTCAGACAGCTATTATGTGCCAAATATTTAATTAAAATCCAAATTCAGACCTGTATCAAGCGCGAATACAATGTATTGTGTCCATTTTTGCCCCAACGGTTCAGGATTGGACCTGTATGGTCGTATCCAGCTGCGCTCAGCGTAGCAATTTATTCAACATTAACAATCAAATTATTTTTTTTCAAAATTTAACACTATAAGATATGGAAAAAATTTAGAAGCAGAATTACTTTGGTCATCTGCTTCATACTTGACCAGAATATATTTTTCCATTGAATTGGAGATGAAAAAAGTTGGGTTTTTTTTAAGGAAAAAACATAAACTATAATCTTTAGTACCCTCTTATTTTTAATGAAATGCATTTATCATTTATTATTATTGAAACAATCTAAACTTTAAACAGCTTATGTCAGGAAAATATTTGCTTTTAAGTCATCATATATACTGGCAACTATTTATGGCAAGCCGTTTTACTATTTAACAGGCTATTATTTGAACTTGGAATTATTTTTAATTATGGAATTTGGATAATTTCTTGTGGTGGAAATTTTTACTTAATTCCATGTTTATTCTGTACTCAAATGTTCTGTGCTGCGCACAACACTTTCTATTACAAAGAAGATAGTTTTTTTCAATAGAATGTACTGTGCCGCGCACAACACTATCTATACAAAATACATTGTATGGAAAGTGTTATGATTCTCTCAAAACATTATAATACATTTTTTCACCAAATAATCATGGAATTAATTAAAAATTTCCAACACAAGAAAGTATGCAAATTCCATAATTAAATATAGATTCTTACACTGCAACAAGTGTATTACGATATTTCTCCACTCGAGACAGTTAAATTTTATTATTTAAAGCGCGAGGCTTGCCGAGCCCTTTAAATAATAAAATTTAACTGTCGAGAGTGGAGAAATATCGTAATACACGAGTTATAGTGTCGGAATCTGTTTCTCTAATGCTTTTTATCGTTCTTTTTCAAAGATTTTCAGAAAATTGTGCTCTTTATATGCGACGTCATCAGGCAAGATCACCTTTTTTCATGACGTCACAATAGGAAAATTGAGAAGAAAACAAAACATTTTGACGTCATAATCAAATTTCGACTAATCATTTGCCGAGAACAGATTTTTCACTAGTGAGGAGAAATATTTTTCTCACACCGGTCAGGAAATGTGAAAATAGCACAAAAATTAGAGAAAAATAATTCCAAGTTCAAATAATAGCCTGTTATTTATTCAAATTTCAAGATATCTCATATAATATATATCTTATATTATCTGTTTTTATAAGATTTCTAATAAATATTTTCTATAGTTTATTAGATGTCTTATTAGGTTATAAGATATCTCATATAGTTATTAAAACATGCATTTGTTTCTGTTTTAATGAAAAGTCTGTTCATTAGTTAATGTGTCATTTACCATTCATTGTTAATACAGAAGTCTTCTTATATAAAGAACAAAGCATGTTAATTATTGAATAAATTCAATTCATTTTTAATTTGAGTATGTTTCTAATGCCTCCACAAAATACTTAATCATTATCAAAGTGATACATGAGGCTAACTGTGAGAGTTTGTTTTCAAGCATGAAATTTACACCTTGTATGCTGTCGGTACTTAGTACTAGTGCATAATATCAGGATTTTGACTGTAATTTGTCCATACCACATTGAAAGAGTGTTGGACATAGTCATTTTTGTTTCAGAAATTGAGGATGACATGATTTGTCTGGCTTAGTCAATATCTATTCTGACTGTTCTCAAGCTAGAACATTTGAAAAAGTTTCCAAATTAATTTATATTACTACCGTCTTTTGTTTTGCTAAGTGTATGTACATATGTATATACACACCTTTAATAAAAGGTGTGTATATACATAGGATTTCGGATTTATTTCTTGTTTTGTTTGGGATGTTTAACATTGTCATCTTTAATGACAGATGGCAAATTGTTGAACTATTTTTTAGTGAAATTATACATACAGGGTACAAAGTTAATTATCAGTTTATAAGCTAGATATTTTATTAGTATAATTATGAAGGGTATTATTGCATACATAAAGAGTCTTTTTAAAGTTTCTAGCAAATGGCAGAATTTACTTTTTTTTTGGTGGAGACATCAAATATGTCTTCAGACATCACTGTTTTAAATTGTACTAAATCTTTGTTTCCTTACTAAGTAATCCATTATGAGTGGTACTTTATTCATACATACAACGAACAAGCTTTTTGGTGTTTTTTCTTTCTTTAAATACAAAGGACCATACTGATATAATTGAGAATGAAAATGGGGAATGTGTCAAAGAGACAACAACCAGACCAAACAGCTGAAGGCCACCACTGGGTCTTCAATAAAACGAGGAAATCACACACCTGGAGAGGCATGCTTCAGCTGGCCCCTAAACAAAAATGTGTACTAGCTCAGTGATAATGGAAGTCATACTAAACTTCAATTTACATATATAAATGACTAACAAAGACCAGGGGCTTCTGACTTGGGACAGGCTCAAAAATGTGGTGGGGTTAAACATGTTTTTTGATTTTTGAATAATGTAATAAACACCAAAGTGAAAACAAATATTTATCCCTTAACACAGGTAGAACTAGAGTTGTCTACATAGCAAGACACTAATACCCCTGTACATGCACGCATTTTGGTTGTTGCTGTAAAATTCCGTACATTATTGAGATTATGACATTTTGAGATATTTGGCTTTTAGTATAATGGTCCAAGGGTCAAGGTCAGAGTCATCTAGTTCTTGTATTTTACACATCCCAATCCCATGATGCTTCTGCATACAAAGTTTTATCAGTCTAAATACTATTATATAATAGTACTTTCATCAAATGAAGAACTATGGATAAAACTGTGTGCAGGACATTAATTAGACAAGGTTTAACTACCATAGTGGTCAAAGGTCAAATTTAATGTCAGAGTTACTGGACTTGGTATTGACACCCCAGCCCAAGATGCAACTGCATACCAAGTTTGTTTACCTAAATTAAACAGTACAAAAGTTATGAACCTGACATGAATTTTGGCAAGGATTTACTTTGATAGGGTCAAAGTCAAAAGTCAGAGTGACCTGACATTAGTATATGACTCACTCCCAGTCCATGATGCATCTGCATACCAAGTTTGATTCACCAAAGTTCAATGGTACAAAAGTATTGTGCCAGACATGAAGTGGGACAGACAGACTGACATGCCAATTACTACACTTTATATGCAAGTATAAATCATCAGTTGAATGCTTTAAATAGTTGATGACAATCAGGTAGAATTAAGATCAGGTTACATAACATGGGCTATGTATGTCACAGATTTCAGTAAACTTTTGCATACAACTTTGGCTTGATGAACTACAACTGAAAATTGAAAAAATAATGCATTTATCTCATTTATCATTTGAAATATACTGATTGAATTCTATCGAAATGGGTGAATATTTGTATAGAGAGCACATAAAATCACAAAAATTTGTGTCAACAACATATAGTTTTTTAAGAAAAATCTATTGAGTAGAATTTAGAGATTTGATGTTTTTAGGCCAAATTTTTCTTGAATTTCATGTATACAAATATTAGAATACATTATAATGTTCTGAAGAAACAGCACTATCCTAAAATGGGACAAAATAGAATAAACGTCACACACAGAACGGATATCATCCCATTGAAATTAACCATTGTTTTATATGCAGCAGATTATGTATTGGCTTTGAAGCTAGAATATGACAAAGCTAGCTAAGGCTCTAAAGAGCCTGTGTCGCTCACCTTGGTCTATGTGCATATTAAACAAAGGACACAGATGGATTCATGACTAAATTGTGTTTTGGTGATGCTGATGTTTGTAGATCTTACTTGACTGAACATTCTTGCTACTTACAATTTTCTTTATCTATAATAAACTTGGCCCTTTAGATACAGAGGAAAATATTTTGTAAAAATTTACAAAAATTTACCAAATTAATAAAAATTGTTAAAAATTGACTATAAAGATAACCAAAATTTACGAAAAATTGGTAAAAGATTACTATAAAGGGCAATAACTCCTTAAGGGGTCAACTGACCATTTTGGTCATGTTGACTTATTTTTAAATCTTACTTTGCTGAACATTATCGCTGTTTACAGTTTATCTCTATCTATAAAAGTATTCAAGATAATAACCAAAAACGGCAAAATTTCTTTCAAAATTACCAATTGGGGGGCATCAACCCAACAACCAGTTGTCCAATTCATCTGCAAATTTCAGGGCAGATAGATATTAACTTGATAAACAATTTAACTCCTATCAGATTTGCTCTAAATGCTTTGGTGTCAGAGTTATAAGCCAAAATCTACATTTTACCCCTGTGTTCTATTTTTAGCCATGGCAACCATCTTGATTAATTGGCTGGGTCACCGCACACATTTTTCAAACAAGATACCGTAATAATGATTGTGGCTAAGTTTGGTTAAATTTGTTTCAGAGGAGAAGATTTTTGTAAAAGATAACAAAAACTTACGAAAAATTGGTAAAAAATTACTATAAAGGAAAATAACTCCCTAAGGGATCAACTGACCATTTTGGTCATGTTGACTTATTTGTAGATCTTACTTTGCTGAACATTATTGGTGTTTACAGTTTATCTCTATCTATAATAATATTCAAGAGAATAACCAACTAGAGGCTCTCAAGAGCTTGTGTTGCTCACCTTGGTCTTTGTGCATATTAAACAATGGACACAGATAAATTCATGACAAAATTGAGTTTTGGAGATGGTGATGTGTTTGTAGATCTTACTTTACTGAATATTCTTGTTGCTACAATTATCTCTATCTATAATAAACTTGACCCAGTCATTGCAGTCGAAAATATTTTCTAAAAATTTACAAAAATTTACAAAAATTTATGAAAATTGTTAAAAATTGACTATAAAGGGCAATAACTCCTCAAGGAGTCAATTGACAATTTTGGTATTGTTGACTTACTTGTAGACCTTATTTTGCTGAACATTATTGCTGCTTACAGTTTGTCTCTATCTATAATAATATTCAAGATAATAACAAAAAACTGCAAAATTTTATTTAAAATTACTTATTAGGGGGCAGCAACCCAACAAGGGGTTGTCTGATTTGTCTGAAAATTTCAGGGCAGAAACATCTTCATCTATCAGATTTGCTCTAAATGCTTTGGTTTTAGAGATATAAGCAAATTCTACATTTCACCCCTATGTACTATATTTAGCCATGGTGGCCATCTTGATTGGTAGGACGGGTCATTGGATCCATTTTTTGAACTAGATACCACAATGATGATTGTGGCCAAGTTTGGTTAAATTTAGCCCAGTAGTTTCAGAGGAGAAGATTTTTTTAAAAGAATACTAAAATTTTAGAAAAATGGTTAAAAATTGACTATAAAGGACAAGAACTCCTTAAGAGGTCAACTGACAATTTTGGTCATGTTGAATAATTTGTAGATCTTACTTTGCTGAATGTTATTGCTGTTTACAGTTTATCTCTATCTATAATAATATTCAAGATAATAACCAACCAGATGCTCCGCAGGGCGTAGCTTTATACGACCGCAGAGGTTGAACCCTGAACGGTTGGGGCAAGTATGGACACAACATTCAAGCTGGATTCAGCTCTAAATTTGGATTGTGATTAAATAGTTGACACAGCATAGGTTTCTGACACAGAATGAATGTGTTCTAATGAACTTAAAATTTTTGTTTTCTCTTAGAGCAATTCACTATGCTGTTGAATATTAATCCTCTCAAAAAAATGTTTGAAGAAATTTTCTTTTTTATTTATGAAATTTCAAATGAGAAAAATTGAACCCAATTTTTTTAATCACATCCCCCTTTCCCTTATTCCAAAACTAATCTCAATTAAAATTTCTAATGGAGTTTGCAACAATAACTACTCATTTAAATACATCATAAAATATTAAGATGTAAAAAAACTGCTTGTTATCACTGAATGGTAAAGATTATTTTAATTTATCAGTTGGTAGTAAAAAGTGAATATACATTGTATATTGTATATAACAAAGATTTAAGTTGATTCTGGACAAAGAAAGATAACTCCAATTAAAAAAAATCTTGCTATTGCACAATATTTTGCAATTAGATATTTCTTGCTTACTATTCTGGACAAAGAAAGATAACTCTAATTAAAAAAAATTTTGCTATTTCACAATATTGTGCAATTAGATATTTCTTGCCATTGTGCAATACTGTGCAATTGAAAAGACTTGCTATTGCACAATACTTAATATAATAATTTTAGATCCTGATTTGGACCAACTTGAAAACTGGGCCCATAATAAAAAATCTAAGTACATTTTTGGATTCAGCATATCAAAGAACCCCAAGATTTCAATTTTTGTTAAAATCAGACTAAGTTTAATTTTGGACCCTTTGGACTTTAGTGTAGACCAATTTGAAAACAGGACAAAAAATGAAGAATCTACATACACAGTTAGATTTGGTATATCAAAGAACCCCATTTATTCAATTTTTGATGAAATCAAACAAAGTTTAATTTTGGACCCCGATTTGGACCAACTTGAAAACTGGGCCAATAATCAAGAATCTAAGTACATTTTTAGATTCAGCATATCAAAGAACCTAACTGATTCATTTTTTGTCAAAATCAAACTAAGTTTAATTTTGGACCCTTTGGACCTTAATGTAGACCAATTTGAAAACGGGACCAAAAGTTAAGAATCTACATACACAGTCATGACAGTTAGATTCGGCATATCAAAGAACCCCAATTATTCAATTTTGATGAAATCAAACAAAGTTTAATTTTGGACCCTTTGGGCCCCTTATTCTGTTGGGACCAAAACTCCCAAAATCAATACCAACCTTCCTTTTATGTTCATAAACCTTGTGTTTAAATTTCATAGATTTCTATTTACTTATACTAACGTTATGGTGCGAAAACCAAGAAAAATGCTTATTTGGGTCCCTTTTTGGCCCCTAATTCCTAAACTGTTGGGACCTAAACTCCCAAAATCAATACCAACCTTCCTTTTGTAGTCATTAACATTGTGTTTAAATTTCATTGATTTCTATTTACTTAAACTAAAGTTATTGTGCGAAAACCAAGAATAATGCTTATTTGGGCCCTTTTTTGGCCCCTAATTCCTAAACTGTTGAAACCAAAACTCCCAAAATCAATCCCAACCGTTCTTTTGTGGTCATAAACCTTGTGTCAAAATTTCATAGATTTCTATTAACTTAAACTAAAGTTATAGTGCGAAAACCAAGAAAATGCTTATTTGGGCCCTTTTTGGCCCCTTATTCCTAAAATGTTGGGACCAAAACTCCCAAAATCAATACCAACCTTCCTTTTGTGGTCATAAACCTTGTGTTAAAATTTCATAGATTTCCATTCCCTTTTACTAAAGTTAGAGTGCGAAAACTAAAAGTATTCGGACGACGACGACGACGACGACGACGACGACGACGACGACGATGACGACGACGACGACGACAACGACGACGACGACGCCAACGTGATAGCAATATACGACGAAAAAATTTTCAAATTTTGCGGTCGTATAAAAACTACAAAACTTTCCTTAAAATTACTTATTTGGTGGCAGCAACCCAACAACAGGTTGTCCAATTCATCTGAAAATTTATGGGCAGATAGATTTTGACCTGATAAACAATTTTACCCTGTCAGATTTGCTCTAAATGCTTTGGTTTCAGAGTTATAAGCCAAAATCTACATTTTACCCCTATGTTCTTTTTTAGCCATGGCGGCCATCTTGGTTGGTTGGCTGGGTCACCAGACACAATTTTTGAACTAAAGTCCCTAGTGATGATTGTGGCCAAGTTTGGTAAAATTTGGCCCAGTAGATTCAGAGGAGAAGATTTTTGTAAAAGTTAAGGACGACGGAAGCCGATGGACGACAGACGACTGACGCCAAGTGATGGGAAAAGCTCACTTAGCTCTTTGGGCCAGGTGAGCTGAAAAGAACAGTAGAATTTAAATGTGCGTGACACACTGAAAATTAACAAGATTTATACAGATTACAAATTTGGTCTAGACTATACAACACTGAGCTTGAGACAGAAAATTGTGCATCTATCACAGTATAATCACTCATACTTCTATGAATTATAATATTAATAATATGTCATGAGATCTATAAAACTGAGACACAAATGATATACTTACAATGTTCTCCATACATAGGTGTAAACCATTCAGATATCCTTCATAGCATGAAATTTTTTTATAAAACAGTGAAGAAATATTAAAATATATATAATAGAAAATAACAAATCTACTTAATGGAAGTAACCATTCCCTTTTGATATAAAAGTAATCAATTGTTTCCCCCCTTTTTAACTTAAATATGAAAAAGTGAAACATAAAGCTTTAGTTCCAGCAAACAGCACTTAGGACATGTGTGCATATATTGCAAATCTAAAAAATATTTTTAGAAACTTGTAATATCTGAATATTATCTGATATGAGAACATTTTCGGAACCTTTAAATAAATAATGATATATTGTAACAATTAACAGATATGATAGCAGAAGAATTTAAAATATCATGGACGGTTTGTCAATTTTCAGGAACTCCTTGCACAACCTTAAAATAAACAGAGCACTTTTCTAAACACAATAGTCAAAGTAACAATTGACACTCAATATCTGTGTTTCTGGACTGCTGTTGTTGTATATATGCACCAATGAGACTGATAGCTGTTAAACACTTTGATTCAGGTGGTTAAAGATGCCATATTTCATAATTAAAAAATCCATGAACAGTCATCAAGAAATCTTTCATGTTGTTGTTGATGGTGGCGGTACAACTAAACTATCCAGTTCTCTTTTGTAGTTAGTCTCTGCTAACCATACCTACAAATATATATAACTTATTCTGCAACAAGACATGTTTGGACTAGTATATATTTGTTTAGGGGCCAGCTGAAGGACGCCTCCGGATGCGGGAATTTCTCGCTACATTGAAGACCTGTTGGTGACCCTCTGCTGTTGTTTTTTATTTGGTTGGGTTGTTGTCTCTTTGACACATTCCCCATTTCCATTCTCAATTTTATTACATCTAAATACGGGTGTACATTTGTACAAACAAACTTATTGGATATTCAACTACCTAGTATATAAACATCTACTCGTGGTAATTTTCTCGTTTGAATTGTTTTATATTTGTCATTTCAGGGCCTTTTATAACTGACTATACTTTATTGGTTTTACTCATAGTTGAAGGCTGTAAGGTGACCAATAGTTGTTAATTTCTGTGTCGTTTGATTTCTTATTGAGAGTTGTCTCATTGGCAATCATACAACATCTTCTTATTTTCCTAACCTTCTTCTAAAGCAATAGTTTATCTTAAAATTACACAGTTCTTTTTATGTATTCTTTGTTAATTAATTAAAAACTGTCAATTTCGAAATATATTGTTAAATATCAATTATAAAGTATTATTTATATGCCAATTTTTCTTATAATTTATATATGCCTTAAATAAGCAAAAGCATAATACATGAATTGACAATGATTGCTGTTCAAGGGTTGACCTTTTTTTTTCTTAACTTTTGGTTTCAGAGAACTTTAATCCTCTAAAACAGGTCTAAATAAATGACAAATCTAGCTTAAAATTGCAATTCTTATAATTGGCAGGACTATAGAAATTCTTTAGATTGTTTATCCCATAATTTTTTATGAAGTCACAAGAAACCAAAAAATACATACATGGAACCTCGATTCTACTAATTCCTGGAACTCTTTCCTCTGCTGTTTATTAAGTCCAGCATCTTTGACAGTTTTCTGCCAGCTGTCAATTTGTTTCTGTCTCTGAGTCACAGCTTTTTGATATTTATTTGGTAGTCCTCCTGGAATGCTCTAGAGAAGAAATAAATAATAACATAAACATATAAATATAAAATAAAGCTACCCATTATAGAGAAATTAAGAAATTCACTTGCTATAGAGGAAGTTGTATTTTACCAGATTGGTATTTAAATTATAAGAGGTGTTTTTCATTTAAGGTAGCACAATACAAAGATTTTATAACTCCAACTCCCAAGTTTTAAAATGCTGTAACTTTCTTAATAATGCTTGAAAATTTATAAAAGTGGTAGTTTTGAATAGCTAACAGATTACCCTTTCAAATAAATGCAATGTTAGTATTATGCAACAATTATGTAACCAATTATTATGTTAACTGTGTCTAAAATATTTTCACCAAATTTCCACTTTCAAATGAAATTAGCTTCTGCATAGGTATCCCTAGAGGGTTGATTTTATTATATGTTGTTCCTATGGCCATTATCTACAAAAGGGTGTCTCAGATTCCAGATAGAATGTATAGAACAAATTTTACACCTAATAAAACATTATCTTCTTTTATGTGGTTAGGATGTTTACACTAATTAGAGATTTATGAGAGAATGGAATATAATAGAGACAATCTGAGACACCCTTTTGAAGCCCATGATGTGTTGATTAAGATTTCGTTAAAATTTTCTGTATAGTTAAAGAGATAGATATGTCCTATTTTCGGTGCAAAATATAGTTAGCATGCATTTTGTGTCTGGGGATACATGGACACGCATATATATAACTATATAAACAGATAAACAATCAATGTCTATTATCATGATTATAGTCGTTATTGAAAATAATATGCCTCTATTACACAATGTCTTCTGTCTTTTCAAATTGCAATTTTAGTGAAAGTTTTTTATATACCAGTACTTGCACAGTCTGTTTAAATTACAGTGTTCAGGCTTTGCTTACGAGCATCTGACATCACTCCATTTATTTTCTGTTCTTGTAATTATTAAAGAAGCAATGAAATTTCAGCCTTTAAATTTTGTAGGGTCTATTTATCAGCCAAAATCAGAGGATCCTGAAAGGTCTTTAAAACAGAAAGTAGAATGAAGCTTTTTTAGATCTATGTAAGCAAAGCTAGGACACAGGATCTGTATATGTACTTTCTTAATCTTAAAAAATGATAGTTTTAACTTAAATTCCTCAAACTAACAACTTGAAAGTCTTAATTCAGAAAATACTTATTAGCATTTTAAAAATTAAACTGAAAGAATTTTGATCTGAAACATTCTAAAATAACTCTAAAATAACTGAACATGAAAACCTACTGTAGTTGTTCCTTCCACTTCAAATGGAATGTTAAAGGTAAAGAATTCTGACACCGGTAACAGTTCCCATACTGGTCCCTCATCTTTGTGGTCTGGTCCTGCAGAAAACATTAAGGATGATTAAACCAAAGGTAACAGATTATATCAAATCTCTCATTAGTTCACTCATGTACAAGACTGACAATGGTGAGTTTATCACTATACTGTAAACCAACTTATTTTTGGCGGATACTTAATTTCCCGTTTTACCCTTCCTAGACCACTTCACGGCTATTTAATTTCGCGAGTTTCTGAAGTTCAATAAGGAATGATCTAAGTGTTACATATTCATGACGATTAATATTTGCATTATTATTGTACTCGTGAAAGTCGCGAAAATAAATTGCTCATGAAAATAAGTTGGTTCACAGTATATAAACATGATGTTATAGTAAAAACTAATTGAAAATTCTGTTTTCACTGAATTAAAATTTACTAAACACAGGATTTCTGAGAAACAAACTGTAATACTTGTTCAAATTCAGTTGTAAAATAGTTTGATGAATATATAATGAGCTGTGTTGGATAGAAATTGACCTTTATATGCAAGTTCACAAATACATGTACATAAGTAAGACTTTGATTGATTTTGGAACATTCAAATATGAAATAAAAGATGAAACTCTGTGATTCATACCCATAGCCAGGGGGGGTTCGTCCAAACCCCTTGAAACCAAATAAGCACTGTTAAAGTCAACGTTCTGTTCAAATTGTGACTGTTAAAGTCGAGTTCATGAGTCCAAATAACCCCCTTTGGAAATTCCTGGCTACAGACCTGTGTTTAGTTAGGTTCTTATAACAGCTGAATTTTTAAACAGTTACATTCTTTGTGAAATGATTTTCAAACAGGAAATAGGTTAACAGATGTTTTGATAATCATTTGAATAAGGTCCATTTCTATCAAACACAGCTTGTATAATAAAGATTATTCTAATACCTACCAACACATAACGGCTGATCCCAGAGGTTTTTAGAATTCCCTATTCCAACTTTGTTCATATGATCCTCAATGCTAGGATAGAATGTGTGATATGGAGCTAGAAGTAATGTATCATTCCCACCTAGTATTACTGGTCTGTTTGGTGTCAGTGTGTATAAATTACACAGAGTACTGCCGCTGGAAAATAAAATAGATCAAATATTATACAGGAGGATGTTGAAAATAAATAACCTCATCTGGTAAGACAAGACAGGATGAAACACAATATTGTACAGTACAAATTGCAGGATAGGAAAGTGTACATAAGTGAAATAAACATTTTTTTGTGGAGCACACCTGTGATGCTTTGCAAGTAATGAAAATATATATCCAATCCACAAAACATCCCCTTGCACCCCCTTAGTATTTCAAATGTTGTCCCATTAGTAATATGGTATTAATGTATGGACTTTTTCATATTGGCCCTGTAACATGCCCGAGGTATTAATAATGGCCAAGGATGGTTGTAATGGCCCTGAGGCAACGCCGAGGGCCATTACAACTGTCCGAGGCCATTATTAATATCAAGGGTATGTTACAGGGCCAATATGAAAAAGTCCATATATTGATACTTTTATTAACCAACTAACATGACTAAGGCAACTTCATTCAAGAACAGTCTTCGAGTCTCGGATCCAAAATTATACAGCTATCCACAAACTAGTACTACAACAGGACCAATACAGAAAAAGCGAGTTTTATAACCTTTTTACTAAATGGTTTTAATTCTTCGATTAAACAAAGAGTAAGAAACTTACCGTGAAGAAGATACAGGAATTTCATAGCTGAACTTCAACTTGTCAGTCTTTTCGCATTCAATTTCGCATGGAATTTTGGTCAACATTGTGACTGTCAGATGTAATTTCTGATTTCTCATCCAAGTACTTAATTTTATGCTATTAAAATTCATTTCATCTAGCAAATATAAAGTAGCTAGGAGGAATAAATCAGACAGATAACTATTCTTAATAGATATAGGAAGATGTGGTGTGAGTGCCAATGAGACAACTTTCCATCCAAATAACAATTTAAAAAGTAAACTATTATAGGTTAAAGTACGGCCTTCAACACGGAGCCTTGGCTCACACCGAACAACAAGCTATAAAGGGCCCCAAAATTACTAGTGTTAAACCATTCAAACGGGAAAACCAACGGTCTAATCTATATAAACAAAACGAGAAACGAGAAACACGTATATATTACATAAACAAACGACAACTACTGTACATCAGATTCCTGACTTAGGACAGGTGCAAACATTTGCAGCGAGATTAGACGTTTTAATGGATCCAAACCTTATCCCTTTTTCTGAAACAATAGCATAACATCACAACATAGAAAAACACACGATAAAATATCAATTGGCAGACTTAACTCAATCAAAAAACGTATGATTACACAATGAACGAATAAATTTGATCTGCGATATCTGAATACAAATGCACAGTTAATTAAATATTAGAGACAAACATTCATGACCAAAAAAATAACAAACAAATTCAAACAAAGCCATGGCAGGACTTAAGTCTGCATTCTGAGGATTGAACAACGGAAATGAAACAGTGATAATAATCGAAAGTCGTACTCGAAAAAGGCTGTGAAATATTTCCGTTTCAAGTCGTTACAAAACAATGAACTTCATTTAAACTTGTTTTTATGATATTAGGTTTAAAATTTTTTTTTAAAAATGTCACACTTATTTAAAGAAATAAACGACATTTTGATTTAATCGATGTCCCGTTTCATCTGTTCATAATGCATGACTGTGATTTCGTAATGCACGGGTGTGATTTCGTAATGCATGACTGAGATTTCGTAATGACTGGCTGTAGCAATTTCTTCGTTCATAATGACCAGATGTCGAAATTTTCCTTTTATAAAGCATGGGCATTTCTATACATATTGTAGTAAGTTGGTTAATAATAGTCTGTAATATTCATCTCCTCCTTCTCTATTGTATTTCTATATATATCAAATAGCCATTACCAAAAATTTACACATAAAATCCAAATTTTTCTTGCTTTTCTAAAAAAAAAACACCCTAAAATTACTGTACCTGATCATAATGTTTCTACAGGGTGCTATCAGTGTAACCTTCTCACAATGACTTAGATATATTGTGGTTTCTACAGGTCCAAGAACTATAGTTGTACTTCTACATTTTTCAATTGTTACTGATCTGAAAACAATAAATTATGTTACTATAGTATGATTTTTTTTTCAATAAAAAAAAGAATATAATATTAGTGCTATTTCATTCCATAATCCTTGCTCAGCATATGTATCAACCAAAAGTTACTAAGACTCAGGAAATAGTAAAGTAATATAATTCCCAGACTTTTTCATTTAACAAATACTATGTTATTTTCTATTTGCGTTGTTAAGAGTCCTCAATGCTCTTCAAATTTGTACTTTATTTGTCCTTTTTATTTTTATGCCCAATCTATTATGCCCCATTTATGGGTATTATGTTTTCTGGTCTGTATGTCCGTTCATCTGTTCGTTCGTTCTTCTGTCAGTTCATTTGCCTGTCCCGATTCAGGTTAAAGTTTTTGATTGAGGTATTATTTGATGAAGTTGAAGTCCAATCAACTTGAAACTTAGTACATATGTTCCCTTTGATATGATCGTTCTAATTTCAATGCCAAATCAGAGTTTTTACTCCATTTTCACGGTCCACTGAACATGATAGTGGGGATGGGGCATTCGTGTACTAGGGACACATTCTTGTTTTTATTTGAGTCACTAATAATTCTTTTTGTAGATAAAATGTGTGTCTTTTGTGCAATGTTTTTTAATGATCATTACTTAAGGTAAGGCTTATCAATGAAACATCCAAAACATAAAACTAATATATGATAATAAATACAGAACTTACATTCAGCAATGTTTCAATAAACTGTTGACACAGAGTTATGTTAAGTCTGCCTGTAATTTCAACAGTGTAATGCAAAAATTAAAATGGCAATACTTTTAATAGGTGAAGCATGACTGGAGGTGCAGGGAAAAATAATTTCAAGGAAATGAAATCTGCCAATTCTAATACAACAGCTAACAAATACTACTGACTTATTCTCTAATTATTGTAATTCTATTTAGTTACCTTACCTGAGAGGGGACAGTAAATATAGGTAAGAATAATGACATCTGTGTATCTTCACACTGCTATTCTCTAATGTATTGGAACTCTGAAGTAGTGAAATGAACAATTATTAGTTTCGGCCACTGAATTTTTACAAAAAAACATTTGTTTGTAAGCAATTTAGAAAAAAAAGTGTAAAAATATATATAAATGTAAAAAGATCATCAAACAGAAGCAAATATGAATCAGAAACTCTGTTTCTTGTAGTGTCAAAAATTATAATTGATTAGATTATAAAATTCCATAGTTTTCAATTAAAAAGTAAATATTTTATCTCTTAAAATATAGCTTCAATTTTTTAGGTTTCATTTTCCTTGTGTCAAAAAAATTAAGACAATGACTAACATTAATTTAATAAGAAGTATAACTCATATAGAATAAGATGTTTTATTGTATAGCAATATAATATTTCCCACAGAAAGTAACCAAAAGTTAGCGTGCAATAAATTCTAATATTGCACTAGTGCAATAAATCTTCAAAATTCATGACATCATTAACGACAAAATCTTAGTTTAAACCAATTTTTACTTTTAAATATAATATTGCTATACAATAAAAGGGTTATTGCATGAATATTAGGAAATATTGTCCCTTGTAGAACATATATTGCACTCGCAAGCTCGTGCAATATAAAATTCTACTCGGGACAATATTCCCCAATATTCATGCAATAACCCTATAGTATGATCATCGATAAGCCAACTATCCATTAGAATCTAGATGATGTGGATTTCAGGAACCATATTATTTATATTTTCCCAAATATCAAATAATTCCTTAAAACATAAGTATATTGGGAATTTCGTGCTACAATGAAGACCCATTGGTGCCTTTCGGCTGTTGTCTGCTCTATGGTCGGGTTGTTGTCGCTTTGACACATTCCACATTTCCTTTCTCAATTTTATAATATGTTATAAAAGGACTAACAATGTAATTCCAGTTTTCCAATGTGTGAATAGGGAATAAAATATTACAAGGAAAATTTTGGCAAAATTTAGAGAGGGCCTGATCATGAGCATCACATAAAATAAATAATATAATCACAAAGTAAACTCCATGTTTAGATCTCAAAGCTTGTGCTTTTTATTACAAGCAAGCTTGAGTCAAGGCAATCAACTCTTTTAGTAATTCTGTCATTTTTCAAATGATTTCTCATCATATAGGTCTATAACCTATGAAAAGGAACTATTCTAAGGGGAAAAAGTGGAGTTTTAACAAAGAACATAATTCTGCACATTGATATTTTTTTGAATTGCAAATGATTCATGGTCAATTTGGCTCAAAGACCTTGTCTTGTGTTTGAAAACCTATATAGTGTACATGTCAGTTCATAATACAGATGTTACTTTCAAAACTTACTCGTCCAATCGTCTGTTTGCTGACCTGACTCATTATTATGATCTTGTTTCTACAAAAAAAAATCAAAAATATATCTTAAAAAAAGATCTTTTAATCATAAAGAAATCATTTTCCTATTTTTGAATAAATGAAAAGTTAACTTTATGAAATAATTCTTAAAAAGATTTAAAGATTCAACAGAATTTTTTTTTTAATAATGATTAAAAATCTATCTATATCTAAAATGAATATTCAAACTATGATACTTTTTTTTTTAAACATATATGAATTATTTGAAAGATAAGATAGCTTTTCAAGCTTTGGATAACATAATCAGTAGTTAATTAGAATTTTTTTGTAAGCTGCAGTATAAAAGATTTAAATGCTTTACAAGCAATGTCTGTATGGACAGAAAGAAGGTTCTGTAAATATATTACAAATAATTGTCTTTTAATCTATCGTAAAATGAAAAGCATTATTCTTTTTAAATATAAATGTAAGACATTATACTTACATTTTTTATGCATGGTTAAGATAAAATGTCATCCTCTCAAAAACCAAATCAATTATTCCTGAAACTGTTTGATTCTTACCCTTTAATGTGTTCTTTTGGCACAACATGAGCATTTGTGGCTATTTTCCCTCTCTTCTTTGTTTCTGATTTAACATCTTTTTCCTCTCCTAAAAGAATTTTTATTTCTGTAGTATTTATCTTTGAAGGGGGTCTCATTGGGGGGTTCCGATCCCGGATCCCGCTTACTGTTTTGTCAGATTCCCGTATCCCGCTTACACTATGTACGTAAGCAATTCTCATGTTTTTGTCATTTCCCGGGTCCCGCTAGACCTCATTTCCCGTTTTCACGACACAATAATTTGACTTTCACGTGTCACGCTTACAAAAAATCGGCAATCCCGCGTCACGCTTAGACCCCAATGAGACCCACTTTGAACAATGTATTCTTTGTCTTCATCTGGATTTGGGTGTAGGGAATTAGTGTAATCTATTTAACTGTCCAATATTTTTGGTATTTTCTGTTGACCATTTATGTATTAACCTTTTCCAAATCTGTATTATTTTTTTTTTCTATGTACTGTTGAATTAACTTTTATTGGTTGGAATTTGTGTAGGATTATTTGGGTACTGGGGACTAATAGACAGGGAAGTCTACATCTTTTAACTAGTTTTCATTTTTAAAAGGTGAAGGTTGAGGTTAATTTCTAGATATAAACTGGGGTAGGGTCTTTAAAAAGAAACGAACAGTTGAATTTTAACAAAATAATTTTAAATTTAGCATTAACTAAAAACTAATAAAACAAATGTTAATGTATTAAAAATTTGATCTGTTGTAAAAGTGTCTGATATCATGATCCTGATATTTGAGTGTTCTAATTTGATATATCATGATTCTGATAAGTCGGTTATTAGCACCATCCAGTCATTCAATATACCTTATATAATCTATACTAAGTATCAAATTCATAATACATTTGTAATTTATGGAACACAATTTCAATTTGATTATCTCCCCTTTACCATAAAAATGTTACTTATATCTATATGTAAGAATAATTCAAGGTAATCGCCACTTACATATAGCTTGGATTATTATTATGATGAGGGTGGATTCATTTATTTTTAGTGGGTACCAATTTTCCTGGATTGAGGAAAAACTTTTTTTTTGTAAATATTTATATTGTGGTTTTGGCAAAGTCAGCATACATTTCCTTAGATATATTTTAACTTGATGAACATCTACCAAGAAAATCTACGAAAATTAGTGGCCAACAAGTACTAACGAATTCAATGTAATCAATTTTGAAGAGTCCTTTGATAAGATTATGGCTAAAGTAGTTTTTTTGTACTCGTCTTATATCAAAATTATAATTCACAAACCTGCTCCTGCCCAAGACAATCTACGACCACTTGCTATGCAGGCTGATATACCAAACATATTTTGAACCAAACAATCCTTTATCCATAGTTGTAAAGGTCTCAGAGTAAAACTTTTTGTTAACTGAAATGTAAAGAAAACATTTACCTATTGTGAAACATTTGTGTGAGGCCTATTCAATTCAAAACATATTTTTTTGTATTATGTTAGGATTTCTGTATAGACATACTTACTTTTGAAAATAGGAGTCTTGTCTAAAAACTTAAAGTTTCAAAATAAATGTTCTTTTCACAATGATGAAAATGTGATGTTGGTACATGTCAATGAGACAGCAAACTAAAATCCCTATAAAATAATTGATTTTAATTATATTTCTGTGAAAATTTATGTAGTCATTTCAGTTTCATACTTCTTTATATATAAATAGAAATTTTAGACTGCATGTCCTCAATATATACTTTACCAATACATAACAAACAATTATATGATTTTAGAATTTGACAATTTAATTTGCTTTATGTATAAAATCCTTAGGCCTTTCTTATGTATAATGTATAGGCATATGTTGATTTTAACATATGATAAATATTATGTACATTGTAATTTGGCTTGTGTTTTCCCCTTTATGTTACCCCTGTAATTTACCTTTGAGTAACCTGTTCTATGCTGCACTGTTTGTAATACTGCTATATCTTGAATAGGTAAAAGGGATCTATAGAAAAAAAAACACATTATAAAACTAAACACATTAGGAAATTTTACAGGTATCATATTTTACACTTCCATCCACCTTAATCAAAATATTTGATGTGCCTTTATAAAAGGTTAGTGGGAAGGGATGAGGCAATTTGCAAACATTTGCTCATGAAATTTAAAAACAAACACAGCCTGTCCTAACAAATCTGAAAACATTTCATAATCTTTCAATTTCCAAAAGGGCAGTATTTAACTAACTGCATCATCCAACTGGTCCAAGGACACAGTTATCGTCCTTTGGTTTTCGTTGTCTACGAATATAGTCTCTAGTGTAAACAGTGTATAACTTGCATGTTTTATTTAATACACTTTCCCAATTTATTTCTTGATATTAAATGAATGAAATATTAAGTAGGGATGTAATTACATGTTAAAAAAAATTTGGGTGCTGCATCTTTATGTTAAGTAGTGATTTGGTCCAGTTAAAAAAGGTCAAATTTTATCACGTCTGAAGCTGTCTAACTGAATTTTACACCCCCTTAACACAAAATTGTCAATATTTTGAGTTAAAGCTGGTAGAAGTTTCTATAATTTTGATATTATTTGTCTCACTGGTAGTACAATACACTGTAAAAATCTTTTTGAGAAAGAGCAGGTGCGATTTTTTTAATTTGAATTTATGGTCTAAAAGAAATGCACTACGAAATAACTGTGTTCTCGGGGCCAACTTATTGTAGTAGCAAGCATATTTTTACCCTACTTTTTAAATTTATGCCTGTTTTTTTTATTTCCTTCCACAAGTTGTCATTCTGTTTGTAGGGCCGTTGTGGAGGTTCATTATTGGGTGTATTTTTACAATACAGTTGAACCTCGTGTCAAAGTCGAAGGGACTGGACCAAAGTATTCGACTCATCCAAAGTTCGACTCATCCGAGGTCGAGTGTGTCCTCATAAATTTTCAGGTGAAAAATGTCGAACACACTAACATTCCACTTGAACAATCAGCAAAGGTGTTAATTAGTGGTCACCATAAACATGTCATTTTAACTGTTATACAAACAAGTATGTTTACTCAGCTTTAATCTCTTTTGAAAATGATTCGTTGACATAAAAAATACATCCGACTTAAATTTTTATCATTAGGTCTGCATCTTTCGAAAATTCTTACTTTCAAAGTTCGAGACATCAGGCTCAATTTACATTAATTTTACTTAGGCGGGACTATTAAATTTATTGACTTAACCAAGTATTCGAATTATCCGAGTTTGACTCATCAGAGGTAATTATGCATTGATCAAACAGGAATTTTACCGGGACCGAGAAATTACTTCGACTCATCATTTTTTTCGTTACAACCGAGTTCGACACAATGAGGTTCGACTGTATATGGTTTTGATAGGCAAAAGGTGGTGATGTCTGTGCACACATACAAATGTTTTAACTCTCACTTCATATGTGTGCCCCTACCAAATCAGGCTATGTAGACCATGTGTTATTTCTTTCTTTGTACATATCTTTTTTTTCTGGATAGTCAGATGTTGGTGATTACTGTGTGGTGCTGTACAATTCAATGTTTTGGGTCATTACCCTTATCTTATTATTGATGAATTATTTTAAAAACACTGTCCTATCATGTAATAAAGTATGCTTTTGCAGTTAATTGGGATCAAATGATTAAAAGCTTTTTAAAGAAAATGAACCACTTACTTGCATTTATCTATGGAACCAGCTATGAGAAAACTTATTGCTGACAATGCCTGTATAGAAACCAGGGACTCTGATGGATTGTTTCTGTTATAAGACTCTGAAAAAAATTGAATTTATATCATATCACTTTACTTTATATAGAGATTAATACATGGCCTTTTCCATATCGGCCCGGGTATCACCCCAAGACGTAGTTGAGGTGCTGATATAGGTCGAGGGATGATACCCGGGCCTATATTGAAAAGGCCAAGTATTAATCTCTTTATCATATACTTCAGACAATTGTTTTATGTATGGCAAATTAACAAATAAAATTACTAAAACAGTCAAAACTTTATAAAACAGTTAAATTATGAATCTAACAAATACACCATAACTGCCCAACAATTACATTACTACCTCCATATTTATTTATGTTACTATTTCCCATAGACGCATTTTGAAACATTGAAAATTTGGAAGAGTTTTATTATTATTATTATTCCATATTTGTTGTACTATAGAAGGATTCATAATTGTCAATGGCATTTGTTTATATCAAGTACTAAACCCCCATAAAAGTTCCCGTAAATTTTGACGTCATCATAAAAAATATTTGATGTCACAATGGAAAAGTAAACAACCGATACCGGAAATACCAGAAGTAATTTGCACGAGAGGCACTATTATGGGTTTTGTGCCCAAGATGCCCCTGATATGGGTTATCAGCCCGGGTTGGAAATTATGGCTTGTGTACTTCTGCTCATTACACATATGCAAAAGCTATCATATCAATGCTAAGTATATGATAAAATGAAATAAAATCAATCAGCAATGAATAATTGTCTTCAGGTTGGAGACAAATGCACCTTCAACTAAAGATGCCAGGCTAGAGATTACTGTATACAAGCTACTTAGACCCATTGATCATTTATGAAAGATTTAAAATATTTAGTTTTAAAAATATAAATAAATAGAGCATTATGATCCTGGCAATAATATAATAATAACTTTTCAAACAAAAATATATATATGTTGAATTTATGCAGTAATATTAGGAAGTTTTATACATTCATGTGATTTTACAGCAAAATCCATGCATATACCATAGTGGTGCTAGTTTGAAGTGTAAGGCAGATGTTGGTCAATAAATTTAGACAGATGACCAATCACAGCCCCTCTTTATATAGGTATTCAACAGGATACTTTTTTCATACTAAACTAACCTGGATCTACAAGAAGTTCAAGTATTTCATGCATATTGCTCTGTATATACACCAAATGACTGTGGTCATCTAAAGTCTGAAAATACAAAAAATAAATAAAACATAAAAAAAGTTCTTTTCTCAGTGATTGATTTCTCTAAAATAATTTATTCACAGATACAATTCATTTAAAAAAAAATAACCAGGTGTTATCAAAACTTATATCAACATACATTTACTGTAAATTAGATAGAAAAATAATACATGTATAATTTTATTATGGTTGCAACCTACAGGAACATTTTACATCTTTCTGATGGTTGGTCAATCTTAAAATATCTGGATTGGACAGTATATATTGTGTACTGTTTATATTTTTTTCATTCTGACTAAACTATCTTCTCTTGTTCTTTGCATATTTGATTGATAATCCCCTTAGTAGCCCCCCCCCCTATATTTTTTACCAAAATAAATAATTACACCATTATCATGAGGGTTTGTTCTATTTCTATTTCATTTTTTCATTTATATTCATTGCATGCTAAATAACAAGATAAATTGCCCTGATTATGATCTATTACAATTTAATTTAATTTTGGATGTAACGCGTCTTCTGATTGTCTGACATTATTTTGTTATCAGCCCATAGACATAATTTAGTCATGTGACCGTGACGTCATCAACGTTTTTTCATGGTTTTCTACAGTTTAAAATGGAATTTAGAATTAAATTATAAGAAATGACTGTAATATTTTTTCTGTCTATTCGAAATAACATAAAAAATGTGGTGCACACTGTTAAATAACCCGCTACAAGTGTTATTCAGTGTGCACCAAATTTTTTATGTTTTTTCTTCATAGACAGAAAAAATATTACAGTCATTCCTTAAATGTTTTATTTGCTCTTCAAATGGTGATCTTTATTTGTTTTGTTTTTTTAACTCTATATATCTGATGCAGAAACAGAACATGTGATTATATCAGCCTATGTTTGCATCCAACATGACTTATCCATGAATACCTCCTAAATATAGTCATGATTATATTTTCTTCTGCAGTTGCTGCCCTTGCAATATCAAATTAAAGATAACTTTCTTTTGGGGAAAACTTTTATGTACAGTCCACACTGAAATATCTTTTTTGTACCATAGTCACACATAGGGTTGACAATGTGTTTTCCTCAGTTTTGGTTTTCATCCCTTATTTGTTTTCTCGATCGATTTATGACCAAAGGTATACATACTACTGCTGCATTTATTTAAAATACAAATGGTTTGGTGACAAAGTACATTTCCCCCAAAAAATACTGCAGAATACTAAAATAGTATGATACCTGAATAAATGAAAGTTAACTTTTACAGAAATAAAAAAATGTAAATATAATACATTTAACAGCTTTATTCACTTTGAAAAATAACGTGACAAAGACTCACTTTATTTCCTCTAGGTGTTGATCTCCCTGTACCATCCAGATCTGGAGAACTACTTCTTGTTGTAGGCCATCTAATTCAGTGTTAAGGTTGTAAAGAGATCTGCTGTAATTTCATATCATATAGACAAAACAGTTATTCATAGTACTTTTGTGTAATGCTAAGTTGCTGTCACATTTATGTTTTCCCCACACTGCCTTTCTTTCATATTTAAAATCAAAAACTAAAGTTGTCAGGAAACTAGTGATTGTTATTATAGGAAACTTGGGAATTTAAATGTGAATATCTTGTCATAAAATATGACTGTTTTGTAAAGACAAAACATGTAGACCATAGCAAATAAAATTGCAGACCATTCGAAGTGTTGTTGTCAATTTTGAGTATTATTTTAATGTTACATTTATTTGCATAATTTGACAACCCTGCATACTAAGGTATCCACTTAAGGGACTCTAACGAAATGATTCACTCAGGTGTTGGTTCACCACATGGAGTTTAATTTTGTTTTGTAAAGAGTAAAAATGTACAAGGTAAAATAATATTTCAATATGACATTTATTTTCAAATGCCTTTGTTTATTTTCTATATATAATCATGAAGATGTTGAATGAATGTCAATCAGACAACTATCCACAAGACAAGAGATTTAATTTATAACTATGATAAAAATTAATGTTTAAATTATATATTTTCATTTATTATATTTCTGGCTACGGCTTATCCATGAATCACTGCAATAACCAATTAGGTGGAAGATACATAGTTCTAAAAAAGTTAGATTTAGATGAAACATTTTTCCATGTTAGGACTATCATTTTTCAAGAGCATATCAGAATTTACTTCACCAATCAACTTTTGATTGTTAAAACAGAGATGAAATGAGTGCAGACAGCCTATAAATTAGATAGACAATGATGAAAACTTCAAAAGATCATGATGTGATATAACTTCTTCCTCTATCATTATTCCTACATAATTGTATAGTTATCATCTGAATAAGTGTACAAAAAATGTATTCCATATTAAATTGGATTATTTTCTTTGGTCTAACTGTTTCTTTGGTTTCTGTTTCTTTGATTGATATATTTACTGTTTATGTCACATCTACATTTTATTCTTTTTCAACTTGATATTAAGGATCAGTAGGGGGTTTGTTAATACTATTCAAGATATTCATTTTGCCACTTCAAATATTCAGCAAACACACAATAAAAACCAGACAATAAATTGTTTTTCAAAGGATACTCATCTCCAGCCACAAGTGAAGCTTTCAAGGACACTTTATGTATCTGTTGTACATATAAATACAAAACAAATTTCAATGTGTTTTTTTTACTCTGGATTTCAGCTGATCTGAAATAAACATAAATTTTAAGTACATCTAAATGTTAGACAAAATTCATTTATTATCTATCAAACAACTTTCAAAATTTATAATTTATGAAGAGATCTCAAAATTTTGTGTTTTAAGTAGAGTGCTCAAAATTTGCATTTATTAAAGAAGAAATTCATTTTTGGCCATTATTACTTTTTCACTTATTGAAAGTGTCCCTTTGATCTGTAACTGCATGTAAGTTAAATGAATATGCAAAGAGAATGCATATTTGAAAACCATTCTAACTCTCAAACCTCAAAATATATACTTGACTTTTCAAACTGTCTGCCTCCTATGAACCTCATAATAGTTTTTCAAGAAATGTTTGGGCACAGAAAAATAGATATTTCATAACTTTTGTCTATACATCCATACAAACTATATGAAAATACCTGCTCATAATGAAAATACACATTTTGATAAATTTGACTGAATCTGTACCTCTTTCTTGTTTTGTTGAGCAATTTGACATTTCTTGGTCCCATTCCATCCTCTCAACAGGGGACAAGTCTTCACTAAACAAATGGCAAGTGTGGAAATACCTTAAAATAAACAACTTCCATGTGTATATTTATTTATATCATATTTTATAAATGGACTATTTGAATTTTTCTCAGATAATACAAAAATTTAACATTCGTGAAGCCTCATTCACTTTGCTATTTGGACAAATGTATGTAAACAAACTGCAAGATACACAAGAATTTACCAATTGCAATATATGATTTCTTTTTATCATTTGCTGGGTGGGAGTTTACTGAAACACATGTAAATTATACAGATGATTCAAATACAAAATATCATGAAAGTAACAAAGAAACAAAGACATTTGAATGTTATAGTAATCATAGAGTCAAACCTGGTTTCTAATGATCCCATTTAAAGCAACAAGAGTTTTCTGTCAAGCTTGAAAAGGAAATGATATTTACACAGAACTGACATGTTTCGAATAACATTATTTCTGTTTTTGGAATGACTTTACAAATATATTTTGTAGTGTTATAATTATCATTCAGTCACATGACTTAAAACTTAAGGATGTACTTAGGTGATCTAAGGTAAAATTTAAAAAATCAAGAATTCAAAACTGATACTTTAAGCTGGAAGAGTATTAGTTCAGGATCAAAATAAGCTAAAAATATTGAAAGGTCATGGAGCTCCTTTTCGAGATATTTGATTTATAAAATATGGCGGGAAAGGCTGACTCAGACTTTTACCTTATATTTGCATTGGTATTATTTGGGTCTCAAATCAAAAGAAAGAAAATCAAGAATCTGCTTAAATTTTGTCAAATGACCTTTTATGAGCTATTAAGACTTATGTTAACCTTGTAACATATTGAAAAACACCAAGGAGCCAGATCATTTGACATTTTTTTCAAAACATCACCCAAGTACATCCTTAATAATCAACTCCATTTTGCTCTTCATTGAGACCTGACAGTTTAGTCCCTTAAAGGGAAAAGTAGAAATTCCTGAAATTTCCTTAACTTGTTCTGGGTTATCAACATATTATTTAACTTTAAAAAATGCACTAGAAATTTACATTTAAGGGGAGCTTACCTTGCAATTTGCTATTATTCTAACCAAAAGTTATCTAGAGATTTCTTGGACACACAAATTATAACTCAGGATAAGGATAACTTGAAGATGTTTAGGGGGCAAGTTTTTTTCAGTAATGTTTGAAATTCACCTACATTGCGGATTGGTAAGTATATTTTTTTGTTTAACATAACCTTCATACTGCTACTACTTACATCCATGCTAAATCTTCTGTCAACAGAAGTTTGTTACAAGCTATGTGTCTCCATACTGAATAACTGTAACAAAAAAGTAAATAAATATGCTAAAAATAGAATTTTAATGTCTTGATATGTAATGTAAAAAAGTCAATACATGTATAAAAATAAGAAGATGTGGTATGATTGCAATGAGACAACTCTCCACAAGAGACCAAATGACACAGAAATTGACAACTATAGAACACAGTACAGCCTTCAACCATAAGCAAAGCCCATACTGCATAGTCAGCTACAAAAGGCCCCGAAATGACAAATGTTAAACAATATTTCATTGGATATTAACCAAACAAACAATGCAAACAAACAATTATAAACAGTACAAATATATTATACATTACATCAATAATAAATCAGAATTAGTCTCTTGTTCAGAAAATGTCATGTTTATTGAGTATAATTCACACGAAAATATAAAAGTGTATGATAGTATGAGACACTAAAAAATATAAAAGTCTTTGTTCATGTTGTTACCTTTCAATAATGTTCTCCTTTCTTGTGTGGATATTTACCCATGAATATAAGATAAAATATAAAGAATGTATACAAATAAAAATTCATACCTTATTTTTGGAAAACAAGACTCTCCTTTATTTTTAGCATATATAACAATTTTCTTTATATTCTACAAAGAAAGATAGAAATAAATTTATGATAACAAAATTCTACAAAATCATCGGAACAGTAATAAGAAAACTATTCTTGAATTATTATGTACAAGATAAAGTGTAGTACCTATAACAAATAAATGATAATGAATTATATATCATAATTTTATTCAATAAAATATTATCTTGCAAATAGCCTTCTAAACCATTTTTTTCCCTTACTCTTCATACTTTTAAATTGCACATTTCTATTACACATTTTGTTATCAGAAATAAATTCATACAAGAAAATCCTTTTTGTACCACTGGATGAAACAGTTGTGTTTGTTCATCATTTTTCAAAAAAAAAAAATTTAAGCAAGAAATTAAAAAAAGGCAGTTATCTCCCATGTCAACAAACAGTTTCATTGTGTACTAGTGTAGTACTGTGTGGTTACATTTATTATGCTAATTTTCATTTGATTTCTTGGCAAGGATATAATGATATCTGCAATTTATATTAAAAACTTTTTATTAGTTCGATTATCTCCCTTTCAAGATATCCACTAGAATGTGTTCATGTACTACATTTGTTTGAAGTTTCATTAGAATTCATTTGAAGTTAATCTTTATTTATCAAGATTAATTACACTTACAAGACTCATGGAGAAAAATATGAATGAATATTTTATTGCAGAAGCAAACATAATGCTATAGCAAAATACATAATATATAATGACTATAATAGTAAATAAGAAAACCTCAAATTATTGTTTATACAGGCTTGATGCTTAGAAACCTATAAAAGATTTTTTTTTATTGTTGATTCTCAGCTCTTGCTTTCTCTGGCTAAGAAATTTTGCAGTTCATGGTGTTTAAATGAATCATCATAAACAGATTTTCATTAATTAATCTGATACTTTTCAGATTTATTAGAAAACAATCAAACACATACATTGTAAAAACTTGTAACTTGAGGAGATTATTACATTGAGCTTCTCTGCCCTATTAAATGGTGATAATTTGGCTGAGCAACATTTTGTATTCACTCATTAACAGCTGTAATTGCAAAAAGAAATGTTATCCATTTATGTAAAAGCCATCTTCAAAAGACTCCCTCTAGCTGTGAGTGTGAGGTGTGTACATGTATGTTTGAAAACCAAAGCAGCCATTGTGTTACATGTTGTATATATTTTCAAACATGTTTAAGGACTTACATTAAATGTTAGTCTTGGATGAGGAGCTATTGGAAGAGCCCCATAACTAAATAATTCTGATTTAACCCACAGGGTGATGTTAGAATCATTTCCGGAAGACATCATGTTGGTGACAGTTGGTATCAACTCATCATCTGAAAAATAAGAGAGACATTTATAAACTTGAATACGTAACAGTGTTCTCCCCAGAAATTTTGGATAGCATCACATTTGGTGTAAAAAAATTAATTGATTTTTTTTCAATGTTATTTGTTGCGTCGTGGCAATGCTCCATTTCCTTTATGTTATATACATTATTGTTTATTACAAAATGTATTATATTGTTTGTATGCTATAGGCCCTTATTTGGTGAATAAAATATTCTATTCCACCCTATTCTTTGTGTTTATATTGTTGAATTCATAACTGAGAACGAACACAATTAAACTATAACCATGATAACAGTATTTTCAGTTTATGTTTTCTATATTCATTTATAGTTCCAGAAGTATTTTTTTTCCTCTTAGGCCAAATAAAAATATATGCGTGCTTCCAGTTACCCTTCCTACCCAGCTAAATGAATGAATGGTTTATCATAGTGCAACCTGTATCGATACAATTGCACTAAATATGTAGGAAAAAACACTGGTTCTTATAAAAAAAAAAGGGGAAGAGAAGAGAAAGAATCATATGACAATAAAATTTAAATTGAAAAATTTTTTGTTTATCATGTCTACCATGTCTATGAAATATATTGGTTCATGGTACTCAATGAAATAGTCCCAGTTGTTTCTTTTTACGAAATGATATATATTTTTAACAAAGTTATCTAACAAATAGTCTGTTAATGCTTAGTTTTCTCATTAGGTATTATTGTTTTCTGTCTACTGTGCCATTTGTGCATATGTAGTTATTATCGTAAAATGCAGATTTTTGTCATATCTGAACCCCCCTGGCTACGGGTATGATTTAGTATTTATGTATAGTACTTCAGCTTGAAGCTGATATAAAGTGTGTTTTTTTTTTTAATTAGTTAACCAGTGTGTATGTACATTGTACATAGATCTTCTCATTTTTTTTCGAAGTACTTTTTGTACCCCTAGTGCTCTGTGTATTACCCATTTAAGGATCATTGGAGATGTGTCACTAACTTTATACAACATATTTACATGAACTTTACAGGTATGGACAATCCTCGAGCCACAGAACAGTGGGAGTGTTATGACACTGAAAAGTCTGTTATGATACTGAAAAGTCTGTTATGATCTGCAGGTCAAAGTCAGGGGCCACTTTAACCAACCAAGGCCATATTACTATCCATATAGTTTTAAACTCACTAGTCCTGGCTTGGTAATAATCCGAATAATTTAAATTATGACTTCTTGAAAGGCTATTTTAATTATTTTTTTGTGAATGTGTCACAGAAAAAAATTAAAGTAGCCTTTCAAGACGTCATAACCATTAGTACTAGCTAGGTAAATCACTATACTGTATATGTATCGTTGTCTCATGGGCATGTTGGTTTTTCGTAATATTAACATGATGTCACAATTTCTGTTGAAAAAGCATGCATACTGTAGTACAAATTCATATGACGTACGAATACATATGATCTGACCATACTTTTCCAAAAAAATTCCAACACCCAAACTTGCGACAAGTAAACTTTAAGAATAAATAACCTGAGACCTCCAGCACTTCTGCCATCAGTCATAATCATTATTATAACTAGTACTGTATAGTAGGGCTGAGAATATTTTAACTTAGTATAAGTAGTCGCAGAGTACTGAGTAGGGGCACTGATTTTGTCAGTAGTCAGTACACTGACAGTGACTGAGTGACTCCAGTACTGAACCAGGGACTTTCTATACTTATAAAGTCCCTGCCTGAAGTTGACAGCCTGAACTCACTATAAGATAAAATTATATATTATTCATGGATTTTTTTCTTTCAATCTATTTTTGACAAATTTAACTTAACAATTATTAAGAAGTACACAAATATTCTTCATTACATTATTCTTCGTAATTTTGTTGTTGTTGCTAAACTGACATGCTGAAACAGAACATTGTTTACAAATTTCAATGAAAAAACCACAGACTTCCGAAAATCAACCGTCCTTACGATGACTCTAGAGAAATCAGAAAAATAGAACCAATCAAAATAAGTTTTGTGGCAAACGATTTATTATAAAGCGAACGTTCTCATTGGCCCACATCATCTTATTGTAAGCATGGAACCAAAAGCAGAAGTCTATCTTGGTTTTTTGCTGTTATTTGCTTTAAATGCAATTGGCAACACAGAAACAGTTAAAGGATCGATCCAGCTGAACTCTGGGGTGTTTGAAAAGGTAAAATTGATTATAGATATTTATGTATAAATCATTATTCAGCATTTACCCAACACCGGCTTCTGGTCACAGATGACTGTCTAAGTAATTTAATATAAATATGAAATTATAACAAAAACTTTTCAATTTTATCAAAATTTTCTGTTAGCCCTATTCTTTCTACAGATAAGACTCTTTAATATATGTGAATTTTCTGTCTAATTGTGTCTCGGTGCGTCTGAGTGTGATCAATTGATTGGTTGTTTAAAGTGCAGTCGCAAATATTTCATGATTGTTCATTTGATCTGAATCTGAATAAATACGTTGCAGGGCCAGGATATGGCATCAATGGCAACGGGAGAGAGGCGCTGGAAAATTAGTCCAACGTTGTGAGAGCAACCGAAGTTTTAAAGCTCTCAATTGTCTTAGCACACACGAGATTGTCTGGTAGTCTATTCCAATCAGGTATTGTTCTTACAAAGAATGACTGTTTGTATTGTTCTGATTTGCTAGGTGGAATTTTAAAGCAACGGCTGTTGTTTTGAGCAAATTTGTCTCCAATGTTTGTTGTTTTATAGTCACTAAATTGTTTTGGTTTAACTTGTCGTTTTGGTCTCTCTTTAACTAATACTGAGTCTTGCGGTATAGCTGGTACCAACTCCCCGGCCACCTTGTAGAGAAAAGTAAGTCTACTGTGACGACGTCTGTTTTCCAGTGTTGGAAGTTTTAGTTCAATCATAAGTCTCCTTATGCTACCTTCCTCTCTGCTTGTGTAATCCCCACTGATGAAGCGCACTGCTTGTCTCTGTACTTTTTCAAGTGCATTAATATCCTTCATTAAGTAAGGGTCCCAGACTATGGACGCATATTCTAAAAGTGAACGGATAAGTCCTATATATGCCTGTTTCCTGCAATCCTTTGGACAGTGGCGGAGGTTTCGTCGCAAGAAGCCTAGAGTTGAGTTGGCTTTCTTCACGGTTTTAGCGATGTGTGCGCCCCACCTCAGATCATCTGAGATAATTACACCGAGATACGGATTTTGTTGTACCTGTTGCAGTATCTGATTGTCCAGTTTATAAAAATGAGATGATTTGTTGTTGACACTCATCACGTAACATTTTTTGGCATTAAATCTCATACCCCATTTTGTGGCCCATTCTTCCAACGATACAAGGTCTTTTTGTAGTAGTTGGTGGTCCTGTTGTGTTTGGACTTTCCTATACAGTAGGCAATCATCTGCGAATAATCTGACTTGAGATTTAACAGTTTCGGGTAAGTCATTAATATGACATAAGAACAGCAGATTACAGATTAACAATGAATACAATTGGTAGGTCCTGTAAATAAGGGTGTCTGGGATGAAAGACGGGGGAGATTTGAAATGCCAATGGAAAATGAGGGTATATTGGATTATAGGGAAAAGAGATTTGACAGTTGCAATTTTAATACTGATCCTTTAAAGAGTTATCATGGTTATTGCAAGGGATTTTATATATGCCCATTTACAGAATGTATTATGACTTGCCGTTGAATCTCTGTTGTCAACATGTCAGACCATTAGATCAAAAACACTTGAACCAATTGGTATGAAAATTTGCTGAATTGTTTATATCTATTGATATATTGACATGAGCTCCTTTCATTTTTAATCAGTTTTAGATTTTAATTTTTTCATGAAAAAAGGGGGATTTTCAAGTTTTTGGACAATTACTCAAAAACACTTTCACCAATTTGCAAGAAACTTTGTTGAATTGTTTAAATCTATTGAAGTAAGCTCCCTTTCAATTTTTATAAATTTTAGATGTAAATTTTCTGAGTAATGTGATTTTATTCTTAAAAGTAGGGGGTTGGATATTAAGAGTTACCACCCTTAAAATGGTTTTGTTATTAAGAAATGTTTTGTCTTGAGGTGATTAGCTGTCAATTTAATATTAGGAAGCTACTATTAAATTCTGATGAAGGTATAAAGATTTCAGAAATTAAAAAAAGAAAATTCTCCAATTATGTTTTTGGCAAAAAAAAGGGGAGGGATTTTTTTTTAGGGCAGGGTCAATTCGCAACAGTATAGTGTATTGCTCAAAAGCAAAAAATTGAATATAAATTCAAATCATATAACCAATTCTAAGTTATTTGACTATAGTTATTCTGTGTCAGAAACCTATTATGTTTCAAATATTTAGTTACAATCCAAATTCAGATCTGTATTCAAGCGTGAATATTGTGTCCATTTTTGCCCCAACTGTTCAGGGTATGCAAAGCAATTTATAAAGTAAGTTACACATGTGTGTACTGTATAATCCAAAAAAAACAATTATTTCTTTAAAATTTATCTTAATTCTATATACATACATGACATACATGACACATATGACTAACATTTAACTCTCTACAAACAGAATATAGTTTGTTGACACCAAGAATATGCAATTCTGCAATACTTAATTTTTGCACATTTTTTAAAACCCCACATGGTTGGTGTTTACCAGTCAAAATGATAAAATTGTGTACAATACTATTGTATATTCATGTTTTTCCACAAGTACACATGTAGTTTATTATTGCTATAAAATACAATATTTAACAAATTAAATGCTTGATTTAACATGTTTACCTGACACACATGTAATTTCCTGGTATTAACAATGTTTTATTTGATAGGAATTTTCTTGTAGGGTTGTAAAACCATTCAGAGTTTGCTTTGTTCTATACTTTTACATCACTGGCAATAAACTATTCAGTTCTTAAATATAGTGAAAAACTATTTTATCATGTACACAAAATTGTATTTATGAATTATAAATATGGACTGATTTGTTGAAATAAAATCAACAATTTGAATTTGGTCTTTTGAATTTAATTGAGATAGTACCCCAGCCTGTAAAAATTGATATGTCTATCATGTCGATGATATATTCACGTTCTGAATACACAGGTACTTGAAATATAAATTTATAAATTGAAGAAATGAAGCTACAATCATATAAGAATTACAACTTTTACAAAATTATGTAAATGTTTTCTTTATTGATAAATTACCATATGTCATAATCAATAACAGGCGTAAAGCATGTTACATATATTGGAATTAAATTGTACAACATTGAAAATATTGTTCAAAGGTAAGTAGGATTTTATGGTAAAATGTTGTCAAATTACAATTCTTTGTACTTATTGTAATTGAGGGTCTTACATACAGTATGATGCATTACTATTCATAGGACATTGTATTTGTAGACAGGTTGTCAATATATAAGTTGTCAAGACAGTTCATTTGAGGTTATTTGTAATTTTTCTTCGATGAAGGTCAAAGGTCATTGGTACTACTTTAATGAGTTTAGTATGTATCTGGAAATTTACATCAGATTGAACTTTGATGGCTTTTTGCATTTACCACAAAAATAAAAATCTTTATAATAAAAAAATGAATTAACATGATAAATCTTTTAAAAGTGTTAAAAAAAAAAGAATTGTTTTATCTATCTTAGTATTTTTAGCTAACCTGGCCCAAAGGGCCAAGTGAGCTTTTCTCATCACTTTGCGTCCGGCGTCCGTCGTCCGTCATCGTCCGGCGTTAGCTTTTACAAAAATCTTCTTCTCTGAAACTACTGGGCCAAATCAAACCAAACTTGGCCACAATCATCATTGGGGTATCTAGTTTAAAAAATGTGTGGCGTGACCCGGTCAACCAACCAAGATGGCCGCCACAGCTAAAAATAGAACATAGGGGTAAAATGTAGTTTTTGGCTTATAACTCAAAAACCAAAGCATTTAGAGCAAATCTGACATGGGGTAAAAATGTTTATCAGGTCAAGATCTATCTGCCCTGAAATTGTCAGATGAATCGGTCAATCGGTTGTTGGGTTGCTGCCCCTGAATTGGTAATTTTGAGGAAATTTTGCTGTTTTTGGTTATTATCTTGAATATTATTATAGATAGAGATAAACTGTAAACAGCAATAATGTTCAGCAAAGTAAGATCTACAAATAAGTCAACATGACCAAAATGGTCAGTTGACCCGTTTAGGAGTTATTGCCCTTTATAGTCAATTTTTAACCATTTTTCGTTAATTAAAGTAATCTTTTACAAAAATCTTCTCCTCTGAAACTACTGGGCCAAATTAATCCAAACTTGGCCACAATCATCTTTGGGGTATCTAGTTAAAAAAATGTGTGGCATGACCTAGTCAACCAACCAAGATGGCCGCCACGGCTAAAAATAGAACAAAGGGGTAAAATGCAGTTTTTGGCTTATAACTCAAAAACCAAAGCATTTTGAGGAAATCTGACAGGGATAAAAATGTTTATCAGGTCAAGATCTATCTGCCCTGAAATTTTCAGATGAATCGGTCAATCGGTTGTTGGGTTGCTGCCCCTGAATTGGTAATTTTGAGGAAATTTTGCTGTTTTTGGTTATTATCTTGAATATTATTATAGATAGAAATAAACTGTAAACAGCAATAATGTTCAGCAAAGTAAGATCTACAAATAAGTCAACAGGACTTAAATGGTCAGTTGACCCGTTGAGGAGTTATTGCCCTTTATAGTCAATTTTTAACCATTTTTCGTAAATTAAAGTAATCTTTTACAAAAATCTTCTCCTCTGAAACTACTGGGCCAAATTAATCCAAACTTGGCCACAATCATCTTTGGGGTATCTAGTTTAAAAAATGTGTGGCGTGACCTGGTCAACCAACCAAGATGGCCGCCACCGCTAAAAATAGAACATAGGGGTAAAATGCAGTTTTTGGCTTATAACTCAAAAACCAAAGCATTTTGAGGAAATCTGACGGGATAAAAATGTTTATCAGGTCAAGATCTATCTGCCCTGAAATTTTCAGATGAATCGGTCAATCGGTTGTTGGGTTGCTGCCCCTGAGTTGGTAATTTTGAGGAAATTTTGCTGTTTTTGGTTATTATCTTGAATATTATTATAGATAGAGATAAATTGTAAACAGCAATAATGTTCAGCAAAGTAAGATTTACAAATAAGTCAACATGACCAAAATGGTCAGTTGACCCCTTTAGGAGTTATTGCCCTTTATAGTCAATCTTTAACCATTTTTCATAAATCTAAGTAATCTTTTACAAAATCTCCACTGAAACTACTAGGCCACAATCATCTTTGGGGTATCTAGTTTGAAAAATGTGTCCGATGACCTGGCCATTCAACCAAGATGGCCGCCACTGCTAAAAATAGAACATAGGTGTAAAATGCAGTTTTTGGCTTATAACTATGAAACCAAAGCATCTAGAGCAAATCTGACAAGAAGTTAAATTGGTAATCAAGTCAATATCTATCTGCCCTGAATTTTTCAGATGAATTGGACAACTGGTTGTTGGGTTGCTGCCCTCCAATTGGTAATTTTTAAAGAAATTTTGCCGTTTTTGGTTATCTTGAATACTATTATAGATAGCGATAAACTGTAAACAACAATAATGTTCAGCAAAGTAAGATCTACAAATAAGTCAACATGACCTAAATGGTCAATTGACCCCTTAAGGAGTTATTGCCCTTTATAGTCAATTTTTAACAATTTTCATTAATTTGGTAAATTTATGTAAATTTTTACCAAATATAGTTCTCTGTTACTAATGGGCAAAGTTCATTATAGATATAATTGTAAGAAGCAAAATCGTTCAGTAAAGTAAGAACTTCAAACACATCACCATCACCAAAATACAATTTTGTCATGAATCCATTTGTGTCCTTTGTTTAATATGCACATAGACCAAGGTGAGCGACACAGGCTCTTTAGAGCCTCTAGTTTTGTAATAATGTTACCCTTGGTAGACATATACATAATATCCATCTGCCTACAACAATTGTAAGCTTATTGAAATTAAATTTGTTAACCTGAAAATCAAGGTATGATAACCAAGAACAACTTCAATTTCATTAGCTTGTAAATTTTAAAGGCAGCCTGGTAGTGATGTATTTGAAATAACAATTGAGGCTACAGATGAATTCTTTTTGTATGGAAATAGGTGTAAACACTTGCATGACTTATGCATTCTAGATCTGTAGCAGGAATAAAGTTCATAGTTAAATGTTAAATAAGTATAGAATATAGAGTCAGTGGAGGATCCAGAGGGGTTTCAGGGGGGTGGAACCTCCTCCTTTTTAAAATGGCTGGATCCACCCCCAAGAGTTTTAAGTTACCCTAGAATACAGTATCATATATATATTTATTCTTCAGATTGTGAAGCACCACAAAGCAGTCCTTGTTAAGTTTGATGAGACGTATCCATATGGAGATAAACAAGATACCTTTAAAGAAGTCGTGGAGGCCACTATGTCTCAGGACGATGCCTTATGTGCTGAAATACAGGTCTCGGGTAAGATTTTATTTACACAGTCAGGATCCTACTTTGTCAAAATTATCTCCCCATTACGCCAGCTCATTTTCACAATTGTAAAAATGGAAGCCATTGTAGCGATGACGTGCTACCAATTTTGCTCTTGGAAACCGATAAATTTATCCACATTGCACCAATACGATCCTTATATGTCAGTTATATTTTAAAAGACAAATGTATCAACTAGCTAATGAGCATCAGTTAATGATATTGTCTGCATTGATTCAACTTAAAACTATTGTCTGATCGGTTGTTAGGTGGAATTTTCGAAAAATCATAAACATTTAAAAAAAATCTAATTAAATATTTCATGGAAGGGCAGACTAGATTTTTTTAGTGGTTGAAGACTATAAACCCTAGTTATCACACACAAAAAATTAGAATTTTTCGAAGATATGCATTTTCATCATCCAACTTGTAAGACTGTCGTCAAGTACTTTCAGTAAAAAAATAGCTATTCGAACACACCTTCCCTGTTTTTGTGACTCATTAGATAGGTATTTCACTTGACCCATATATTTCATCTTTTAGTACTGTTATTTTTTTGTGTTATAAAGTCAACCTGTAGCTTTAATATATAAAAATGATAGAATCTGAAGCGAGACGATGTATGAAATATTCTTACTTTGAACGATATCAAGACAAAATACTCAACTCAAACACGCCCTAACAGAAAAAGGTGCACTCGATTTTCTCTTTTCGATACAATTGTTACCTATTTTTTGGAATTTTTTCTTTAGTCACATAATGGAAGGGCAGACACGAAAATTACTGAACTAATAGATTGATATCTTTTCCGTCCGTGGTAATTTTTTCAAAAAAATCGGAGGTTATGCATTTTTGTCATCCAACTTGAAAGATACCCATGTCGTCGACTTGATATCTAATTGTTCTGCTTAACTATGTACTAGATAAATTGAAAACTTATGCAAATGGTGTTTTTGAAATAAAACACCTCGTAATTGAGAAGAAAATTGCAGTTTTGTTTGTTTCTATTAACTTTTTAAAAATTTGTCACTATAGTAAACAATACAGTAAACATTTATCGCCTTCTCTAATAGAGAGCTTCGATTCTTTTGTTCTATTTCAACCTGGTTTCCGACTGTACAGCAGACATATATGTATACAGTAGAGCTGAATCCACAGATGGATGGAACAGGTGCCCCGGGCTTGGTCCTTTTGTCGAAAAATTTGGTTGATTATTTAGGGAATCACTGAGACATGACTACCCCCACTTATGAAAATTTTTGGATCCCCAACTGGAATAAAATTTATTTCAAATGTGTTTATGGGAATCTTGGACATCACACAATAAATAAGAGTTTTAAAAATGCAAAATTGTTTATTTTGGAGTAGAAATTTGAGGTATCCAGTCAGAGTTTTAATACATTGTACTAGTCTAAAGATTTTCATCAATTTTTCTAAACTTATAGTATATCATGGTTTCTATTAAAGTATGTAAAAGATCAAGTTTTAGCACTATGTAAATTGTCAGTGCTTTAGAATTAGTACATGTAGTATGCACAGTCTCATTGTCATATTCAATTATTTGCAGCAAGTCCAGAAAAAAATGAGTTTTTTAACGTTGAAATCTATAACTGTAAAAGTTTAGCATTTCCTTCTTTAGATGTTTAAAGGAGATATCTTAGGTATAATAAAAAGCTGCACACCTTTTTATTAGCTCACCTGGCCCGAAGGGCCAAGTGAGCTTTTCTCATCACTTGGCGTCCGGCGTCCGTCGTCCGGCGTCGTTAACTTTTACAAAAATCTTCTCCTCTGAAACTACTGGGCCAAATTTAACCAAACTTGGCCTAAATCATCATTTGGGTATCTAGTTTAAAAAATGTGTCCGATGATCCGGTCAATCAACCAAGATGGCCGCCACAGCTAAAAATAGAACATAGGGGTAAAATGCAGTTTTTGGCTTATAACTCAAAAACCAAAGCATAAAGAGCAAAACTGACAGGGATAAAATTGTTCATCAGGTCAAGATCTATCTGCCCTGAAATTTTCAGATAAATCGGACGACCCATTGTTGGGTTGCTGCCCCTGAATTGGTAATTTTAAGGCAATTTTGCTGTTTTTGGTTATTATCTTGAATATTATTATAGATAGAGATAAACTGTAAACAGCAATAATGTTCAGCAAAGTAAGATTTACAAATAAGTCAACATGACCGAAATGGTCAGTTGACCCCTTTAGGAGTTATTGCCCTTTATAGTCAATTTTTAACCATTTTTCGTAAATCTTAGTAATCTTTTACAAAAATCTTGTCCTCTGAAACTACTGGGCCAAATTAAACCAAACTTGGCCACAATCATCATTGGGTTATCTAGTTTAAAAAATGTGTCCGATGACCCGGTCAATCAACCAAGATGGCCGCCACAGCTAAAAATAGAACATAGGGGTAAAATGCAGTTTTTGGCTTATAACTCAAAAACCAAAGCATTAAATGCAAAACTGACATGGGGTAAAATTGTTCATCAGGTCAAGATCTATCTGCCCTGAAATTTTCAGATGAATCGGACAACCCGTTATTGGGTTGCTGCCCCTGAATTAGTAATTTTAAGGCAATTTTGCTGTTTCTGGTTATTATCTTGAATATTATTATAGATAGAGATAAACTGTAAACAGCAATAATGTTCAGCAAAGTAAGATTTACAAATAAGTCAACATGACCGAAATGGTCAGTTGACCCCTTTAGGAGTTATTGCCCTTTATAGTCAATTTTTAACCATTTTTCGTAAATCTTAGTAATCTTTTACAAAAATCTTCTCCTCTGAAACTACTGGGCCAAATTAAACCAAACTTGGCCACAATCATTATTTGGGTATCTAGTTTAAAAAATGTGTGGCGTGACCCGGCCAACCAACCAAGATGGCCGCCACAGCTAAAAATAGAACATGGGGTAAAATGCAGTTTTTTACTTATAACTCAAAAAACCAAAACATTTAGAGCAAATCTGACATGGGGGTAAAATTGTTTATCAGGTCAAGATCTATCTGCCCTGAAATTTTCAGATGAATCGGACAACCTGTTGTTGGGTTGCTGCCCCTGAATTGATAATTTTAAGGAAATTTTGCTGTTTTGGGGTATTATCTTGAATATTATTATAGATAGAGATAAACTGTAACTAGAGGCTCTAAAGAGCCTGTGTCGCTCACCTTGGTCTATGTGCATATTAAACAAAGGACACAGATGGATTCATGACAAAATTGTGTTTTGGTGATGGTGATGTGTTTGTAGATCTTACTTTACTGAACATTCTTGGTACTTAGAATTTTCTCTATCTATAATAAACTTGGACCTTTAGATACAGTGAAAAATATTTGGTAAAAATTTATAAAAATTTACCAAATTCACACATGAAATTAGTGAAAATTGTTAAAAATTGAATAAAATGGGCAACAACTCCTTAACTGACGATTTTGGTCATGTTGACTTATTTCTAGATCTTATTTAGCTGAACATTATTGCTGTTTACAAGTTATCTCTATCTATAACAATATTCAAGATAATAACCAAAAACAGCAAAATTTCCTTAAAATTACTAATTCAGGGGCAGCAACCCAACAACAGGTTATCCGATTTTCTGAAAATTTCAAGGCAGATAGATCTTGACCTGTTACACAATTTTACCCCTTGTCAGATTTGCTCTAAATGCTTTGGTTTTTGAGTTATAAGCCCAAAACTGCATTTTACCCCTATGTTCTATTTTTAGCCATGGCGGCCATCTTGGATGGTTGGCCGGGTCACCAGACACATTTTTTAAACAAGATACCCCAATGATGATTTTGGCCAAGTTTGGTGTAATTTGGCCAAGTAGTTTCAGAGGAGAAGATGTAAAAGATTACTAAGATTTACGAAAAATGGTTAAAAATTGACTATAAAGGGCAATAACTCCTAAAGGGGTCAACTGACCATTTCGGTCATGTTGACTTATTTGTAAATATTACTTTGCTGAACATTATTGATGTTTACAGTTTATCTCTATCTATAATAATATTCAAGATAATAACCAAAAACAGCAAAATTGCCTTAAAATTACTAATTCAGGGGCAGCAACCCAACAACAGGTTATCCGATTTATCTAAAAATTTCAGGGCAGATAGATCTTGACCTGTTACACAAGTTTACCCCTTGTCAGATTTGCTCTAAATGCTTTGGTTTTTGAGTTATAAGCCAAAAACTGCATTTTACCCCTACGTTCTATTTTTAGCCATGGCGGCCATCTTGGATGGTTGGCCGGGTCACCGGACACATTTTTTAAACTAGATACCCCAATGATGATTTTGGCCAAGTTTGGTGTAATTTGGCCCTGTAGTTTCAGAGGAGAAGATTTTTGTAAAAGTTAACGACGCCGGACGACGACGGACGACGGACGCCAAGTGATGGGAAAAGCTCACTTGGCCCTTTGGGCCAGGTGAGCTAAAAAGCAATAAATGTCAGCAAAGTAAGATTAACAAATAAGTCAACATGACCGAAATGGTTAGTTGACCCCTTTAGGAGTTATTGCCCTTTATAGTCAATTTTTAACCATTTTTCGTATATCTTAGTAATGCTTTACAAAAATCTTTTCCTCTGAAACTATGTGGCCAAGTTAATTGTAGATAGAAATAATTGTAAGCAGCAAGAATGTTCAGTAAAGTAAGATGTACAAACACATCACCATCACACAATTTTGTCATGAATCCATCTGCGTCCTGTGTTTAATATTCACATAGACCAAGGTGAGCGACACAGGCTCTTTAGAGCCTCTAGTTTGGTATGTGCGACGTAGTGCCACAGAGATGTTAGCTATTCACTTTTTAATTTTATCGTTAAATTCTTTGCTAATTGTTCAAATTTAATTTTTCAGACTATGGAGAGAAAGAAAATCTAGACTTGGCCGAAAGATATGGTGTAATAAAGGAACAATTCCCAGTTTACAGATTGTTTCTGAATGGTGACCTTGAAGGTGTCCTATACAAAGGAGATACAAAAAATGCTAATGACATTAAATCATTTTTGATGAGTGAAGCAGGTAAAACATGTATACATATATAGAGGCTTAAGTTTTAGGTGGTAGAGTTTGCAGTTGCATCATTCTTGTCATGTAAAGAACTAATTTAAAAAGGAATTTCTTAAGTGGTAGTTTTCATCAATATATGAATTGTGATTAGCTCATTTAAGATGAACCACTGATGATGAGCGTTGTATTTATGTGAAAGTGGGAAAAAAATGTTTTTCCTGAGGAAGATGAATGGTAGTTTTATCTTGTTTCCAGTCACTTTTTGTTATAACATTTTCGAAACAATAAAAAAAATTAACCTTTTTTTCTCAATGTATTTCATGTATTTAGGAGAGAAAGTTTTTTTTTATGTCCCTGCTACTTATATTACATATTAATATATACAAATTTTTCAACATATCCACATCATTTGAACTTTGGTCAGTTTTGTGTATAACTGTCTGATTGGAAATCATACCACATCTACTCATTTTGAAAAAGGAGTTTACATCTGACTGATCTTGGGGAAGAAAAGTAATATTGTGAGTTGAACCATTATTGACTTCTTAAACTCAAATTCTAACTTTTCATTTTCAGGTCTTTGGTTAGGACTTCCAGATTGTTTACAAGAATTTGACGAACTTGTCACCAAATTTTATAATGCAGCTGATAATGACAAAAAGACAGCAGTAGTTACAGAAGTTGAGAAAGCTGCTGAAAAATTGAAAGAAGAATCTCAGAAAAAATCTGCTGAAATTTACATAAAAACAATGAAAAAAGTTTTGGAAAAAGGTGAATCCTTCATTGTGGAAGAAGTAAAAAGAGTTGAAAAAATTAGAGATGGAAAAATAAGTGATAAGAAGAGAGAACAGTTAGGCTCAAGGTTAAATATTTTAACATCATTCAAACTTTTATTAAAAAAGGCCAAAAAAGGAAAGGATGAACTTTAAAGGATATCATTTTAATTTTCTATTTTTCATTTTGTTCTCCAAATTTAAATGATTTTAAATCTTGTCTTTTTTCCTATTTTACATTTATCGCCCAAAACATTTGTAAGGGGTGGAGGAAATTTTATGATTTTTTTTTTCTATTTATAGTTTTTTTTAAATAAATTTCTCAGTGTGGGGATAAGTTAGTATGTAAATTTCCAAAATTAATTCTTTTGGAGGAAATGAATTACATGTGCCATTTTCACATATCTTGCAATAAGTAAATGAGATTTATTTGTTAATATACACTTGCCAGTTGTGCAGAATGTATTATAAATGTTGTTATGGAGTTGCTGAACGTAAATGCATTTAAATATTTTATGCTGGCATTTAAAATATTCCAACAAGATGTAGATTTTATACTTTATAATTTTATAAAAGTAATATATGGAAGAAAACATTTATACTATACAAGTTTTGAAATGCCAGAAATATGTGTTTTTGATATGTTATTATAGGTTTAACAATAATAAAATATAAAAACTAAGTAGACTTGTACTTATCTGGCCGCTTGTATTTTTGTCCATCTGATGAGTTAAGCCTTTTTCCTTCTTATGTTGTACTGTTATACCACTGTCCCAGTTTAGGGGAGGGTTTGGATCCAGCTAACATGTTTAACCCAGCCACATTATGTAAGTATGTGCCTGTCCCAAGTCAGGATCCTGTAATTCAGTGGTTGTCGTTTGTTTGTGTGTTACATATTTGTTTTTCGTTTATGTTTTTTTTATTTAATAAAGGCCATTAGTTTTCTCGTTTGAATTGTTTTACATTGTCATTTCAGGGCCTTTTAAAGTTGACTATGTGGTATGTTTTGCTCATTGTTGAAGGCCTTACAGTGACCTATAGTTGTTAATTTCTGTGTCTTTTTTTGTCTCTTGTGGACAGTTGTCTCATTGGCAATCATACCACATCTTTTTTATATTTAAACAATGAGTAGTTGAGTATATATTAATGTGAATGAGAGAAGATTAAGAGATAACAGAAAAAAAGAGACATGCAATGGAGCTTTATTTAGAGTAGTTACATACACCAAAAAGTACAACATAACTCTGATGAGCCTTAAAAACCGACATAGACACTACCTTAAATGCAAATTTTAAAAAAAACTAAAAACATATGCACAATACAGATAAACATATACATTTTAAAAGATACATATGCTCATAGATGCTTGTCAACAAATCATTTCATGCATTTTAAAGAGTACAATTAAGCGTAATTGCATATAATATAATATATGTAAATAAAAAGCACTAAAACAATGTAATCATGCAGTATGCTAAAGCACCAAAACCATAAATTCAAACTCAAAGCAGTTAAAACTTTTAATCGTGCATTATATACTAAAACAAGATAAAAAGCAGTTATCACTTGTGTAGTACAATGTATAAAAATTGTCTGTGCAGCACATATAATTTTTGTCGAGCCTGTATCTTTAGTTGCAGAAAGCTTGACATAGGAATAGTGATCCAGCGGCAGAGGCTTTCACTAACTTCTTTAAAAAATCTTTATATTTTAGAAGGTAGAACTGGATGCTTCATACTTTGTATATATATGCCTTATGTTATGAAGTTTCTGTCTGTCACATGTCCATTGTCCTTGACCTCATTTGCATGGTTCAGTGACTACTAGAAAAAAAGTTAAGATTTTTTGTAATGTAAATTTCTCTCTTATTATGAGTAATAGGATAACTATATTTGGTATGTGCATACCTTGCAAGGTACTCATGCCTGTCAGATAGTTTTCACTTGACCTCGTATTCATTTCATGGATCAGTGAACAAGGTTAAGTTTTGGTGGTTAAGTCCATATCTTAGATACTATAAGAAATAAGTCTTGTATACATGTATTTGGTGTATGGAAGGATTGTTAGATGTACATGTCATCTTACTTTGATCTCATTTTCATGGTTCAGTGGTTATACATTTAGCTAAAAAGTAAAATCACAAAAATTCTGAACTTAGAGGAAAATCAATTTGGAAAGTCCATAATCACATGGCAAAATCAAATAACAAAACGCATCAAAAACTAATATAGCGCTAACCCTCTCACAGTCTTATCAAATTCTGTTATATTTACATTGATGCGTTAACTAAACAGACACAATAAATAAAATGGCCAAAATATGGGTACATCAGTCATCATCGTATAACAATTTTAAAAAGAATAATTTAACAGAACACAAAAACATCTATCTACAAATACATTCATTGATTTGTGTGTCTGACATCAGAAAATTTTATACGTCACAGATTTGTCGTTCAATGTGCATACAAACAATTTTAAAATTTACATAGGCAATGTTAGCATATTAAAAAATCAAAAGTATGTAAGAATAAATTTTAGAAATAGATAGAGATTGAAAATAGTCTGAAAGTTATATATAGAATTTATAAGAATCCACAAATAGTTAATTCCACTACGCGATTGAATGATTTTGACGTTTATGGTTCAACGTATTTTGTAATTCATAATAGAAATATATCATAATGACATAAAATAGAACAATATCATACTGACGGGATCTTTTAAAGTACAGAGTCACGTTACAAGAACCAAAGAAATACAAAAAGTCGCATATACAAAACAACACCACCAAAAAATGAAAGACAATACAAACACATTGACGAGATGTATAAGTCCCGATCCATATGCAGGTGAAGTTGGTATATTGCTACCAAGGTGGGGGAAATTTATAATTTCAAAATTAAAATCGTCTCGTTTGTCATAGATTCTGGTACTGAGATGACTGTGTAAGTCAAATCGAAGTTAAGTTTTTGTGTTTTGATCCATTTTTCTTCTACTGTATCCAATAGGCCTACTATATTTGGTGTATGGAATGATTGTAAGGTGTACATGTCCAATTGGCATGTGTCATCTAATACTATATGCAAAACAGCCGTTGGACGTCAGAGTAATCTCGGACTACCATTTCATGAGTTTAGTAAAATTGAGAATGGAAATGGGGAATGTGTCAAAGAGACAACAACCCGACCATAGAGCAAACAACAGCAGAAGGTCACCAACAGGTCTTCAATGCAGTGAGAAATTTCCACATCCGGAGGCATCCTTCAGCTGGCCCCTAAACAAATATATATACTAGTTCAGTGATAATGAACGCCATGTACTTAACTCCAAATTGTACACAAGAAACTAAAATTAAAAATAATACAAGACTAACAAAGGCCAGAGGCTCCTGACTTGGGACAGGCGCAAAAATATTTTTGATTTGGCAAAATGATGTTTGTGATCCGTGATGATTAAGCAACTTGTTCCATAATTAAGCAGCAGATATGGAAATGATTAAATCCAATACCTTGTAGTTTGTACTGATGAATTTACTTCAATCTTCTGGTGCCGAAAACCTACACAATTGACTAATCCAGAATCATGGGTGTTTTTTTTCTCAAAGGAAGAGTGAAGTCTTCAAGATAGGACACTGGTCACTCTTGAAACCAGATTGAGTGGAATTCTTTGCTAGATATTGAGGTAAAGAAAACTAACAAATACTGTGATAAGTTGACAGAAAATCATGATACAGATTTCGAAAATACAATCATTTAGACAAACACTGGGAAGATCTTTTTAATTTTTTTTAAATATCTTTCACCTCAAGCATAAACTTTTTATAGCCTTCACACAGAAAAACCCCTGATGGTGAGACTAGTTTAAGTCTGCTTAAACTAGCAATTTTAAATTTCGTTGTTATTGACTTTTATATATATGGATATATATATAGAAAGAAAGAATTCAGGGTGGTCAATGGAAAAATTAATATTGGGAATGAAAAATATTAAAAAAGTACAACAATATCTTTGTTTAACAGTCTTCATTCTTCATTTGACAGATCTGTAAAGTTTTACAACAATGGGATATTAAAGAAGGTATTGGAAAAACTTATACTATGAAAATATCATGCTGTTAACAATACATACTCTAGTAGCTATAGAGAAGTGAGACATAAAGATCAATCATTGCATTAACCAAGGCGGTTTACATCAGAACAAACAAACAAGATTTTGTGTCCATACCACACAATGCCCTAATTCTGCCATCCCTATTCAATATTCGGTGAACCATAACATAAGGGTCAAAAAAATTATTTGACTTATGATATAGAAAGTTCACATCCTAACATAATAGTTCACATCTTAATATAATAGTTCACATACATACAACATTTGAAGTGGGTGTTGGGACAACCTCATGGTTAACTACCATAACCAAAAACGTTAACCTAAGAATGAACTGGTTTCACGCTACTATTATTCAGAAATATTTGCACCTTACTATTGTAAGCTAGGGATGAAAAGCCTGGACAATTTTTAACACAGGAACAAAATACAAATGTAAAGCATGCACTGCCAACTGATGCTCCCCAACTACACATTTATTCAGAGAATTGAAAAGATTTTTTTGGGTTCAAAGTACTAGTATACTTTTTGTCTATGTTAGTTTCTTTTTTGTGCTTTGTTCAAATCCTGATGAACCAAGCCATTTTGGACTGACTTTCAAAATTTGGTTTTTAAGTTGCACTGGGTTCCAGGTTAGAAGAGGTTGTTTAATCCAAATATTTTATAGCAGAAGAACAAATAAACATGAGCCTCTGGCCTTTGTTAATTTTAGTTTCTTGCATGTTTTAATTTGGAGTTAAGTATGATGTCCATTATCACTGAACTAGAATAGATATTTGTTTAGGGGCCAGCTGAAGGATGCCTCAGCGTGCGGGAGTTTCTCGCTGCATTGAAGACCTACTGGTGACCTTCTGCTGTTGTCTGTTCTATTGTTGGGTTGTTGTCTCTTTGACACATTCTCCATTTCCATTCTCAATTTTATGATTATTATTGATCATTTTTCACATGTATTAAAGTGTTCACAATTCATAGTCAATCCATCCCACCAAAAAACAATGAATTTTACCTTTGACCCTTGACCTTGAATTCAAAAGACTTCTTCCCCTTCCCTATATCTTCCATCTGTTTCCATTTAATCAAGGAAGGAATATTATCATCTGGAAACTATTTGTTACAGACACACAAAAGGATGGACAGATCTAATACTATGTGATCCAGAATTTTCTTAGAGGAGCATAAAAAAAGATAAGACACCAAAGTATCCCTATAAGAATAGTTGCAGCACTTCATACACATTTGTATGGGCTGGACATATGAACAATCAAACAGGCAAATAACCAAACAAAGAGTCTGTCCAACATCTTTATTTTCTACAACTATGAATACCCATATAAAGATTATGCAACCAACAAAAATGTTCAGGTCCGTTTAAATAAAAAACATGTCAAAAATTTAAAAGAATGTAATTCTTTTGGATAAATTTTTGGAATATTAATTTTCTTCAACTATGAATACCATGTGAAGATTTTTAAACCAACAATGTTGAGATCCATTTCAAATATACAGATGTCAAAAATGTTAAATAAATGATATTTTTGGCAAATTTTGGTAATTACAAGTGATTGTCACAAGTTCAATTTCATTCATGTATATTCAAATGCAAGCTTATCAGGCCATTTTGACCTCTAAAATGTAAGCTTTAAATAATTTTATAAGCACTATTCATTGAGTATTTCTCCAACTTGAAGCTACATGTGAGCATATACAGGATTTCATAAACTGAGGTACCGGTACATACCTTTCTTTTTACACTTTTGAACAATTTCACAAACATGTATGACTTCTGGATATAGCATCATTTTATAAAGTCTGAAATATTTTAAAGCAGCTGAAACCATTGGTTGTAATTGGCTTTGAACCATTTTTAAGAATCCAAGAAAGTGAAACAATCGATTTATGATTTGACTGATTGCAACAGCTATCATGATTTTGTACATTTGTCATACCCTATCAATAATAATATTAACCTCTATTTAATAACTTTAAATACAGCAAACATATAAATATCAAGATTGTCATACAATCAGAAACATGCATTTCAATGTAAACAATAAACAAAATAATAAAAAAATAAAACAACAAACAAACAAAATACTGTAAATTCAGAAATTATTGCATGCATTTATTATTGTGATTTTGTCATTTTAGACTTAGATGCGATTTTAATTTCAACAATTTTGTGAAAAAATCCTCTTTTATTCACATAAAATATTTCAAAATGTGAATTTAAATTATCGCGTTTACAACTCTGCGTATTTTTCACAATAATAGGAACCATGCATTAATTTCTGAATTTACGTACTATAAATCACATCAAAACAGTATAAATAAATATATATAATTTAAGTATAAAATCTGATAAGATTTCAAGATATGAAACTAATGCACGGAATGTAACAGTACACTACAATCTTGCATATAAGCAAAAAATAAAATGAGTTTGATCATTTTGATATACATTGCTCATTATCTCCATTGATTTGAAACAGCAGATATATTTGCATATTGTTCTTCCAAGGGCATTTTCACACCTTACTTTAACATTAGGCTGTCGTAGTAGATTTTATTATTGGTTGTGTTATAAGGAAATAGCTGTGGTGTAGTGGTTAGTGCATAAAAGTTCCTGGTTTTATTCCCATTTGGGATGAAAATTTCAGGAACTCAATTTTTGGCTCTCCCTTGACACCATCTGCGAGTATGGTCTTGATGAAAGGATGATAGTCCGTCGGAAGGGGACAATAAATGGCTGACCCGTGTTAAGAGAGAGCCATATCTCTTGCACGTTAGAGACACCATTGTAGATTTCCAAAAAGAGTAGGCTAATGCCGCTACAAGGCAGCACTCGCACCCGCAGAGTGGAAAGGGATTAATATAAGTTGCAAAACTTGTTTCCCAATCCACTATAAATAAATATGTTTTAACTAAACTAAGGTAAATAACGTTCGAAACTGCTATTTTCAAATCACATGGTACATGTATTATGAAAATTCTAGTACATTTATAACATTAAATTTGGTGAATTTTCTGCTGATGATCATATTTGTGTCATAGCTCATTAGACAAAATGTAAACGTATATATATTCCGTTTAATCTAATAGCATTCTTGCGTAAAATAATTGAATAAGTCGACTCAATTTTTAAAATTCTAAAGATGTAAATAGACATCAGATAATTTTTTGTTGAACGTTGACTATACAGCAGGTTTAGAATTTTATGGGCATGATGAGATATATCCAAAACTTCAATTTTGCAAACTTAATTTGTTAGATAAAATGAAAATGGTGTTACAACATTAATAATACATTTAGTATACAAATATCACAGATATAGAAGTCAGAAAATGTAAAAATAATAACAAAGATATGAATGAGACAATTTATAATAAATATTGATCAGCAGTGACCTTGAACATAGGACAAATATGACACAGCTCAAATACATGAAATTAGCAACTATTGGAACTATTTTATAATTTTTTTTAACCAAGCATGATTTTAAAATTGTTATTTTAATAATGTCCATTGATAATGTATATTATTTTTACAACAAAGACCTTAGTGGCCAAGTTATCTTACATAGTTGGCTTACATCCATGGCTATTTTCACAAAAAAAAGTCTTTTCTGTCACAAATAAATCAGAGTTACATTCAGCAGATTTCACTTGCAATGTTGTTTTGCGTTAAGATTCGCTGTCTTTTTAGATAATGGCAGTCTGCATCTACAGTAGCAGTGGAATAACCAGGGGGTGGAGTTCTAGGGGTTGGACCCCTTTTTTTTGACGATCAATGCAATTGAATGGGGAAATATTGTTGGAACCCCAGTTTCTCCCTGGTTGTACTTTTTAGGACACATGTGGTAACTCCCATCTACACTTGATACCTATATATTATCCAGTATTTGATTCAAATTTATTGTGTTATCTTCCCTGCAATTGTAAACATAATCCACTATTTGCAAGTAAAATGTCTATTCAACTATGCCATATCTGTCAGATCTAGATTACTGTATAAGATAACTGGTCAATACAAAATAAAAAATACAAAGCAATGTACAACAGTATCTTTAACACAATCAGAGAGGGAAACTGTATAGAAATACTAATTTTCGTTGTTTGTAAATCCTTTTATATTCTTTCAGATATTGATTTTTATGTCAGATGGTAGATTTTCTATGTCTCAATAGTTACAGCTTATTGCAGTGCTGATTATATCTTAAAAGCAGTATTTCCAATCAAATCAAAAGCATAAAAAATACCATACCATTATACACAATCAAATATGTATCCAGAGGTAAAATAGAGATGCTAAAATGAGAGAGACCGCTTATGTCCATATATCATTATCATGATGAAATGGTGAAGTTTTCACTAGTAATAATACATCTACAAAGGTTAAGTAATTGCCGTTTCCCATTTCTACTGATAATTGTGAAATTACATTAGTTATTCTTTAATACATAGTCCCCATCAGTTATGAAATGTTTATACAAGTTAAATAATTCCCATCTCTAACTGTTGGGGAATGTCAGTAATTCTGTAGTTCCTTGATGTTATGATAGAGTTCTAGACACTGTGGATTAGCCAAAGCTCCTTTCTGTACAACCTCCTCGCCCATCATAGCCTTCCTTACTGCTGCCTCAACCTTCTTACTATTAATAGTGTACTGTAATATACAAATAAATACTTATCAACACTTTAATAAACATGTAAATATTTATTTGCATACAGTAAATAGGTCAGTACTCTGGATTCATTAATATTTGTTGGATACTAATTTTTCATGGATTTTGTGGAACCACAAAACTTAAATGTCCAAGAAATACAAGGTTTTTAAAGGAATGCATGGAGACTTCGCCAAAACCACGAATTTAAACATGTTAAATATCCACGAATATGCAAGTTTTCCACAATCCACGAAAATTGGTACCATTGAAAATAAATAAATCCCCAGTATTATAAAACAAGTTTGGTGGTACAGTGTTCTATAGTTGTTTACATACGTACACATCTTTTAGATTCTAATCAATAGTTGTCTCATTGGCAATTCAATCATACCACTTCCCTATATTTGTATTCTATTCTAAGTTAATGAACATGTTAAAGTTAAACTATGTGTTTAGTAAGCTTTCATTACAATTACTGAATAGTAATGAAAACTGTTTGCTTAATGTACCAAAATATTTGAATATGATTAAGAAATTATTTACGAACTGTCTCCTTTAAAAATTGATGATGCCATAAGAATTCAATGTGCCAAAAAATAAAACAGAAATAGTATCTTCTTCTTTCAGCCAAAATGTTATCAGGTTTCAAGCAGTCTAACTTATCCATATTTCTAAAAAAAAAAAACTATCATTCTGACTACAGAAGATTTTGGTTAATCTTTAAAAAAATTAAAGATATGAGTATAGGTTCATAGATTTGGTTCACATAAATAGATCTTACTGGAATATCATCAATAGGTAATACTACAGTTGGTACATATCTGACACTTAGTTCATTTCTGATACAAGTCTTAATTCTGGTAACCAGTTCACCGGAGAAATTGCTTCCTGTGGCCATCTTGACAAACAGAACAACCCTCTCTTCAGAGTTATCTTTCTTCCTTTGTGCTACACAAACACTGTCCTGGATTTCTTTAAAGGATTCAACTGCAAAATAGAAATATGATCCCAATGATAAAGTGAACTGCCTGGAATATTTAATATTGGTATGATGTATACCAATGTAGCAATGCCTTTAACTAGTAGATCTACAGTTTGTAAACCAAGTATGATTCTTAGTACAAACCAGAACTTACATAACCTCGCAAATGCTTTAGACAAAATTCAGTGTAGAGCATGTGAAAAATGTAGTATAACATAGTCTTTAGTTTCATTTTTAACAAGTTAATAAATCTGTAAACGTAAGGAAATATATTTTAATGGAATGCTTTTTTTAAGCCATCATTGCAATAAAAGCTGCTTGCTTAAAATAAACTTCCCCCCCAAAAACATTCCACTGTTGGAGAAATACCCGCACCCCTATAGAGTATTACTAGCTCTGAAGTCAGCACTTTTGCATAATCATAAAACCGAAGTGGTATATTCATCTTTTCTTCTACAGTTTATGAAATGAAATGTTGAATTTAACAGAGGTGTTCACCCCAAGCCATAGATTGTCTTTGTCAATTTTTGGCCATCTTTTCACACAGTTTTCAGTTTTTAAAGCTCTAATTTGAACATGTCCTACTATGTATTTGACTTGGGTTTTCAATTGTTTTGATGAGAACACCTTTGATGAGTCTTATGTAGATGAATTCACATTAGACATACCAAATTATAAACCAGATATCTTTGATGATTTATGTTCCCCAACTCTGCTATATTACTTGAAGTCATTGATTACAATTGATATGTCTGCATCTAAATCATGTGACAAAATGGCTACTCCTACTTTTTACATTGGGAAAACATTATTTTGTAAAATGAAATAGTAACTTTAGGACAGTGTCCAACTAAAACCTTCCCTTATCTTTAGCCAGCAAGGTTATAATACATGTAAATGTTTTTTACCTGAATTTTCGTGGGGGCGTGGACAAATTGCCAGTGGGAACTATACAAGCCTGATTATATTACTATAGTTTAAGGACAAGAATTGCTGTGACATGCATGTCCACAGAATGTAAATTATTCATATTGTTAACTTATTATAGACTTACTTACCTACATTGTAGATTTCAGCACTACCGAACCTAACACCATTAGGATTCAATACACCATCACTGAAATAGATGTTGATAATGATGGTCATCTGATCATTAATACTTAAAAAAGCATAGAAAGTGAAGGGGCTTATTATCATTAGACTCTTAAACAAAAAAGAAAGTAAAAACTAGAGGCTCTAAAGAGCCTGTGTCGCTCACCTTGGTCTTGTGCATATTAAAGTAAAACAATGGACACGGATAAATTCATGACATAATTGTGTTTTGGTGATAGTGATGTGTTTGCAGATCTTACTTTACTGAACATTCTTGTTGCTACAATTATCTCTATCTATAATGAACTTGGCCCAGTAATTACAGTGGAAAATATTTTCTAAAAATTAACAAAAATTTATGAAAAATGTTAAAAATTAACTATAAAGGGCAATAACTCCTTAAGGGGTCAATTGACTATTTTGGTCATGTAAACTTATTTGTAGATCTTATTTTGCTGAACGTTATTGCTGTATACAGTTTATCTCTATCTATAATAATATTCAAGATAATAACAAAAAACGGCAAAATTTCCTTAAAATTACCAATTCAGGACAGTAACCTAACAACGGGTTATCCGATCCATGTGAAAACATCAAGGCAAATAGATCTTGACCTGATAAACATTTAAAACCCTGTCAGATTTTCTCTTAATGCTTCGGTTTTTGAGTTATAAGCCAAAAACTGCATTTTACCCCTATGTTCTATTATTAGCCGTGACAGCCATTTTGGTTGATTGGCCAGGTCACGCCACACATTTTTTAAACAAGTTACCCCAATGATGACTGTGGCCAAGTTTAGTTTAATTTGGCCCAGTAGTTTCAGAGAAGAAGATTTTTGTAAAAGATTACTAAGATTTACGAAAAAATTGTTAAAAATAGACTATAAAGGGCAATAACTCCTTCAGGGGTCAACTGACCATTTTGGTCATGCTGACTTATTTGTAAATCTTACTTTGCTGAACATTATTGCTGTTTACAGTTTATCTCTATCTATAATAATATTCAAGATAATAACCAAAAACAGCAAAATTTCCTTAAAATTACCAATTCAGGGGCAGCAACCCAACAACAGGTTGTCCGATTCATCTGAAAATTTCAGGACAGATAAATCTTCATCTGATAAATACTTTTACCACATGTCAGATTTGCTCTAAATGCTTTGGTTTTTGAGTTATAAGCCAAAAACTGCATTTTACCCCTATGTTCTATTTTTAGCCATGGCGGCCATTTTGGTTGGTTGACCGGGTCACACCACACATTTTTTAAACAAGTTACCCCAATGATGACTGTGGCCAAGTTTAGTTTAATTTGGCCCAGTAGTTTCAGAGGAGAAGATTTTTGTAAAAGATAACAAAAATTTAGGAAAAATTGGTAAAAAATGACTATAAAGGGCAATAACTCCTTAAGGGGTCAACTGACCATTTTAGTCATATTAACTTATTTGTAGATCTTACTTTGCTGAACATTATTGCTGTTTACAGTTTATCTCTATCTATAATAATATTCGAGATAATAGCCAAAAACAGTAAAATTTCCTTTAAATTGCCATTTCAGGGCAGCAACCCAACAATCGGTTGTCCGATTTGTCCGAAAATTTCAGGGCAGATAGATCTTTACCTGATAAACAATTTTACCCCCATGTCAGAATTGCTCTAAATGCTTTGATTTCAGAGTTATAAGCCAAAATCTACATTTTACCCCTATCTTCTATTTTTAGCCATTGCTGCCATCTTGGTTGGTTGACCGGGTCAAGCCACACATTTTTTAAACTAGATACCCCAAGGATGATTGTGGCCAAGTTTGGTTAAATATGGCCCATTAGTTTCAGAGGAGAAGATTTTTGTAAAAGCTAACGCCGGACGCCGGACGCCAAGTGATGAGGAAAGCTCACTTGGCCCTTTGGGCCAGGTGAGCTAAAAAAGCTATCCTCATTGAGGCACTCCTTAAGTACTACAATGTTCCTGTTCAATTCATAAAACTTAACTTTTTCAAAAATAACAATTTGATCAGTTTTCTATTGATTCATTATTTGTTTATAATAGCAGATCTCAGTTTCTTACAAAACAAGTAATACTCTAGTCATAATTTGTTAAAATGGGCAAGGAATTGTTTGACATGAGTACAATGACTGGTGTTACTAGTGGTGTAACAACTGATTCCAAATACAGATGATCCTCAACAAGCCATGTTATTTTAAAAGAGTTTATGCTATTCAGTATTTAGTTTATTCTGTGTATTGTTTTGAGGACTGAAATTCATCTTTTCTTATAGTTTCTTTTTGCAATAAAATACATTGGATTACTTTAGTGGTATTATCATTTCAAATGCACATGTTGTTTTAAAGTATAATGGCAATTTTTGCCTTGCTGTGAATACTCTAATGGAAAAAGCCAGGAAGGCATACTATAAAATAAAGAAAACTATAGGTCTCAACAACCCATGTAGACTTCTTGAAAAATTGTTTGATTGTTTAGTTACTCCCATTCTTACATATTGTAGTGAAATTTGGGGGGTGGATTCACATTTTAAAGACTCTGATCCATTTGAAAAACTTCATGTTAAATTAATCAAAGACATATTAGGGGTTCACTGTAAGGCATCTAATGATGGATGTCGAGCTGAACTTAATAGAATTCCCTTGAAAAATAAAATATTATATTCAATATTCAACTACCTGAACCATATAGTTTCTTCGGAAAATTCTTTGGCATATGATATATTCACTAAATCTGTATATTCAAACCCTTGGGTCATAAAGGTCAAGAGTCTTTTGAATGAACTTGGAATGTCTTATATCATCAATAACTTTAATTATGTTAAAGGTAATTTAAATTCTATTAAACAAAGAATTAATGACCAATGTTTGCAAGTTCAAAATGCAAATATATTTGAATCCAAAAAGTTAGACTTTTTCAAAAGTGTCTACATAATGGGCAGAAGACCACCCTATGTTGATATATTAAAAAACAGAAGTGACAGAGCTGCAATATGTAAGATCCGTATAAGCGCTCATACACTGATGATTGAAAGAGGGAGACATCTAAATATTCCCAGAAATGAGAGATACTGCTCTGTATGTAATTCTGGTCAAATTGAAAATGAAAAACATTTTCTTTTACATTGTGAAAAATACTCAACTAAGAGGGACATATTTTACCATAAAGTTTCAAATATAATCGTTGATCCTACAAAATTTCAAACACATGAAAATAATATAATCTTTTTATTAAATAATAATTCATACACAATCCTAAAATTAACTTCCTCTTTCATCTCAGACAGTTTGAACCTGCGTAAAGCAGAACAAACTCTATAAAATTGCTAATAATCATTGTTCATAATATTACATATTAATATTGTCATTATTTTCAATACTTAATATGTTTGACCAACTATGTAATTGATATATTTTTTTTTAATCATTTACTGTTGATGATATTGATATCATTCGATGATATTGTTCTAAATATGCCTATTGATATTCTATGCATTATTACTATTTGTATACCAGTTGTATGGGCCATTGCCAATTATTGTAATTGTGTTTGTGCCAATAAAATATTTGTATTTGTATTTGTATATTGTAAAATGACTTTGGTGCAAATTTAAAATATACATGTCAATTTTGCCATTAGTAGTTTATTATTTTAAAAGAGATATAATCAGTCAACTATCATATTTCTTACCTTCTTCCTAACATAACAATACCACCCGTCTGACTATTGATACAACAATGGTCTCCGTGTGCCCAGACACCTGCAATTAATAAACAAATAACATCAAATCTAAACATTGAAAATTATCCTTTTAAATTTTCTCAATTATCTAATATAAATATAAGTTTCAATTTAATTTCCATACACATCTGGTAAATGTTACTCATATACATTGTTGCATGCATATTTGGACCCTTTTTCTTTTATAAATGAATTTTCTTATATATACAACAATCTTCTTCTGTAATCAAAACATTTGGTAACCAATAATGATGATAAGGCCAATTAAAATTAATTGATAGATTTTCATCCCCGCCCGCCCCTCTGAAATCGCCCCGCCCCGAATTTTTTTATTTTATAAAATTTACGATTTCCAGATTTTGTTCATTCCCGTTACCGGTAACCGTTAAAATTTCGTTTCATTCAATGCTTTGATTCAATGATTAAGTCGACCTTTCCGCTGCTCTATGATGACAAGATCATCTTCCGAGAGTAAAGATTGATAATGAGAATGACATGAAATATTGGTGTTACGAGAAAAACGCTGTTTCCAAGACTGCAAATCGCGGTATGTCACAAATTTCTATGATTAGAAAACTGCGGACTTTTTTATTTATGCAATGACTTTGTCTCAGGAAATTTAAACTGTAAATGATACCCAAAGCGCAAGAATCATGGAAACCATTGATACAGAAAACATGACTGAATTATAGATATTGAAACACAAGCACGAACTTGTCAGATTTATGACCGTTTATTGAATTTAAAAAGTCGACTAACATACGCATTTTATTTATGCAAGCCCTTTGATTTTACCCATGGCTGTCTTTTTATGTTGACAAACAGCAAATGTCCAAATACACCCAAAAAGACTCATTAAACAACAACTTTTTTTATATTATTAAGTTCATGTTTTACATGATAATTATATTTTCATCTTGCATATAAAGTACCAACCCTATTATTTTCAACACTCTCATTTTATTCTGTACTCATAATAATTGTGTTGCATTCCAATGCATTTGCTTCATTTTATGGTAATACAAACCATTGTTTAGAAACCAAAATACATTTTTGTAGGTACACTCATGTAGTCTAACTGAAGAGAGTATTTCTCACACATTTTTGTTGTTAAGTTTTTAAAGCCGCAAATAACAGCAAATGTCCAAATACACCCAAAAAGACTCATTAAACAACAACTTTTTTATTTATTATTAAGTTCATGTTTAACATGATAATTATATTTTCATCTTGCATATAAAGTACCAAGTTGAACCCTATTATTTTCAACACTCTCTGAGTTTTCATTTTATTCTGTACTCATAATAATTGTGTTGCATACCAATGCATTTGCTTCATTTTATGGTAATACAAACCATTGTTTAGAAACCAAAATACATTTTGTGTAGGTACATGTAGTCTAACTGAAGAGAGTATTTCTCACACGTTTTTGTTGTTAAGTTTTTAAAGCCACAGTTAGATATATTTATTTAAGGATTTGAAATATTATGTAAGATTCCTCATACTTGTGTATACATGATATAAGCTTATTATTAACACTTGCATATATGAAGTACTCGTCACAAAAGGGTTTCATATGAAATAAAATTTAAAAAATAAAATCCTCCCACCCGCCCCATTATTTACAAAAATTTGGATGAAAATCTACTAATTAATTTTAGTTGGCCTATTCTATAATTTTATTTATATTATAACAAGTTTAATACCTGGAAACATTTCAAAGTAAGCCTTTTTGTACTTCTTTCCATCCGGATCATTCCAGAAAAATACAGGCATTGATGGAAATGGTTTGGTACAGACAAGTTCTCCTGCTTCATCAAAGACTTGTTTGCCTACAACAAATGAAGGTTGTAATATACATCTAAGTAAATATTATAGCAAACAAAATGAAAATAAATATTTTTATTTAATATGAAGTTTTGAGGGATTTCTATTAGGTGTGTTAAGCGTATGCCTTATGGCTCTATATATATTTAGTGTTTACTTCTTATTTAACAACTTAATCTATAGAACAAATCACTAAGAACCAACAATGAATTCAGTTAACAAAAAAACAACCAAAAAAGTCATGAAACTTTTTAATATTTCTGCTTTCTAAGGGTGCATTAAAAGCAAACAACTGAAAATTAATAACTCTTTGAATTGAACATTAACCAATGAGCTACCATTTCAAAATTATGCAGGTTCCTCGAGGAAGGAAAAATACTAATTCTTGAAGAATGAATTGATATATTTACCTTCTTCATCCCTCGTTTCTATGGCACAGCCCAAATTAGGACCCTGGATCTCTCCTTTATATACTGGTACAGTCCAATTCTGACCCATAAAACAGGCTATTATATCTGTTCCACCTATAAAAAAAGAGAAAAGATATAAGTATTCACTTATTTAAAATGTATGATGATGTACAGCATTATTTTCATTTAAACACATGTTAAGGTGGTATAATAACACTACAGGGAGATAACTCTTTAAAATCAGCTGAATATTTAAATCAGGTTCTTTTGTTAAGAAAATATGAAACTTATCAATGATAAAAATTAGTCGTTTGTCAAACTGCTATATATCCAACCAAATTTTTCTGATAATGTGTCTGGTTCAAGTTTTTTTAAATTTTAATATTTTTGTCAAAGGGGCAAAGTAAATATTTTGTTAAAATTTAATGAAAATTAGACAAGCCAAATTAATTCTAGTCAAGGTGTTTGGTACCACCTTTATGTAAATGTCTATTTCAAAATATATCTTCAGTAAAATCTCTATTTTTATACTTAAAAAAAAGACAATTTTTACAGAAATTGTCAATTGTTTGATCTTTCTTAAAGTTTATCATCAGTACAGCTTCCTTCACCAATAAAAGCTAACCACAAAGAAATAGCAATATACTAGCTATAGACATGTTAAAATTGGTGTTAAAGATGTTTGCTACTCTTGTTTTTGACTTTTTGTCAGATATTTGGAATCCTCTGGTTTTATCCATGTATTGTCATTAATTAATTTGCCCACTGACCCCCACTTTTCTTTACAAAATCTTATTACACATAGTTTAAAAAGCCATATTTGAAAATATCATAAAATCCTTGTTATTTTTCCAATGATTTTAAAGGGAAAAGGTTCCAATGTTAAATGTATGAAAAGTCTAGAGAGAATTATTTCCCGCCAAATTTTCAATGGTTTATATCTTGAAAACAAGCACACAGACCCTTTATTTTTTTCTGCTTTTTTGGCTCCTTTATTTATATACTATCAATATATAACAATCTTTTAAAAAGCTTGTTATTTTGAAACAGAGTAGCAAACATCCTTAAACACCAATCAATCATATATTACAGCATTACATCTTGAAGATTAAAAGTTTATAATAAACACAATTCAATAAATTAGTAAGCAATATGTTACCCGATATAGAAGCTAGGAGTAGATCTTTCTTTATATCTGTGTATACATAATCATATGACTGTGGTTTTAATGGAGATCCTGTAGATAATATGGCTTTCAGACTTTCCAGTTTGTGTGTTTTACCTTTAAAAAACAATGAAATCAACAAGTAAGAAAAAATCTAATTAAAAGTGCAAATATTAATTCATTTTTGTTTCAATCAAACTCATTTCTATGTGATGTACAGTCATAGGACAAAAGTCAGTTCCTAATTCAAAAAATGTCCTATCATTTCAACCAAAATAAATATTTAAAAAAAAAATATTACCAAGTAAGGTGTGATTTTATAAAATAGATACCATAAGATGTAGAAATGTCTGAAATTTTATTGTTTATTTGGTCATAATTTTTTGTGAGGTTCATTTTCATTATCTTATGGGTTTTAAACAAATGCAAATTTTTATGTCAAATTTAATTTCAAATCCATTCTCTCGATTTTGGTAAAATGTACTTTTCAATCAAGAAAGTGTCTGTAACAGCTCACCTGGTGCTTGTGAAAATTAGTCAAGTGCTTTGATACTATATGGTACATTATTAAACAGGATACTTTATTATCATATTCACCTGGTTTTAATCCTCTATCCTCCATAACGGCTAACCATTTGGCACTTGTACCTAAAAATGTTATCCTGAAATTCAAGTGATCAAAATCTGCTTTAATATCAAAGTTCAATGGAATACATGTTACATAAGTAATGCATATTGACCTCAAGTTATTTTTTCATTCTTTGCATGTGTTATTTGTTTACTCGACCATTGGGGTATGCCCCTATTTAAATCTTGTTTTATTCATGATATTCAAAACAGGCTAATTTCATATTAAATTAGCATGAAAGTGTCTATGTTAAACTTTTTTTTTAAATTTTGACAATGATCATCAATGTAAAACGTTCTTCCCATAAACACAACAAACATTTTCTTGGATTTCAGAAGTATTGATATATAAACCAACATATTAAAAAGTTCAATGGAGAATGTATGTTTGTATGCTAAAAATGAATATCCTTGATAAATAATGCAATGTTCCTCAATCAATAAAAATTAGTCAATCCACATTAAATGTTTTTATCCCTTTTATCTAATTCACCTGACTCTATTGCTTATCCACATGTACATTCATGTGTGATTGTTTATTTACTCTAATTGACCATTGGTTCAAATTGGACCTTTAACTTATGTTATATTTTAATTGTAAAGTTACAACTTAAGTTGCACTAATTTCAAAAGCAGGAATAGTTTGCTTTGTTTATCAAACTACAGTATATATTCATTCAGTTTTCAGTGCAGCTATATGTTCGGTTAAGGTGGTACCTAACACCTTAACTAAAATTAATTTGGCTCGTTTAATTTTCATAATATTTTGACAAGGTATTTACTTTGATCCTTTGACAAAAATATAAAAATTTCAAAAAATTTGAACGAACCGTTTTATCAGAAAAAATACACTGGTTATATAGCAGATTGACAAACACTTATTTTGATCATCGAGAAGATTAATATTCCCTAAACAACACAACGTAATTAAAACATTTAGCTGATTTTACAGAGTTATCTCCCTGTAGTGTTAGGTACCACCTTAAGGAACAAATGAGAACATAATTATGTTTAATTCAAACAATATTTTGTTGATTTATGATTAGTCTCATATCTTCTAATTTATGTTTAACCTTCCTTTTTAACTTTTTGTGTATAATCTAATACAAACTCTAGTTCATATGAGCTAAATGATTATCAATCATTGGTCAAATCATTATATACATTTTTGAAAAAATAATACCGTAATAACAATTACCCTATTTCATCTATCAGATCCCACAGAACTGTATCTTTTGGTACCAGTGGTGAACCATCATATAAAACAATAGCAGCTCCAACAGCCAATACTGATACCAACCAATTCCACATCATCCAACCAACCTATGAGGTCACAATATATAGGTTACTATGACCATCAATAGTAAAGTATATTAAATCAAATAAATGAAAATAAACTTTTGAATAGATGTCTGTTTCAAATGTCTTAGAGAGGTGGATGTTATATAGACAACTGGATTACTTATCTTACAACTCCTTACTCGAAATTTACACTCTGATTATAATTTAAAAAAATAAGTATATAAAATCTTTGCTTCTTCCCAAGTTTTAGATTATAATATTTTCTGTCTTTATCATATGATGCTTTCTTCATGTCAGATTAGAAGTGTTCAAGTCCTTGTCTTCTATCTGTTGTTTTACATAGTAACATAAGCAATCTTATAGCTTTTTCTATGGAATAATAAATCACATAAAACACGTTTTGTGCCTAGTTATTGTTCTAGAAATTGCATAAAATGAAACCAAATTCATAAATGTTTGGTATTATGAATTTCAAAAATAATTTTGTACTTACAGTTGTATAATATAACATAATATCATCTCTATCCATATCACTTTGTATAACATGCTCCTCCATGTGTTTAAGTAATGTCCCCTAGAAAATATACTGTCTGTTTTACCAATTAAAATGAAAAAGATTGAATACATAGTAGCTGCTAATGAGATAACATAAATAAGAACTTCAGCTAGCACCCCAACATTATAGGTTGACTGGTGGTTGTTAACATATACAGAGGTTTATGATATATGCATTTTCAAGAAGGTATTAAGTGCCAGTCTTTGTAAGAATCAGGCAATTTAGGTAAAAATTAACACATGATAAGAAAAAAACCCACCGAGTTAATCATGCTATTTAATACTAACCATCATCCTGAGTTAAAAAGTATTAGTCTTTCTTTTGTGTGTGTCTGGTAATATCAAATAACTTGGTTAGAAAATTGGTTAGAATGATAGCAAATTACATAGTTATCTCACCTTATTCATTAATTTCTAGTGCATTTCAACCAAATTGTATCTTCTATTACCAGAGCAGAAAACAGAAATGAATGTTATTGTTGTGCATAACTACATATTATGAACTAAAATCAATGTCAAATTGGGTAGGGTTTTTTGGTCATGTTTTCACCACTGCCTGATTCTTAGGCAGACTGGCACTTAAACATGTAAATATGAATTACAGTACACCTCCTTAAATAATAATAATTTTGCATCATATACTGAAGAACAATAAAAATGTGCCACTACTGTTTTATTTCTTTGATGTGTCTATAATACACTTACCCCAACAGAGTGAACCATACATTTAGGAGCACCAGTTGTTCCTGAGGAGTACATGATAAACAGGGGATGATTAAATGGAACTTGCTCAAATTTTAATTCTGTTACTTGATCCAAGTTTGGTAAAAAATCTTTTAAAGCACATCTAAATTTAAAGAAAACATGCATTATCAAACAATAACTTAATTGACATAATACTTGTATAAAATGGAATCTTTACTCTTATGAAGGCATTTAAAAGGGCACAAATGCCATTCTTACTGACAAGTGAAACAGATTAATAAAAATCTTAATTCACAATGTTTTTTTACTGAACCCCACCCTCCTCTTAATTTAATTTTGGGAAAATTGATTGACCAATATGGATATATGAAAAATCGATTTTGGATAAACAAAACTTGCAGCAATTTTAATCCTCACCCCACCCCCCAAACTATTTGATTTAAGTTTTTTTTTATCCTACATTGATCTTTTGACGTTGTCCCTTATAATCTTTGGTTATGTATAATAAAACTGTGAAGAAAGTGCTATTATACTCATTAACATGATAAAAAATAAACAACAAACTTACCCATTTTTTATATTAGATAAATCAAATAATGCATCTGGTACAAATGGTATCACAACAACTTTCTCTAATTCTGGTAAACCTGGAAAAAATAATAAATATTTAATTGTATATGTTAAATGTTACTTTTATCTGTTATTAATGTGTGATTATTTTCCCTTTTCATTGTGTGGATAAATATGGATGTAAAGTGTTTTTAAAGTCATATGAAACAAGTGACTGGTGAAAAATAATGTTTATCCAATTCTTGAACCAATGCATGTATAATATATCATAAACTTAGTATTCTGTTCATGGTTTTATCATTGTTTATGCATCCATATTTTATAATCGTAAAAAAGAATTTCTCTTGGTCTGTTATGATGTGAAAATATGGCAGCTAATCAATTGTCGTGTTTTGAAACCATAGTTTACCAATTGTCACCTTTTTAGTAAACAATCAACAAAGAAGCATGGAGATTGAGCACATGTATAATATGTACAATAAGAAAATAGTTTATTTCAATGACAGATCCATACATATTGAAATCACCGAATTTTTACAAGAAAGGTCACGCTGAGTTCACTGTATACTTTGACCCTTTGACACATACATAAATTTAAAAAATCTTGAACCACAGACTTTATTCAAAAAATTTCATTAGATATATATCAGTTTGACAAAATCTTATTTTGATCATTGAGAAGATTAATATTTCCTTAACAATACAATGTAGAACATGTGTAAAACGTTCAGTTTATTTTTACAGAGTTATCTCCCTGTAGTGTTATGTATCACCTTAATTCTTACCTTGTACAACCTGTGCAAGTTTATCTAAATGATTATGTATTTTCCCATTGTACCAGACTGCATTTACACTAAAAATAACTTTAGGTCTGATCTGTGTAAATCTGTCTAAAACACCCTATAAGATAACAGTAAAAGCATTATCATATGCTAATCTAATTTTGCAAAGATATACAAGCAAATCATCATTTTTCTCAATACATTTGTTGCTGTATTTCTTTTTTTTATTATTATTATTGTTTTGTACATAAATCAGGCCATAAGTTCTCTTGTTTGAATTGTTTGATGCCTTTTATAGCTGGCTATATATGGCTCTGGTAACATTTGATAGCTATTATTTGTGTGTTTCTCTGTTCTTTATGTGCTCCCATTTATTTGTATTGTAGTCCTGTCATGTAGTGTTGTGACGTCATTTTAATGTTATATATAACATTGCCATAAAAGCGGGAGTTTCGTCTAGCCACAAAACCAGATTCAACCCACCATTTTTTCTAAAAATGTCCTGTACCAAGTCAGGAAAATGGCCATTGTTATATATCATAGTTTGTTTCTGTGTGTGTTGCATTTTAGTGTTGTGTTTCTGTTGTGTTGTTGTTCTCCTCTTATATTTGATGTGTTTCCCTCAGTTTAAGTTTGCAACCAGGACTTGTTTTTCCTCAATTGATTTATGAATTTTCGAACAGCGGTATACTACTGTTGCCTTTATTTGACTTATTGTTAAAGACTGTATGGTGAACTATATTTGTTAATTTCTGTATTATTTGTTCTCTTGTTGTCTTATTGGCAATCATATCACATCTAATTATTTTTATATTTGCAGTGATCACTACTTCATGGTAACTTTATCTGACACAGGACAAACATGGTGGGAAAAAAATAAAAGATGGACACATAAACCAGAAAACATCATGCTACTTTGCTATTTTAGGCAGGGTATGAACATATCATATAGAGAAGCCATTATTTTCTTTTCAAAGTTCTTTGAATCATTTCTGAATATCTCCTACACTACCTGAACACCAAAATCTGGTGATGTAGAGCTCCACACAGCACCAATACTGGCCACAGCTAACATAGCTTCTAACGCCTCACAACAATTTGGTATGTACCCTAATGAAAATAAGTTTTCTTCAGTATTTTTTATGCATTTTCAATCAGTTTCTACAGTATTGTTTTCTCGCTTGAATTGTTTTACATTTGTCATTTCAGGGCCTTTTATAGCTGACTATGAAAGTTTTGCTCAGTGTTGAAGGATGTATGGTGACCTATAGTTCTTAATGTCTGTGTCATTTGGTCTCTTGTGGAGAGTTGTCTCATTGGCAATTATACCACATCTTCTTTTTTTATAGTTACAGTTTACAATACAAACATCAGCAGACATAGTCCATCAGCTTATGATGCATTCTTTTTGCCAACATCAATTAATGAAATAAAGTCATTTTTAAAATTGCATGTAACATTTGCAAAAAGTTAGTTTTTAAATTACATATAATTTCTGTGGATGAATTTTCAAATTTGAAATTCCATATTAATTTTATTGTAATAATTCAATGTTGATGCAAATTAAATATTCGTGAAAGTTGTTGAATTTGACAATGTATTCACTTTGATACCTGTATGTGCCCTGTTTTCTTTAAATACATACCAACAACTCTATCCCCTTTTTGTACACCCATTTTCTTCAGTGCTGTTACATATCTAGTTACTGACTCTCTTAACTGTCTGAAAGACATCTTAGATACACCAAGACCTTCTCCTAAAACAATAAATAGTTAAACTATCTCAACTGTCTGAAAGATATCTTAATTGCCTCCTTTACACATTCCCTATTTTCATTCTCAATCTTACACGTCAAAAATCACAAGCTGCTAAAGAAATAGCTGATGTTCTCTACTGAAATAAATTGTTTACCAATTGTTTGAACCCTGAAATTAATATTTTACACACACATTTTTATCTATAAAAATCATTTGATACTATCATTTGCTAAAGTAAAGATGTCTTTCATTTTTTTTAAAAACCTTTACCATATTTACCATCCACTTACCTGTAGCCAAAACTGCCACCCTGTCATCATTGTATCGTAATATATTTTCTGTGAAGTTAAGATGACACCCAGAGAACCATTCTGGTATGTCTGCAATTTTTCTCTTTATCAACACCTGCAAAATACTAATTTCATTTAATAACCATTATTGTAATTTTCAAATTTCATTATTAAACATTATGCAACACCATATTCCATTGTATACAACTTTAATTTTGATTATAATAAACTCAATTCCTATATGAATTGATGATTGATTGGTTTTTAACTCCAATTTCATCACTATTAAAATTGAGAATGGAAATGGGGAATGTGTCAAAGAGACAACAACCCGACCATAGAGCAGACAACAGCAGAAGGTCACCAACAGGGTTTCAATGCAGCGAGAAATTCCCGCACCCAGAGGCGTTTTCTATTTCGGTTGGCTATTTCTTGAATAAATTATTTTTAAGAGTGTCAGGGGAGAACCACTACCTTCAGCAGCAAAACTGACAATCCTAGTAAATTAATATTAGAAACAAATGCATCAGTCATGTGGATGGTCAAACTCTGTGTTGACAGGACAGTGATATGGTACATGTAGTTTGACTACAAAGACCCCTGGGCCACCAAGGACTAAGCAACTTATGAAGACTGTATATTGACTTTGATATTTTATCTATGTTTTATGGGTTTTATTTGTTATTTAGTGAGTGTTTTATTTTTGTTTGTATATAACTCAAACATTTTCTCTCGTTTATTTAAAAATACCTGTGAGTAGGGTTGAGAATCTATAATGTCTGTAAATTTGAACACTTCCTCCCAGAATTCACTGTAATTGTCACATGACCACTGATGAAATTCTTTGTATGTTTCTGAAAAACAATAAAAATATGAATCACTAAAATATCCTGTAAGAATTTCTTTTTACATGTACATGTACTTTCAGTGAATTTCCAAATTTTGATTTTATTTCCTCTAGTTTACCAAACAATGGTTGACATGTCCAATGTTGCAGTCTAAAGGCCTTTTAAAACTGACCACAATTACTGTCTTGAAATGACCTAAGATCAGTTCTGAAAACCTTCAAGCAACAATCACTTTTTAATTGTGACATCAAACTTTTAAAATTGTAATGTCAAATTTTATAGAGATCTAACCCTCAACTTGTGTGCGATTTTACATGATTATGGTGGATACATTCATTTTGCATAAAAGTGTAAATAAGTCTAATAAAATATTTGTTTAATTATAATATTATAACAATATGTTTCTGTTTCAAATGACAAACACATCATTTAAACTTGAAGTATAACAAGATAGGTAAAACATATTCATTATTAGCATTTTTAAATGACAAAGTTGCCTGAATATCAATCCCAAAGCTGCCTGATAATCTATCTAAAAAAGTATATGGAAATGTATCAAGTCATTTGAAGTTTTTGGTAAAACAGTGTTTTGAACAATGAGCCAATGCAAGGCACCTCTCTGTATTGGGCTACCGAGGCCAACATGGCCAAAATCAATAAAACGAGTCAAACTTTAAATTTTCATAACAATCATTGATTTGTTTAAAGGAAGGTTGCTTAAAGTTCAATGGCAGATATTACAACCAGAACCAGCTTCCAATGTCAAACAAAACACATTCTTATTTGTAGGTGATACCTTTTCAATATATTCCATGAACATCTAATATAAAATACCTAAATTCAAGCGATTTTTGTCAGTAGGATAGGAGTGTAAAAGTACCAGGTACAGCCTCCTAATAAATGGCCAGTTAAAGCAGTTGTTACATTCTGTGTTTTCCAGTAAAAAACACAAGTCTAACTGTACTTTTTGCTGTATTCTACATTGGAAATAGGAGGTTTGAGATCTCACAACATATTTAACCCCACCACATGTAAGTCAGGAACTCTGGCCATTGCTAGTCTTGTATGTTTTTCTAATTTTGTTTCATTTTTATGTTTAGGAGTTTAGTGTGACGTTTTATTTCCATGAACTAGTTTAGTACACATTTTTGTTTTGGGGTCAGCTGAAGCCTATCACATGGTGTGGGATTTCTTGGTGTGTTAAATTAAAGGCCCATTGGTAGCCTTGGGCTGTTTTTTCTGCTCTTTGGTTGGGTTGTTGTCTCTTTGACACATACACATGTATCCTGTTTTGATTCTCAATTCTAACTTGATGGTTAAACAATCTTTTACTTACATGTATTCTAGCATAATTTTATTATTCAATGATAAAAAAATAAACTTGTAAAAGTCTAATGTTGAGATTGAATTGGCTTAAAAATTTCCTTTCATTTTTGTTTTTTTTCATGCAAAAGGGATTTTTAAGTTTGATCTTATGTCATGTATGTGTTCTGCAATGTCATTAAAAACAAATCCTTGAATTGCTCTTGTTCTAATATGTAATGCATCAAGGATACACAACATATCAGAACAAGAGCAATTCAAGGATTTTATTTTAATAACATTGGTTGTTCTGTTACATCACTGTACAGGGTCTGTGCTGGCAAACAATTTTAACGCGTCAAATTCTGTATGTTGCTGTCCCAAGTCATGACGGTTAATATCTTTTGTTGCTGACTTGTGTATATATGTATCATATATGTGTTGTTGTGTACTGTAATCAGACCATAGGTTTTCTTGATGAATCATTTTACATATTTTGAAGACCAGTTATTATACACCTTTTTATCAAATTTGGGTTTGTTGACGGCTGTAAGGAGACATATCACTGCAAACATTTAAGTCATTTGGTCTCTGGGTAATAGTTGCCTCACTAATCATACCTTATCTTCTTAATTTTATATAAATTGTTTCCCTTTGAACAGTTATTTTTCATATTTGGGATTTATGACTTACTTCAACAAGCCATGCCATAATGATGATTCAACATTAGAAACTGTCCCTTCAAACAAATGTGAAGAAACTTCACTAAATACCAAAAGATAAAACCACTTAGTCCAAATATTTAGTGACTCAGGATAGTAAATGTAGATGAGAACCCTTCAGCTAATCTAATAAAAACTGCTCATTGATGGCATCCTTGCCCTCAGATTCCAAAATCTGGCATACATGTACATTTTTGTATTTCATTCATATATTTGGAAGTCAATCTTTTAATAAAACAAAATGCAAGAGTTCATCAGAGATTCTGAAATTCTATCCAATTCATGAAATTAATTTAAGAATGACTTAATGCTTCTTTTTTTTTGGTGTACACAAGGATTTGTATAGTAAGAATCTATACAAGTCCTTGGTGTACATGTATACAAATTTATATTGCGAAAACAATGATAATTATAGGGTCTTTTTAAGATTTTTGTTGTTAATCAGGACACAAATGTGAAGTCCACCATGAAGGGTGTTTCAGCTTATGTATTACAGAGCGGGGATAGGAGGGGTGCTGATCCCGAATTCCTTGGCTTAAAAACATGAAATCCCGAAATCCTGGGCTTAAAAATACAAAATCCTGAGGTCCCGAAATTCAAAAAAAAGAATTCCCGGATCCCGAAAGGGTCAATCCCGAAATCCGGAGCTTAAAAACACCCGATCCCAGAGTCCCGATAAAGGTCCTATCCCCCCTCATTACAGGTTATTACACAATGTCAAAAAAAAAAACAGTTGACACCAATCCAACAACATTAAAAAAATATATATTTATTAAAAAACATATAAGTATTGCTTTTTTCAGTTACTAAATCATCATCTTTGTCTTATAATTCAACCATACACTAGATTAATAATGATCATCATTTATTGATGAAGACAACTACAGTAAGCTAATCGTTAACAGGTTAAAGTTAATCTGACGAAAAAGTCAAAATGAAAGTAGAGTTGTTTTTTTCTGACACTCACTTAAATTAACTGAATATTTGTCATTGATCAACTTCCTAAGTTTGTCCATCTTTGTATTTTTAGAGCATTGTGGTTCCCATTTAATTGGTGGAACTAAATAACCCGAATCACCGGCGCAATCCATTTTCTACTTCAGAGTACAGTTTTGTTGATGTTCACAACGTGTCTTATGTAGTCGAATTGCATCTAGATATTTAAAACGGCGACTTCCGGTTAAGTTGTAAAATATAGTGCATAGACAACTAGAAATGAATAACTATTACAGTGTGCGAATTATTTTACTTAATAAAAGGAACACGAAATTGTTTATGTTTTTTTAAAAGTCTACATTGGGATTCTATGAAACATATTTTCACTTTATACAAAGACAAGTGGGGAGTAATTGTGAGCCAAAATTTGTTCCTGTGAAAAAAGTTCCAGTGAAACTAATATCACAGGAAATAAGTTCCACACTTTACCTGGTGAAATTAGTACCGGGTTGGTGATATTTGTTCCTCACCTAGTGAAATAGGTTCCAGGTTTATGAGATTTGTTCCTTACCTGGTGAAATAAGTTCTGGGTTTGTGAAATTTGTTCCTCACCTGGTAAAATAAGTTCCTAGTCTGTGAAATATGTTCCACTGGTTAAACAGGTTATCTTAGGGACGACATCAAAAGTTCAATGAAGGATAAAAAACTTAATTCACATAGTTTTTTCGCTGACCCCCCCACCCCCCCTCTTAACTTAATTTGGAAAAAATTGATTGACCAATAAAGGGCATATATGCTTTCAGAGTATACCTTTTGTATCGGATGTTGTTTTCTCCTCAACAATGTATTTTTGTTTTGTATATTGACTTCAACATCTCTTTTATTAAAAATGTGTGAAGAAAGTGTGGGTGTAAATTTATGCATTGGGAAAGATACGGCTAAATCATAATTTTATTAACAATACAATCAGCATGGATTCTGCATTTTTCATCTGTCCATAATGGCATTGTGGTTATGTTTTTTTCTCTTTAAACAGCTCAATATTTCATATAATATATATAGCTTTGAAGTGAATATTGTGCCAACAGCGGAGAGAGGAAAAAGCACAATTCAAATTGAATAGGATTTGTGTTATTTTTATTTAATGTCTGTAGAACACTGTCACTCTAAATTGGGCAACACTTGGGAAAAGGCGAATTAGAACCCGCATCATTTTCCTCTACAAAATTATACATCATCTTGTTGCCATATATCCGACAGACCTACTTACACAATCTGATACAAGAACAAGACAACATTCACATATTTACTCTTTCAGACCCATACAAACCACTAAAGACTCATACGAGCACTCATTCTACCCTAGAACAATCTTGCAATGGAACCTTCTCCCAGTAGCTGCAGTTCAATGTACTACTCTTGAAAGCTTCCGAGAACAGATTCCAATATGGTTTCCAATATCTGTTCTCAATAAACATCAAAACATTTAAATAAATTCCACAATGTATATAGTTTTAACCAAAATGTATAGTACAAAAACAGAAGAAAACGAAGTTATGTTGAAATTTTTATTTTTATTTTCGTATTATTCACTGTAAATAAAATTTATATCCCAGGCACGCGCGGCACAGATTTATAGTAAAATCAGTGCCCGGCACGTTATCATCAGTATGTTGATGGAGTGCTGAATTAAAAGAAGAACCCAAACAATCTGTGTTGATCTGTATACGATTTCATATCATTCAAAATTCACGATCGATTAAGCGTTTGAGCGACATAGATAATGGAGTCAATTTCGTCCCTATAGTTTCGGCCATAAAATTGTTTTCCGGTACGATTTGACGACTTTCATTTAGTTTGAAAGCCCGTGTAAATGTTAGGGGCGAATTTGAACTTGTATTTTTTATTCCGAAAATCAATGTCGGATAAATAAAACTTGCAGCGATTTTTACCCCCCCCCACCCCCAAACTATTTGAATAAAGTTTTTTATCCGACATCGATCTTTTGATGTCGTCCCTTATATACTGAACATTTGTCATCAATGAGTTTAAAGTTATCATTCAAGGGCATTATAAAAATAAGTATAATATATTGATAATATAATAAATGAGAAATGTAATTCATCCAATAAGAATCTTAAGGACTATAGCAAATGTTTAATTATAAACGTAAAAAATATCAAAATGACAGTCCCACTTTAAGCAGAAAAGAGTAGGATAAGAAAAATCTTTTAGAAAAAATTAAAGTCAAAGAACATGAACATATATGAACTAATTTGGAAAGGACGAAATAACTGATTAATGATTGTAAAAGACATGAAGAAACAAAAGACACACTCTTTTGAAACTGTTCGATCCATGACAAGTACACGTATGACTAGAAACAGGGCCATGACAGTTAACAAGAACCAAGACAGAATACCACATAAAACATAGATACAAATTATGATAAATTACCACAACTTTATCCTGTAGAACTTTACAGTCATGCCTAAAATTGCACATGTATCCCATGCCAGCACACTCAGTACAGCATTTAGCTTGCTTTATAATTTAAGTGTAACAAGAAAATGTTTCGCTGTGCAATATGTTGCAAAGGTACATGTTCTTATTTCAGTGAAAATAGGTTTGAGAAGAACTTATTCATCGGTTTCTTTGAAATATGTACATATTGGTCTTAAACTAATATCACAGGAACTTATTTAAAACTTTTAATATTAACTGGAACAAAATTCATGGAACTATGATATTTGTTCCGGAACTTATTTCATATTTGGTCAAAAAATTAGTTCCGGAACAAATTTTACAGTGCTGGAACATATTTTCTGTGATATAAGTTCCGGCGGTACATATTTCCTATGAAATTTGTTCCAGCGGAACAAATGTCACGCCGGAACATATTTTTTGTTACATAATATCTCGGACCATTTTCTAAAGATTTGATTGGTTATATCAGACACACCTCTCATGTGCTCTAGTTTTGACATCTTGACCTTTTCGAATTTTTATATACGGGGCATAACTATTTTCAAAAGAGTTCCAAAAAGTATCCACAGGTTGAATGAATACAATATCAAAACAAATTGCATTTCAGTCCGTGGATGCCATATGTATATGAAACTGTTAACAAGTATTTTGAAAAGGCAGCTGAGGAATATAACTTGCGTGAAATGGAAATTTTCCCTCAGATCAGGCTTAATTTTTGCGGCCTAATATTGTGAAAACCATACTCATAAATTCATAGCCTTCATACACGACATATAACCTGATATACATAAATATAGAGATAAATTAGATACCGACTACGTGCAATTGGATTACTTATTCTAGGTCTGTTTGATTGCATAGTCAGTGCCGTAACTGGGCCCCCAAAAAAGAGGAGGCAGAGGTCTTGGGGCCGCCGACTGAGCCCCCCTCCCCTGGACGAACATTGTAATATAAGTGTTCGAAATATTTCTTGAACCCTCCTTTTTTGTATCTTACTTATATTTTTTTCAAGTTTCATATTTACTGGACTTCACTGCATGAGGAAATGCATCAGGCATCTAGAGCCGGCTGAAAATACTTGCCTCGTATTTTATTCAATCAAAGCATGTATCCATTTACAGTAGATGTAAATGTAAATGTAAGTGTTTAAAAGTAGAACTAGAGGCTCTAAAGAGCCTGTGTCGCTCACCTTGGTCTATGTGAATATTAAAGGAAGCAGATGGATTCATGACAAAATTGTGTTTTGGTGATGGTGATGTGTTTGTACATCTTACTTTACTGAACATTCTTGCTGCTTAAAATTATCTCTATCTATAATGAACTTGGCCCATTAGTTTCAGTGGAAAATGTTAGTAAAAATTTACAAATTTTATGAAAATTGTTAAAAATTGACTATAAAGAACAATAACTCCTAAGGGGGTCAATTGACCATTTCGGTCATGTTGACTAATTTGTAAATCTTACTTTGCTGAACATTATTGTTGTTTACAGTTTATCTCTATCAATAATAATATTCAAGATAATGACCAAAAACAGCAAAATTTCCTTAAAACTAACAATTCAGGGTCAGCAACCCAACAACGGGTTGTTCGATTCATCTAAAAATTTCAGAGCAGATAAATGTTGACCTGATAAACAATTTTACCCCATGTCAGATTTGCTCTAAATGCTTTGGGTTTTGAGTTATAAGCCAAAAACTGCATTTTACCCCATGTTCTATTTTTAGCCATAGCGGCCATCTTGGTTGGATGGCCGGGTCACCGGACACATTTTTCAAACTACTAACCCAAAAGATGATTGTGGCCAAGTTTGGATTAATTTGGCCCAGTAGTTTCAGAGGAGAAGATTTTTGTAAAAGATTACTAAGATTTACGAAAAATGGTTAAAAATTGACTATAGAGGGCAATAACTCCTAAAGGGGTCAACTGACCATTTCAGTCATGTTGACTTATTTGTAAATCTTACTTTGGTGAACATTATTGCTGTTTACAGTTTATCTCTGTCTATAATAATATTCATGATAATAACCAAAAAAAGAAAAATTTCCTTAAAATTACTAATTCAGGGCCAGCAACCCAACAACGGGTTGTCCGATTCATCTGAACATTTGAGGGCAGATAGATCTTGAACTGATAAACAATTTTACCCCATGTCAGTTTTGCTCTTAATGCTTTGAGTTTTGAGTTATAAGCCAAAAACTGCATTTTACCCCATGTTCTATTTTTAGCCATGGCGGCCACCTTGGTTTGATGGCCGGGTCACCGGACACATTTTTCAAAATGCTAACCCAAAAGATGATTGTGGCCAAGTTTGGATTAATTTGGCCCAGTAGTTTCAGAGGAGAAGATTTTTGTAAAATATTACTAAGATTTACGAAAAATGGTTAAAAATTGACTATAAAGGGCAATAACTCTTAAAGGGGTCAACTGACCATTTCAGTCATGTTGACTTATTTGTAAATCTTACTTTGCTGAACATTATTGCTGTTTACTGTTTATCTCTATCTATAATAATATTCAAGATAATAACCAAAAACAGCAAAATTTCCTTAAAATTACTAATTCAGGGGCAGCAACCCAACAACGGGTTTCCGATTCATCTGAAAATTTTGAGCAGATAGATCTTCACCTGTTTAAACAATTCTACTCCATGTCAGATTTCCTCTAAATGCTTTGGTTTTTGAGTTATAAGCCAAAAACTGCATATTACCCCTATGTTCTATTTTTAGCCGTGGCGGCCATCTTGGATGGTGGCCGGGTCACCGGACACATTTTTTAAACTAGATACCCCACAGATGATTGTGGCCAAGTTTGGATTAATTTAGCCCAGTAGTTTCAGAGGAGAAGATTTTTGTAAAAGATTACTAAGATTTACGAAAAATGGTTAAAAATTGACTATAAAGGGCAATAACTCCTTAAGGGGTCAACTGACCATTTCGGTCATGTTGACTTATTTGTAAATCTTACTTTGCTGAACATTATTGCTGTTTACAGTTTATCTCTATCTATAATAATATTTAAGATAATAACCAAAAACAGCAAAATTTCCATAAAATTACCAATTCAGGGGCAGCAACCCATCAACGGGTTGTCCGATTCATCTGAAAATTTCTGGGCAGATAGATCTTGACCTGATAAACAATTTTACCCCGTGTCAGATTTGCTCTAAATGCTTTGATTTTTGAGTTATAAGCCAAAAACTGCATTTTACCCCTATGTTCTATATTTAGCCGTGGCAGCCATCTTGGTTGGATGGCCGGGTCACCGGACACATTTTTTAAACTACATACGCCAAAGATGATTGTGTCCAAGTTTGGATTAATTTAGCCCAGTAGTTTCAGAGGAGAAGATTTTTGTAAAAGATTACTAAGATTTACGAAAAATGGTTAAAAATTGACTATAAAGGGCAATAACTCCTTAAGGGGTCAACTGACCATTTCGGTCATGTTGACTTATTTGTAAATCTTACTTTGCTGAACATTATTGCTGTTTACAGTTTATCTCTATCTATAATAATATTCAAGATAATAACCAAAAACAGCAAAATTTCCATAAAATTACCAATTCAGGGGCAGCAACCCATCAACGGTTGTCCGATTCATCTGAAAATTTCTGGGCAGATAGATCTTGACCTGATAAACAATTTTACCCCATGTCAGATTTGCTCTAAATGCTTTGGTTTTTGAGTTATAAGCCAAAAACTGCATTTTACCCCTATGTTCTATTTTTAGCCATGGCGGCCATCTTGGTTGGTTGGCGGGGTCACCGGACACATTTTTTAAACTAAATACCCCAATGATGATTGTGGCCAAGTTTGATTAAATTTGGCTTAGTAGTTTCAGAGGAGAAGATTTTTGTAAAAGTTAACGACGACGGACGCAGGACGACGACGGACGACGACGGACGCAGGACGCCGGACGCCGGACGCAAAGTGATGGGAAAAGCTCACTTGGCCCTTTGGGCCAGGTGAGCTAAAAAGCGGAACATTTTACGATGGTTATTTTTTACATCAATGACAACTTTGGCACGAGTCGTACAAAACGTAGAAAATAGTTTGATTTCCCTACTTCCTTTACGATTTCTGTTTTCTCATTGCTAACGACCATGCTGTGCCCTACAGTTCCTTAAAGTCCTTGCTTAAGTCTCTTGTATGTGGTTATTAAAGCGGCAAGCATACACCATCTCCATATTTTAGACGTTCCAAATTTACGGAAATTAAGCAACTTTTATATTCGTCCACAAACTTAACTATACTTAGATTGATTTATTTAAAACTTAAGCTTGTATCGCTTTATGGCTAAAGTAGGCTCTCCCTTTCGATTATGAAATCAATGGAGTTATCGGAATGCAACAGTCAATTTAAATCATGTTTATGCCTGCAAGGATATAATCTTGGAAGTATTTCCGCTGAACCTTTATTAATGATTGGGCAGTCTTGACGGGTGTATCTTGTGATCATGGCACAGCTGTATTACGTTATACTACATATGTAGTATAACGTAATTAGAGATCAATATTTTAATTAGATTGACCAGAAAAGATGCCTTCATTTTGAATGTCAATGTCCTTGTGATGAGCTACACTTGATTCTTAACTTTTATAGTCAATTATACGGTTATCATGTTTTATTTGTGGTGACCTTTATTAGAATGTAAAGTAGAACGATGAAAAGTATAATTTGAACAATCTTCGAGATAAGATTAAAAGCCGGTGTCCTATAGCCATTCTTCCCCCATGACAATTTTTCCGGGGGGAAAAACTGGATCGATCCAATCCCCCCCCCCCCGGAAAAATTGGCATGATCCAACTTTTCCCCTCTCAACGTTATGGGAAAAACCAGGATCAGGCCAATTCCCCCCTTTATTGCACGAGAAGCTAATGTTTCACCCTTGTAATATAACGTCGCCGACGTTAGTTCGAAATTTTTATCCAAAAAGAAAATATAATTTTTTTATTTTTTATTTTAGCGGTACCAAACCTTCATTGTATTACTATACATGTGTTATATATATATTTTTATATTTTATTGTTGACTGTTTTATATTAAATTAATAATTAACCACTATTAACCAACAACATGATTGTACTAAATGCTCCTGTCTTCGGAATGTCACATAAAGAAGGTGACGGTTTTAACCATTCACAAATCCAAATAATCCAGCCTTGGAAAGCACACCATAAGAAAAAATTTAAAATATCAGTCGCAATTGGCTTCACTAAAAAATGTTGGTATGGTGCACTATGATCGCTTAGCACCGGAACAAAAAGTACTCTCAGTTACTGAAAGTCATTCAAAACCAATTACAACTAATAACAATCATGTTCTCGAAGAATGGTTGTTGTTTAATAACAAAATCACTAATAACGATTTTTTTCTGTATGAAACATTGCTAGATTTCATATAAAAAGGCATGCAGGGATAGAAATTAACTGTGAAACCATGTATGTATTAAGTATGGTTGTGAAATGACAGTTTTTCAACCCGAGATAGATAAAGACTCTTTTATTTTTTAGCTTGAATTGCATCATTGAAATGCAAGTTTACTCGTCATACTAGCCTGTTGTTAGAAAAAACTAAATCTGCAAAATCAATTGTTGAGGCAATAAATGTTTCTTGGGTTAATGAATCTCAACGAAAACTTTTGGCATTTTAAAGCACTAGAGTACTAGTATGGAGTATACAATTATAGTCAGTTTTCAGAACCTCACAATGAAGGTTCGGTATATCAGACAAAATAACACAAACAAATGCAATTACATTTGGACTGATGAACAAATAAACAGACGGATGGACATGTAGACATAGTATGATATTGTAGTTATATAGACCGACTGGTAGACATATAGACCGACTGGTGGGCACATACACATACTAGTATAGTAAGCAGATTGATAGATCCGTAAACTAACTGGTAAACTTGTAGATAGACTATTGAACACGGAGACAGCCAGAATGGTGGACATGTAGACAGAATAGTAAACACAAGGACGGACTGGTTAATATATGAGGGAGGATAGGACCTTTATCGGGACTCCGGGATCGGGTGTTTTTAAGCGCAGGATTTCGGGATTGACCCTTTCGGGATCCGGGAATTCCGAGTTTTTTCACAAATTTCGGGGTGTCGGGATTTAAATTTATTTAAACTCGGGACCTCGGGATTTCGTGTTTTTAAGCCCGGGATTTCGGGATCAGGACCCATCCTTCCCCTCCTTTATATATGAAGTCATACTATTGAAAATGCATACAAACTAGTGGACACATAGACAGACCGATGAAAATGTAGACGGACTAGCGGACAAAGACAGACTTGTGGAATCATATCCAGACTGTTGAGGATGTGGACAGACTATTATAAAAGACTGGCGGACATAAAGACAAACCAGTTGACACCTAGACAGAATGATGAACATGTAAAGACAGACTTGTGTTTATGTAAATTGACAACAAATATTTGTGAGCGTACAACATCTAATTCTCACTCTGTCGGGTTTAATTTTCAGACTTGTATAAATATAGTGAAATCTATTATGGGGGAAAGATTGGCATGGGGGCGCGGGGGAAGAATGACAATGATCCAAAATTTCCCCGGGGGAAGAATGGCTATGTAACACCGGTACAATACTAAATTCTTTATTTGCAAAACAGACAAAAACAATTTTGGTTATGGCAAATACATTGACAAAACAAACATGATCAAACATAATGAAAACTCGACAATATTATAAGAGATATGATACATTGTAAAAACAGTTATTGTTCTCCTTTCCTCAGTTCTAATGACTCTTTAATAAAAGAAACAACTGCTTTTACATCATTTGGCGTTGATGGATTTAGTATAATCACGAGTTTATCAGTTATATTAAGTGTATTAAGATTTACATATTTTTGTATATAATATTTTAGAAAGATTTCTCTTTTATTTTAATTTATTTAACAGTTAAAGAAAAAATGAAATTCATCGTCTAAGATATTACAAATTTTACATTTTCTTTCATTTCGTGGTATTTTGGTTTATCGTCCAGTTTCTATTAAGAGACAATGATCGCTTATTTTAAATTTGGTTAACATTTTTCTTGTTTCTTTACTTGGGTGCGATAGGTAGTATTTCATTTGGTTATTTATATTAGATTTAAGAAATTTATATAGATACATTTTATTATTTTAGCCAACTCTAAATTGTTCTAGGATTTTCTTGGTTCAACGACCATGACGACCTAGACGTTTCGATTTTGCTAAACCAAATGGACTACAATCAATGTAGCTCTTACATGAATTGTGTACTTTTTTGGTACTTCTGATAATGTACCTTTCCAATGTAAAATTGTTTAAATACTTCAAAAATGTTGTACTTTTTCTATTTAGGTTAGTTTGACGTTCTTGGTTTGTACATTAAGCTGAAATTAATAGTTCTACACTTTTACAGAAATGTAAATTACAGGACTGGTACACCAAACGAACCAGTTTAGTGTCTTAGATATTTATGCTTTCAAACAAATAATCTATTTTTTCAAGCCTTGTATTTTTCTTGTAAACATGTTATGTTTGTTTTCTAGTCCGTCAGGATTTCACTTTTTAAAATAATGTAAAATAAACTTCCAATTTGTAATAAAAATAAACTAGATAATATGAATTCACATTTATACTACTACACTATAGAGGTACAGAGCTGGTATTTCTTATTTGTATCACTAATCTAATACTGTAAATAAAAGATTCTAAAATAAGAACATTGAATTTCGTTATCAATAGTTTTGAAGTACTACATCAGCACTAAAATATTTTAAGCTAATGTCATTGACAACATCGGATTCTGGTCAATGATCTCGCTGATCTCATGTGTCCTTAAGTGACCTATCTTCGTTACCCTTAACCGATCTATCTTCGCTATCCTTAACCAACATATCTTCGATTTTAGCCGACTTATCTTCGCTATCCTTTACCGATACATCTTCGCAATCCTTAGTTGACTTATCTTCTTTTAGCCGATTTATCTTTGAATATATAATATATTCACATTAAGATCCAGAATTAGGGGTTAATATCTACTGAGATATGAACTAATTGTATTACAACATTAATTTAAAATATTTAAGAAATAATTGATGCAAGCTATACTTAATTGTAGTTTTAACATGGGTAGGCATTAGATTCGTGATTTTTTTTGCCTCAGCGATAGTGAGGGATAACATAACACAAATATAATGCGTACCCATGAAAAAACTACAATAAAGTATAGCTTGCATCAATTATTTCTTAAATGTTTATCAAGTCAAGATCTATCTGCCCTGAAATTTTCAGATGAATCAGACAACCGGTTGATGGGTTGCTGACCCTGAATTGGTAATTTCAAGGAAATTTTGCCGTTTTTGGTTATTATCTTGAATATTATTATAGATAGAGATAAAAGAGGGACGAAAGATTCCAAAGGGACAGTCAAACTCATAAATCTACAAAATCCTAAAATAAACTGACAACGCCATGGCTAAAAATGAAAAGACAAACAGACAAACAATAGTATACATGACTCAACATAGAAAACTAAAGAATAAACAAGACGAACCCCACCAAAAACTAGGGGTGATCTCAGGTGCTTCGGAAGGGTAAGCATATCCTGCTCCACAAGTGGCACCCGTCATGTTGCTTATGTGATAACAAATCCGGTAAATAGTCTAATTCGGTAGGTCACATTCATGAAAGGGAAGGGGATTGTAGTTACGACGTAAGGAACATATCCGATATCATTTGTGAAACGGTCATAACGGTCAACCAACTCGTGATGGCGTCCGTAAATTTTGCGAAGGGATGATTTCAACTTCACCATTTGGAACTCTTGGTTTAATAGCTTCCTTGTGAGCAGCAACCCTCTATCAAGAAAATCATGATAGGAAATGCCAGCACGGGAATATCGAATCAATTGGGAGATAAATACCCCGTATGCATGTGCTGCTGGAATTTTGCTACTTAGAAATGGAAAGTTCACAATAGGAAAGCTGAAATCATCTCCTTTGTCGTAAAGTTTTGTTTTCAACCGACCCTCATTGTCAATTTCTAGATGTTAGTCAAGATATGAGGCCGACTTAACTGTATCTGCAGTATCCTTTATCTCTAGTTCGATGGGATAGATGCGTTCCACATAGTCACCAAATTTTGAATTATTTAGTGAAAGAACATCATCTATATAGCGGAAAGTAGAGTTAAAAGATAGTGCTAAATTCTTGTCTTTCTTCCTAAGATGTTCCTGCATGAAGTCAGCCTCATAATAATAAAGAAACAAGTCGGCAAGTAAAGGGGCACAGTTTGTTCCCATTGGGGTGTCGACAGTCTGTTGAAAAACACGTCCTCCGAACGTAACTAATATGTTGTCAATCAAGAAATCAAGCATCTTGATAATATCAGTTTCAGAGAATTTTTTGTTTGAATCAGAGTGATCCTTTACAAAGTAGGATTTATCCCTCCCTAAGACAAGATACTTGTATCTACGTTGGCCATTCTTTTTTATGAAGCAAAGCAATACCAACTCTTTCAATTTGTCTTTTAGTTTGGAATGTGGAATACTTGTGTAAAGAGTAGAAAAAGTCAAATGTTTTAATACTGTTACAAGATGAAAGAGAGTTAGATTGTATGTACTCTAAAAGATCTTTGGAATTTTTAAGTATCCACATCTGATACACGCCACCTCTAGAATAGGCAGTTTCTCAATAACTTTGAAGCCCGTCTTTGATTGCTGATAAAATAGATGTTAATAATTTAGAAAGAGGTTTCGTGGAGCACTTGGAAGACCCAGCAATATACCGTTGTTTGAAAGGACACTTATGTAGTTTAGGTATCCAATACAGTGATGGAAGATCCAGTTCTTCATCTTTGGTTGAAATTTCAAAGGAACATAGAACAGACCTATGATTATCCAGGATTTTCTCTTTGGTAAGTGTCGTGAGGGTATATGTTGAGTTTCCAAGTGAATTGTCAATACCTAATTCGTTTATCAAGCAGTTAATGTAATGAGCTTTACACACAAAAACGATGTTGTTTGGGGCTTTATCTGCGGGGACAACAACATATTTGTCATGGAGGTAAGATAGGTGTTTTGCAACATTTTGGTCTTTAAAGATTGAGGTAGCATGGGCATTGATAGACCCATTCAGTTTCTTAATTCTGATTTGTATCAACGACCTTACTGCCTTAATCCATTCAGGAATAGTGTCTACGTCTTCCTCCTCGTGTTTAGCCCATTGCCTGGCATAATCCTCGACTAAATCCATCAAAATTTTAAAGTTGTATTTCCAATTGATGGATTTAGGCTCACGATATTTCGGACCTTTCGATAACACATTTCGTAGAGAAGTGTTATTAACAATGTTGAGGTCACCGGTAATAACGTGGCCACAGGATTATATGTGAATTGGGAACTAGCACAAGTGCAATCAGGAGGTTTAGACTTGAAGTCGTCAATATGTTGGCAAAGGAAAGATTAAGGAAAGATCTTTTCTCTTTTCCATTTTTTCTAATGCTGACTGGCTTGAAAAGTCTGTGACTTGCAATATCCGAAATTATAGCTTCAAGTTTGTATTGGTTTGAATGAGGGTTTGTAACAGTGGATTCCAAACATAAATTGAACAGAGAATGAAGTTTTGAAAGGAGTAATGAATAAAGTTTCTTGCGAATGTGATGAATACCTAACGGCTTTTGTATAAATGGCAGCAAGTCATTAATAGAGACATCATGCAGAGAAGGTGATGTATAATGACTATGACCATGACTGCGTCTACGTCGAGGAGTCGAGTTGAAAATATTCATCACATTCACCGAGTTAGGACTAGATAGAATACCTATACCATCAATTTTGTCATTGCACCCATAAGGTGTCGCAGATCCCAATTGTCTAATCCAGTAGTCCTCTTTTTGTCTACGAAGAGTCGTTGAAAGATTAGGATTGTTAGAGCTATGGTATATCTTTTCGATAATGCGAACTGTCATAGAAACGATGGAATGATGGAATGAAACTATAAGCAGCAATAATGTTCTTTATAGTCAATTTTACCATTTTTTCTTAAACTTTTGTAATCTTTTACAAAAATCTACTGGACCAAATTTAACCAAACTTGGCCACAATCATCGTTTGGGTATCTAGTTTGAAAAATGTGTCTGATGTATCTGCCAGCCAACCAAGATGGCCGCCATGGCTTAAAATAGAACAAAGGGGTAAAATGTAGATTTTGGTTTATAACTCTGAAACCAAAGCATTTAGAGCAAATCTGACGGAGTAAAATTGTTTATCAAGTCAAGATCTATCTGCCCTGAATTTTTCAGATGAATATGACAACCAGTTGTTGGGTCCCCCCCCCCCCCCCCCCCCCCTGAATTGGTAATTTTAAGGAAGTTTTGCCGTTTTTGTTTATTATCTTGAATATTATTATAGATAGAGATAAACTTAAAACAGCAATAATGTTCAGCAAAGTTAGATCTACAAATAAGTCATCATGAGCAAAATTGTACCCCTTAAGGAGTTATTGCCCTTTATAGTCAATTTTAACAATTTTCATAAATTTTGTAAATTTTGCTAAATTTTTACAAAATGTTATCCTCTCTAACTACTGACCACAGTGCATAATGGTTAGATATATTGTTAACTTCAAGAGTGTTCAGTAAAGTATAAATATCTGCAAACGCATCACCATCACCAAAACACAATTTTGTTATGAATCCATCTGTGTCCTTTGTTTAATTTGCACATATAAAGACCAAGGTGAGCGACACAGGCTCTTTAGAGCCTCTAGTTATTTATGTTATCATTGCCATTTTGCTAAGTTTCTTCTGTTACTTATTTTCACATCGTGCTCGGACTTTAAAACTGAGTTTTACTGTGCGTATTGCTGTGAAATTGTTTATTCAATATTGGCTAGACGCCGTATTTATTCTTCTATTCCAAGTCAAGAAATCTGTGGTCTTTATTAGTCTTTGTGGAATTATATAATAATGGTTCATTTGTATGTTTTGGAATTAAGTGTGACGTCCATTCCGCTACAGTACAGTATACATTATTGCTTAGGACGAGTTCAGTGAAGCCAGCCTTCTGGTGCATGATGTTTCCACTGCGTAACAGATCAATTGGTGGCATTGGGCTGTTTTATGCTTGTTATCCGGGTGGTTGTCTCGCTGACAAATTCCCCGTTTTCTTTCTCAGTTCTATTCAATACCAATGTTGTATGTATAAATCAACAGACAACTGATATAGGATAGTTGAGGAATTAAAAATACACAGGTTTTGTTGTCACCATCACGAATTGGTTGATATGTTTTTTTTATCGGTAATTCGTATATTTTCCCTTTGATCTTACTGCCTAATATTTTCGAGTATCAACGTACTGGCTGTATCACTGAAAATATTAGGCAACGTCATAATTACCGATAAACAGAATAATAGGTAGTTTCGTTTTTGATACTGACTATATCATGTGGATACCTAGCGGGCTCGTCTAGATATTCCACATGATATAGTCAGTATCAAAAACGAAACTACCTATTATTCTATATGTATTAACACTTGAGAGAAATAGTTCCAAGGGAGCGCTTGTGATACCTACAGGTACATTAATTCTAAATATAGCATGGAAAACTTGGTATTAGAAGTATACTAAATAAATCCTAAAATCATGTTAAATAAATACTATTAAAAATAAAAAATTACCCCTGATACACTCAGCGGCGTATTCATACCATGAAAGTTCCGAACGTAAAATCCGCTTATGATTTTCACGTCAGATCACATTTGATTATACGAGAGCTTGTACTTAATCAATCTGTTCTATAGAGCTAAATGCATGTATGAAATATTTTCTACTGGATGTAATCACGAAAAAATTATAAATGATAAGAGAAGCAACATATTCTGTATGCGTGCTGTATATGTACTTTGTTTTATTTTTTTCAGGACAAGTTATCACAAAGATTCACGAGCAGAAAATAGCAGACAATCCCTTTAAGTATGCCGTCGGATATAAGGTAAAGTTAGAGTTCTATATTATTTGCATAGTTTTTTTATTTCTCCAAAGCAGAAATACATGTAGTCGTTAATAATGATATTATATGATAAAAATTCGTTCCATTCGACGTACGAAATATCTTATTTTTTATTTGTAGAAACCAGTCAAAAATTCTGTACTGGATTTGATAGTTTAATATAGAGCAAACTGATAACAACCAAAAAAGAAGAAAAGAGAAATTAATAAGGAAATGACAAAGAATGAGAAAAAAGCTAGGAAAGAAGAATAATGGTTAAGAAGCATTTAAAAAAAAAAAAAGAAGACGAAAAAAATCACAAGAGAAGTCAAAATACAATGAGAAAAGGAATTAAAGAGAAGGGAAAAGATGGCAAAGATCGAAAAAAAAACAACAAAAAAAGTGATAAGAAGATAAACAAAGAAAGAGATACAGAATTTAAAATGGAAGTTATTAATGATAAAAAGAAAGAAACACAAACAGGATTCGATGACAAGGTCGAGTCGAAAAACGCGTGAAAGAAGTTAACAGTTGGTTCAATTTAATTTTTTTGCATTTCTTAGGGGTTTATCTTGTATCAAAGGACAGAAAACAGATGTTCAATTATAAAGTGGCAGTAACTTTTTAATAAATGTTGATATAAAACTGTGTTTTTACCTCTATTGTATTTAATATTCTGAATTAAGAATAGTATTCTTAAATCTAGCAACAGATTACTCCATGTAGCCATTTACAGTATAGGTTGACAAATGGAATGAGACTTGATGTTTTGACAGAATTATGGACAATTTTTTTTTTGAACAATAATTACATGATGGAAAAAAATAACCCCAATATTCAACATTCCAACCTGCAGGACATGACTTGCGACCAGGTATCATCAGCACTGACGCTCTATTTTTCGTGATGCAGACGGCACATGATGCATCTTTGTTTGCAATGTCAGGATAAAAGCCATTAATATCGGTCTCAACACCGTACAAGTTCCTTGCTATATTTGGAGATTGCAGACTTGTGTACTCTGGGTTTTTAGGAAGACATAAATAATTAGACCCTCCTCCATTACGATTCTGCTTTTTTTCAGTCATGTAACCTGAAAATTTTCTTAACAAAATAAACACCCAGTTGTTTCAAATTTATTGGCACCATTGATCCTACACCAGCTATCTCAAGATGTTTCAATTGATAATAAAAAATTGAAGGTTGATTTTATCTTTGGATAATCTGGTATTAATTCATCTACGCTTATCTGATATAGATTAGACCACAATTTTCTTTTACAAACATTGCACTTTTAATATAAAATGTCTATAGTACACATTTAGTGTCATGTTTATTCAAAGAGACTTTCCACACGATTGTCGAATTCAATATAGTCACACAAAATATAGATCCAAAAGATGTACTCCCGATTTCACCATTAAACTAAAATAATATTAGATCTAGTAGTACAGTTATCGCAAAAAAAACCAACCAAAAGTTTTACTGAATATTGTCGATCGGGAATTCCATTAGGAATTATTGTTGTAGCATATAAAAGGTTCATTATTGGCAATATAGAATGGAAGACTACAATTTGGGGAATTTTAGCGCCACTTTCAGCAGCTATTTCGTGGTGGCCAGTTTTTATTAACGGAATAAGTCGGAGTCACAGTCTTTTCAAATTTGTGATACTGTAGTTGAGATACTACTTAGACAACTCGACCACCGAGGCCTCTTAAATAGAAAGAAAAATTAAAAGATTGAATTCAAAATAAAATATGAGAAGATAGCTTTTCCAATGTGCCTTTAGAACATAAAACAGAAGGCATTATTCGTTTTGTATAAAATAAACAAATAGTTAAATGGATAACTTTGTATGTACGTACATTCATTCATAAAATTACATTAACTCAGTTATCCCCAGTTATAATGCACGAATATTTTTTTTATATAGATCAAACCAAACATATTTTGCAGTTGTAAAAACAATCGCAATAATGAAAAAAAATCACACAATGTTTTTTCTTATTTATTTAAAAGAAACGTATAATAAACAATTGTATTCGTTAACGATCTAGACCAATTGATTTCCAGCTATTGTACAATCCAAGATTGTAGAAGACACCCGATCTTCCATATCAATCACTATCCAGAGACTTAAGGCCCTATACACCGGTGTTATTTTCCCCGTTTATATTAGAATTTTGTGAATTTAATTATGGTGAAAGAAAACTCACCGTCATATATCAAAGAAGATTTCTCCGGACAATTATTTCTTCCCCAACGTGTAAATGTTATACCAAATTTATTGTCTCTATTCACCTCTAAAAAGAAGATACTTTCAGTTGCAAATAATTTCAATATAATTGTCCAATATTATATTTGACAGAAAAAAATCGACTGTGTGTGCTGGCGTAAATTCATGGGAGGTGTCCGTTATAATTCTGCGGTTTACATGTTGTTACATGTGTAATGTACTTTTAAATTATTTTTATATATTTCTCTGTGCTGAATGTTCTTGTGTTTGTTCGTTCTGTATTCCGGTCACGTAATGTTGCTATTTGAGCGGTATTTTTAATATTGTCACATAAGCGGGAGGTTTGGCTATCAATAACACGGTGTCAACCAACGAGTTTTCTTAACATATTATGTACTAAGTCAGAAATGTGGCAGTTATTATCAATAGTCCGTTTCAATGTAAGTTGGCGTTTGTTTTTGTTGCAGTTCAGTGTTTCTGCTGTTTTGTTGTTTTCCTCTTTAATATAGTTGATGTGTTTCCCTCGGTTATAGGTTGTTATCCGGATTGTTTTCGCTTAATTGATTTGTGACTATTGAACAGCTGTATACTACTGTTGCCTTTATTTTTATTTAGATTAAAAACTTATTGAAGTAACAAAAATATTAAACGTTACGATTTTTCTCAATTGTCTATTCATGCTATTCAGTACAAGATAAATAGTAACAACATGTTTTCAAGTTAAATAACTCTCTCTCACTGATTTAAAAATCAATTTAATCTACAATATCGTTCTATCTCTTGTATGGTCAAACCCATCATATGCTATTCTATTCAAACAATCAGTTCAATATCATTTCACTATTAAGGATGACCTGTTTTCAATAATCTTCTGGTCTATCACCGATAAATGTATATAAATCTCGCGACAAAATAGTTTTGACTGTATCATTAATCTCACAAGGCTTCAACAAGGTATAATAATACGGTATATTTTTTCCTCCTATAAAAGAGGAAATCACAAAATTAATATTACCTGTCCTGTCATGCTGTAGATCATCTCTTAGGTCCTTGAGTTCCCGTTCCATTCTGTTGATAATATACTCGTCACATATCTCAGACGAAACAGGCGCAAAACACAAGCTAAACGTCAACAGAAAGACTGTTGATAACATCGTCACTTTGTAGAATATTTGCATCAGACCTTTGTAGATAATATATACACTCTCACTAATGTAACATATGTGTTGAAATGAAATAAGAACTAGTATTATCGAATTTCGAATAGCATGGGATCGTGTTTCAATTTTGTTTACCAGAAAATCTGTTTAATATATTTGAATTCTAATTATTTATGTTGCATCGCAAGGAAAAAAATCCCTTACTTAGAAAGATTAAATCCCTTTTACGCATAGCTTTGATACATTGGGTTAGCTAAATATATACGTGTGGCGATATTTGTTTTTATCAACTATTCAAGACATGTATTAAGTTTTGGATTTTGAGATATTTTACAACGAGCATCACTAAATAAACTCATCATAGATACCAGGACTTAATTTTGTGTATACGCCAGACGCGCGTTTCGTCTACAAAAGACTCATCAGTGTCGCTCGAATCCACAAAAAGTTAAAAAGGCCAAATAAAGTACGAAGTTGAAGAGCATTGAGGACCGAAATTCCTAAAATTTTTGCCAAATACAGCCAAGGTAATCTATGCCTGTGGTAAAAAAGCCTTAGTATTTCCAAAAATTCTAAATTTTGTAAACAGTTAATTTATAAATATTACCATATACCAATGATAATTTATGTCAGGACAAAAAGTGCTGACTACTGGGCTTGTGAGACCCTAGGGAAAATAAATTTCCACCAGCAGAGGCATCGACCCAGGTCTTGTAAATAAACTCATCATTGATACCAGGACTAAATTTTGTATATACGCCAGACGTGCGTTTCGTCTACAAAAGACTCATCAGTGACGCTCGAATCCAAAAATTTAAAAAAGGCCAAATAAAGAACGAAGTTGAAGAGCATTGAGGACCGAAATTCCACATTTAATTTAAGTGTCGAAATGCATATCCTTTGCAATAAATAAGTACAAGTAATGTTATCATTACCACTGACTTTAGTTCAAATTGTGTATATATCCCATTAACAAGTAATTCAGTACTAACATGGTAATATGCAATTATGTTTTAAATCAAAGATATTATTAACATTGTAACTATTAAACTTTAGAAATCATTTTGAAATTAAATTATAGCTCTTTTAAGGATGTTAATTTGCTTGTCATATTTTGGAATTTATGTCAGATTTTCGAAATCTCTGGTTTTATCCATTTGAATTGCCTTAAAAAAATGACCATGAACCGCCATTTTTATTTTATAAATCTTTTACATGCATAATTATAAGCCATTTGTAAAAGTCTTATAAAATCTTATTTGTTTTAATAGTTTTTGAGAACTTTAACTGGTCAATGATAAAGCTATGAAAAATCAAGAGAGAACATTTTCCCGCCAAAATTTAATGGCTAATATCTCGAAAACAAGCATATTGACCCCTATATTTTTTTCCTTTTTGATTCCTCAATTAATCCCCTATCAATATATACTAGTTTTATGGAAAGTTATTTATTTTGAAACTGAGCAGCAAACATCCTTACAGCTCTGCATGAAATTTTGTTCGGGTTTGACTATGAGTTTGGTTCTGTTTAATTGTAATAGCGCCTTGACGTCTGTGTTTGGTTTTAGATTCTCTAATTTTAAGGCCTGGAGTACATTGAAGAAACATTGGTTTGCAAAATATGCATCGTGTGCAGTAAATTTGGCACTGTTAATAAAGCTCGAATCCCATATGGAATTTACTGACCACATATATACCGTAATACGCACACTATGTAACGAATTTATCGTACCGACTATATTAACGTGTAAAATTTAGATTAGTGACCTATCTAAATGAGCAAGTCTTCAATACAGTTAGCATTAGCATGATTAAGAAACTTCTTCGTTTGAACCTACAAAAACAGATGCCAACAATGACAACTTGTTAGATTTAAATGTGTTTTATGAATTTATTTCACTTTGTCATCACTTTCTTCGTCTGTTGAAACCTTTAAGATTTTTTCTCAGTACAGTTTTGTTTTTCTAAAGGGACGTACGTAACACAACTACTAACCGTGTATGAAACAAGCCCCGCCTCCGTATTACTTTATATGGAATGTAAAGGGACGTAACTCCACTACTAACCGTGTATGACATTAGCCCCGCCTCCCAACTAACATAATATTGAATATACACGGTTTCCACGAGGACGTTTTTAACCAATTATATTCCTAGAAATGTATAGGAGGTAAGATAATATTATATTCTATGTTAGAACTTAGCTAAATGAATAACATATGAGTGCAAATATCAAAATTGTAAATTATAAAGAGATAACATGAAAGCTGTGACATGATTCCCTCCGAGATATCTTTCCAAAATAAGATCGTTTACTGAATGCTTAATTTGACACACACACTGCAGATAAACTTAGAACCTGTATTATATTCAAAACATGAAATAAACTTGAAAAGATTAAAACAATACTTTAAAAAGTTTTAACTGTACTGGACAAATACTGAACCAATTGGATTGAGATATAACAGAAATTAGTTGATACGATTTTTGCGATTTTTATCGTACTATGAAAAGTTTCAATGATAGAATACGAAGGTGAAGTGCATTTAGGGGTCCAAATTCCGAAAATGTTGTCAAAAACAACAGCTAAGGTTATTTATTCCTTGGGTAGGAAATCCTTGGTATATTTCAAAACAATAATACGTATATCGTTAAAGTTTTTAGTTCATACTATTCAAAACGGTTAAGATATAAGTTCAAAGTTTCTAATTTGAAGACTAGAAAGTATAAGTACCCGGCCACGTCCACTTGTATTTTTGTCCATCTGATGAGTTAAGCCTTTTTCAACTGATTTTTATAGTTCGTTCTTGTGTTGTACTGTTATACCACTGTCCCAGGTTAGGGGGAGGCTTGGGATTCCGCTAACATGTTTAACCCCGCCACATTATTTATGTATGTGCCTGTCCCAAATCGGGAGCCTGTAATTCAGTGGTTGTCGTTTGTTTATGTGTTACATATTTGTTTTTCATCTTTTTTTTTGTATATAAAAAGGCCATTAGTTTTCTCGTTTAAATTGTTTTACATTGTCTTATCGGCCTTTTATAGCTGACTATACGGTATGGGCTTTGCTCATTGTTGAAGGCCGTACGGTGACCTATAGTTGTTAACGTCTGTGTCATTTTGGTCTCTTGTGGACAGTTGTCTCATTGGCAATCATACCACATCTTCCTTTTTATATTAACATACTTTGTAATAATTTACCGGATATAAGATAACATAGTTTACATATTCTAGCATAGCATAATGACAAGGGTAGGAAGGTTGCATATAACTTGTTACATCCGTACTTGATTTGTATTTATTTGTGATAGTAAGTTTGTTTAGAGAATGTGTATTTATATTTTGTACTAGTGACTGCCTTCGTCATTACCGTGGACTCACATAACAAAAAACATTTATTGTAAGTAACATTATTTGTATTTGTTTAATAGATTTTTACTTTTGGTAGAATTACACTTGCATTTTTCTTATATATATTTCTAGAAATGTTTTTGCTTTGATCTTTTTCATGTTGCAAATAATCAATCAACTCTACTCAATTCGTAAACATTTTTGCCAAATGAATGTGCTTTTTACTTTAAATTCCTAATAAATCATAGACATTTAATTTTATTTCAAGATGACATCCCAATTATTCTTTTATGTTGCATGTTTATATTCTTGAAAAAGTAAAGATAATTAATCACCAAGTTCATTTGTATGAATTTAGTTTACAGCAAATATGTGTACATGATTTATACAGTTGGATTTGGAAGAAAGGCAGACATAGTTTGTTGCACTTTTACTTACACAATTCTGTATTAATATTCTTCATTTTAATTGTAATAAATGAATGCAATAGTGGTATACCGCTGTTCGAAATTCATAAATCTATAGAGAAAAAACAAATCCGAGTTACAAACTAAAACTGAGGGAAACGCATCAAATATAAGAGAACCACGCCACAACAGAAACACAACATTAAAATGTAACACACACAGAAAACGAACTATAATATAACAATGGCCATTTCCCCGACTTGGTACAGGGCATTTTAAGATCAAAATGGTGGGTTGAACATGCCAAACCTCCCACTTTAATTGCAATGTTTATTATAACATTAAAATGACATTATTAAATGACAGGGCTACAATGCAAATAAATTGGAGAAAATAAAAAAAACATCATATAACATAGTAAGAAACCAAATCTTGATTTATATCCAATTTTAGGAAAATAAACATGTAACATTACTTTTTGTGGCGTTGGTCCATTCGTGCTACGGACACACAGTTCGTAATTTCATTAATCTGTTTTTGCGAACTGTCCAGAGTGAATTTCCATTATTCGTTGTTCATTTGTTATCATGTCGATTATCATGTCGTAAACATATTTAACATTGCCATAAAACGGAGGTTTGGATAGCCACACAACCAGGTTCAACCCACCATTTTTCTTAAAATGTCCTGTACCAAGTCAGGAATATGGCTGTTGTTATCTAATAGTTCGTTTCTATGTGTGTTGCATTGTTGTTAGTTTTTAGTTGCACTTCAGTTTTCTGTTGTTTCGTTGTTTTCCTCTTATAGTAATATACTACTGTTGCCTATATCAAGACCGTTATGCAATGAAACTAACAAAAATTATAAAAATGTTCCAACAAAAATAAAGGAAAATTCATAAAATGGAAGTCCATAAACCATGACAAAATTCGAAAAGTATCATATCTTATTGTCTTCCCATACACTAGTTCGTCGATATTTTGTACCCGTATGCAATGACCCTAACGTCGAGAATGATACCTCTTGTTAGAACTTTGGCCACCGCGCAACGCAAAGAGCGAGTCGAAAACCGTGTTGAAAGAATGTAAACAAACTTGAATTGGAAAGTAAATAGTTATAACTGATTTTTAAAGAACAAACTTAATGCAACAAATTCTTTAACGAGTTTATGTACCACGGAATTAGATGTTCTCAATTTAGCATATTCTTTTATTCTGTTCATGAACTGATCGTATTACGTAAAATAACAAAAATACAAAGCTCTAAGGAAAATTGAAATCGGTGAGTTCTTTATTAAAAAGCAAAAAGCAAAAAAAAAAAAAAAAAAAAAAAATAACCGCTAAACCACTCACTTACTCACTTGTATGATAAATAGCCTTTTTCTTTCTTTATGTAAGTATATTAACCCTTAGACTGCTACGCGCGAATATTGTCGTTCCGATAAGACAGTCCGCTACTGCTACTCGCGACTATAGTCGTTTTCCGTACTCGTTTGTTTACACAGTTACCATGGAATGGGCGGAGTCAATATTCATGAGATTGCGGCAGTTTCGACTTGTATGGATTCTGATTGGCTTAAAATCTGCGTTCTTTCGAGTGTCTCTTGACTTTTAATCAGGTATAAGCGATAAACCGAAAGTGAAAATTTTTGATGAAAAAAGTGACAAAATGGCGGACATTGTTTGGAGAAATGGCCAACACGTTCAGAAGTATTTCAATGATAACGATTTAACAGCGGCGGACGATTAAAAGGATTTGGACGAGAACCGAAGATATAATAGACAGAAATGGAAGTATTCTATCAAAACTGCAAACAGAAAACTTTTAAAGCGAGAATTACGGGGATTCCCAGACATTGTTCAAAATGGATGACATGAAACAGGATTTGCGATGTTTATCATTTCGCCTTTCAAATGTGAAAAATCAATATTGACTAACATCGATAGACCCGAACTTTAAGTTTGTCAAGATTATATATTGATGAAAGCTTTAAAAATGAACTTGTCGTGTAAATATATTTGTACATGGAAGTAAAAGTCGGCGCAGTGAAAATTGGAGGAAAATACCGGAAAATATTTGCATAAAAAAGGCCGTTGGTCTGAGAAGAAACTTTTATTTTTTGATAATCACAATGGAACTTAGTTCTTAAAAGAGATTTTAAACTATATTGGTTCAATTCTGAAGTCATGGATACTTTTACATTGATGGATCGTTTAATAAAACATGAAAAAATAAGTTTACCTTTGTTTACCTATTTTCGCACCTGTACAGGTAAAACATGACCAGAGACTCACACAAAAATAAAATAAATTAAAAATACAGAATCTAACAATACTTTTTTATATAACTTTTATTGATGAATATTCAATATTTACAAAGATACAGCAATTGTAAGTGAACATGTTTATTTCATCAGTGATTAAAATTTTACTCAGCATTACACAAAAGTACAATAGAAATCAATGCAGCAGTCTAAGGGTTAAACTTTTCATAATATAACAAACAAAAAAGTGAATTTATAGTTAAATATTTAGTTTGTTATCTAACTTTTAACTAAACAATAATGAGAGGTGCTTCATGATAGTCAATCAGTGAAGTTTTCTTTATAGCGTTATGTGGACTATTTAAATCTATTGTTTGCTAGCTTGCAACATGTGCTTGAAATTTCTATGTATACATTTTTGTCACGTGGTGATGGAAGTCACATGACAGCTTAATCTGGAAACCGTATCCTGGAACTGGCTTTCTGGAAGTTAAACTGTTATAACTATTTTTCAATCAATCGAGTAATGGTATTGGAGGTTCCTTTAAGATTTTCATTTCCTTTTCAGGTTAAATTAAAATGAATTTTGAAAATTGGTTGTTATGGACCAGTTTTGTTGTCAGTTTTGCATTAGGCCAAAGAAATCAAGACGTCGAAATGCCTCTTATCACGAACGGTGACGTTCCATTAGTTGCAAAATTGGATACGACGATTCTTGACAGAAATATAAAAGATTACGTTAATGTCACAGCAGAGAAAAAAATCAACGACAATATTGCTAATTTGAAAAAGAATATACTAAACGAGATTCTTAGCAGTAAATATATTTCATTTTCTAGCTTCTTTAATAAGCATTATGTGGAATAAAAAAATGCTTTTGTAAACTCTTTAAATTTCAGCATTATTTTGTGATACATCTGTACAAAAATATTATTTTAATTAAAACATAATTACGCGTCCTGTTTTTATGATGCATTAAAAAAGGGTGACATATATAGGTGGTCACAGAAAAAACAAACACTGGTGCAAACAAATATGCTCCGGAAGTGTACCTTATCAATTGGCAATATCAAAAGCCCAAACACAACACACAAATGGAAATCCACTGTTATATTTCTGACCTGTATTCTGTATCATGTTTATGTCGAAAATAGTAATTTAACCTAGTTTTATAACTTGCTAAACCTCTGACTTGGATGACAGTCAAATAGAATTTAATTATATTGATAACACTTTGTCAGCAAAACCAAAAAGACGTTATTGGTAAAAATTGGGATACAGCAGAAATCATTGTGTTATAATCTTAATCACCATAGATACAAATGACTATTTCAACAAAAAAAACCAACATAACTCTATAGACAAAGTACAGACGCAATAATGAAAGACAAGAATGTAAAAATGACCATAGCACAAAACATAATGGCGGAATGTATAAATGCCTAGCAACCCAAAAGTAAATAATAGAAAATTTACTAATTTGTAAATGTTAAAAAATATACAAAGACTACTAAAACGAACGATTATTTATAACACGTAATTAAGATAATAAACAACGTCAGTAGCTAGACTTATAGTATTTATTGTGAAGTTGATATTGATCAACAAGGTATCTTCCGATGAACTTTTATAGAAAAAGGAAAACAAGTTATTTGAAATAACCCTGGTTGATCAACATTCTGCTCAGACACTAGTGACGTTCCATAAAGTCTGAGTAGCAGCTGGAAGCTCTAGAGTACCGAAAGAGTTTGGAAATGTATTATTAGTATCCCATATGTGGGTGAAGTTGGTATACCATGTAAATTCCTGCTAAGGTGGGGGAAATTGACAATTTCAAAGTTAAATACGTCTTTTTTTTTGTCATAGCATATGGTACTGAGGTGAATTCTAATGTCAAATTCGAGGTATAAGTCTCAGATGTTTTTTTTTAATATCTAAGATACAGTACTACCTGTGACTTTATCTTATTAATGGTGGCCATAAAAAATATGTTCACCATGGTGGCCCTATATGTCCATCATCATACCCCCTGTTGTTTTTTTAATACACAAGGTATTACTCAAAAACTAGTCAAGGCTAAAGGGAAATCTTGAATGCATTGAAGTGTTAACATTATATAACTTACAGGTCAGGTGTCTCAGGTAAAATATACATGTATGTGTTTGTCAAATTTAATAACTGTGATTATGACAAGAAATTCAAAAATAAAATGAAATAATGAAACTAATTGAACAAACAGCTTAATTAAAAAATAATTGTCTCCTGACTATTAGTTTTGATATTATACTTTTTAAATAATTTTTGATAAATTTAAGTTATTTTTTATATTAAGTCTATTTTTTTGGTAGTGAAGAATAAATGAATATCATTTTTAAATATACTGCAAACATTTACAATGCCTGCCTTTTTCTATTGACAAAGGTGTTTCTCAAATTAATTTTCTAAAATCAAAATGGTTCATTATTGTAGATAGACTGATCTTAACATTTGATTTAGATTGTCTTTAGGACTTACGCTAAATAAAATTTAGGCAATTCATTATTTCTTTATTGAATAAAAGTATTAGAAATATTCATTACAGCAAAATTTGATAATATTTTTATTGTCATATGATATTTTAAACATGATCCATGTTTTAGAGGTTAAGCATTTCTTTTACTTTTTGTTCTTGGGTTAGAGACATTATAATGAGAAAGTAAATAATTTTCAAATGGATTATCTCAAAGTTTTTTTGTTAATTTTACAATCAAGGAAAAGGTGTTCTCCATTGACCTACAAGAGGCACAGTTTACACATTCTATCCTTTCTAGGAATTTTATATTGTCCACTATTTTCTATTTCTAAATTATGACAAAAAATTCTCTACCTTAATTGACACAATCAAGTTTACAGTTTTTTATCATTTAGACTTTTCTTTAAAGTTTAAATTCTTTTTTAATTAAGGACTTTAAAAGTTTTAATTCATTCAAGTCCCTGCAATTATTAACTTTATCTAAAAGGCCTAGGTTGATTGAAATATTCTTTGTAAATGTATACCAAGAATATATGTATCATGCTAGTCTAGCACTATCGACAATATAATACACTGACAAAAAACATGAATTTAAATAGACCATTAAAGTGTCACCATCTTTTTAATTACTTTCATTTTTTGTATTTAAAATATCACTTGCATGATTATTAGTTATTATTAATAGTAATAACTCATTTAATAATGCTAACAAACAATTGAATGCAATGTACATCATGTACATTTATATAAACCTTTTACTTAAAAAACAATTATTAAAAGTCTGTTTATTTCAAATGCTAGTCAATTACTTTAGCTTTGACTTTTTGTCATTTATACTCAAGATTCTTACTAAGAAGAAATTAAAAGAATAAGAAACAAAACATACAAAAATGAAAAAAAAAACAATTAAAAAATAAAAAAATTAGATAAAATTAAATGAAACGACGTACAAACGGCAGTGAAAACTTCTATAGGAATTGGTCTGACTATAAAGACGGTTTCGGTGATCTTGAGGGGGAGTTTTGGTTAGGTTAGTAAAATAAGATTACATATAGTTTGTATATAATACACGGGAATAATGTATTAACTTGGCGATACGTCACAAAGACTGTTCTACAGTATGGAAAGGTCAAAAGTTTGTCCTCAGCTCATCTAGATATTTAACAACTTCATAATTTGATTATGTGCCCACCGTTTATTGTTTAATGTAATCAAGTCTACTCACGTTTGTTTATTTTTTGTTTACTTTAGTTTTAACAAGAGCAAGCATAATTATAAAGTTCAGTATTCTCTTTGTTTTTTACTTTCCGCTGGATGTTACTTGCATATTTGATAGCGCAGTCAAATTATCTTTCGATTACAATTCTGAAAGGGAAACAAAGCACGCAAAAGAGGTTTCAACTTTAAAAATCTAATTGTTTTGCACAATGATATGAAAATCTTCGGAAACATGATCACAAACATTTTTCGTTTTATGTAATATAAAAATACACGAGATAACAAACAAAGATGAGTATGAACTTTATATACAACTCGAAGATTTTGATGGCCAGAAAAGATATGCGAGGTATCAGACATTCTTTGTTGGTGATCCTGCATCAACATATGTGTTATCTATCGGAGATTTCAGTGAAGATGCAGGTAGAGTCTTAGTTTTTGTGTCAAATGTGTACCACTTGTTACAAGCATCGTTTACTGTCACTGATATATTTTGCTTATATATCATCAGTGTATTCCGTGGCAACTCTAGGTTTTCGGAACATAAAAATTGACATAGCTTTATCGATTTTCATTATAAGATGTATCAGCATTTCGGGGTATTTTAGTCTAGACGCTATCTAATTAAACGCCGAGATTACCTCCGGAGGCTGCTAACGCTCAAATAACCCGATATAAACATAAGCATAAATATAAAGCGAGCATGTGCAAATTGGATTTTTCTTTAGGTTTGTTTTATTTCATTGATAGGTTACAAATATGCTAATCATCCTTTTTAACTGTACATGTTTATCAGAATGATTTATTTTGTGTGGATCAACTCAGTCAGTCAACAAAATAGCCAACCCTTGTTTCACCTTCAATCTTGACAATCTCTTCCTTTTAATACCCGAGCAAACACAGTACATGCGCTATATTTCTCCAGCTGAAGGTTTAAATTGGACGTTACTCGAATACGGATTCAATTGCGTTTAATTTATTGACTTGCAGGTTAATACTTTAACAACGAAGTTTTTTTTTGCCAGTTTGACTTTAAGACAAACTGTCTGCCTTCAAAATTCTGCTTTGATTCATACTTAATAATAGTATTTTTTTTTGTCGTAGCTTTTGACCCTTAAAGATGTTAAGACCTTACAAGCTTAATTTTCATTCAAAGTTAAACCACTTATTAAGAGAGGAAACATAATATAACTTAACAAATATATTTCAGGAGATGCCATGTCTTTTCATAATGGAAAAACGTTTGCAACAAAAGACAGAGACACCAGTCCACACAGTTGTGCTAAGATACATAAAGGTGGTTGGTGGTACGGAATATGTCATGATGCCAACCTTAACGGTCTATATCTTCGTGGAACACATTCTGCGCCCGCTAACGGAATAAACTGGTACCATTGGAGGGGCCACCGTTACTCACTGAAGAAGACACAAATGATGTTAAGGCGCGGACGTTAAAGGATGATTTCTATTGTAACTGAAGAGAGCTTTATAAATTTTGGTTCACGTTTCAAATTAGTTGTCATTAGGAAAGCTCAAAACTACAAAAAGACATTTTCGTATCTCTAATCGCAACTTATTTTGATAATCATTAACTTTTGATAACAATTGAAAACAAATGAAGGTATTGATGACACTTTTATCAAAGAAAGTAGTATACGCGTTTGTAACAATTTTCAGAAGTCTACCATAGAAATTTGCAGGAATATTGGAAACCCACATATATAAACTCTTACACTATTTGCGAAAGAGCAGATTTTAGGAAATCACAAATTCGTATTTGTAGTTTCAAATTGACTTTAGAAAATATATGAAAAAATCTCCTGTGTTATACTGGATACTTAAACTTACTAGTAACAAAAGTCGTCATAGATATTTCCGATAAAATGACATTGCTCGATATAACCAACCTATCTGACCATATCTCGGCCTTTTGTAGTAAAGGACGACGGATGGGACCATAGGCTGCATGCAGTTTTGAATACACATACTTTGAATCCGTTTAGATTTGCGGGATGTACAAGAACGCAGTCCCGTCCATTTAGGCGGGGACTTTGAATCCGATGCCGCTTTCAGATAAAATGTCACATTATCTACACGTTAATTATACATGAAATATTTGCCATAGGACGTTACGCCAACTTATGTTAATCAATCGATAGAAGCTTAAATTAAAATTATCATTTCTGGTGTGGCAAATGATTTTAATCTAGACAATTAAATCCAGACATTGGTTTAAAGACGTCAATGCAAGAAGGGAGCTCGAGTGGACGGTTTATTGAAAATATAAATCGTAAAATGGGTGTAGGTGATCATACACTTGATTGTTCACACACTGGCAAAAATATACTGTCTATACAAAATCCAGATTTGTGGAACTCTATCATGAGATAATATATCTAGTGCGTGTTTAATCAAACAAATTTAATGAACTTCTGAATAAATATATAAGAAAATGATAGAATTAGATGTATATGACCTCATCTAAAATGCTTTTATACAGATCTGGGGATACAAAGTTTAAGATCCATTATAGAACTTTATACGTTTAGTTTTTGTCAACATATATGGATGAATATAATTTGCGATTTGTTTAGGGACTTTCCGTTTTGAATTTTCCTCGGATTTCTGTATTTTTGTGATTTTTTTTTTTATATTCAACCAGGTAGAAGAGTACTTCTCAAAAATGTATTAATGACAAGTGTCTGTTGAAAACTTCAAAGACCAAGCATTAAAATCAGGTTTAGCTAGCTATAAAACCAGGTTCAATCCACCATTTTCTACATTTGAAAATGCCTGTACCAAGTCAGAAATATGACAGTTCTTGTCCATTCGTTTTTGATGCGTTTTGTTTTTTGATTTTGCCATGTGATTATGGACTTTCCGAATTGATTTTCCTCTGAGTTCAGTATTTTTGTGATTTTACTTTTTTCACAGTTATGACCTTCTGAGTTTTGTTGGATCAGTTTTCTGCATGTTATACTTTGTCTGTTACATAAAAAAGATATTTGTATCTACCTTCTTCATGTAAGGATGAATTCTGGATCAGCATCTGGCATCAAAATTTTATTGTTTAAGGTTCATCATTCCAAACGGACAAATATGGCTGTATTTACATGCCAAAAATTACTCTGAGTACAGACTTACCCGTGAACTTGGAAAAGTTTTAATGTGTGGCATCCACTAGATATAATAAAGTTAAATGCATTTTGTGTTTCAGAAAGATAAAATCTCTTTTGGATTTTGATGGGCATTTTTTTTCCTTCATGCAAAAGGTCTGAAAATTAACTAAGTTGTGGTACAATTATGAAATGCACCCTCAGGTAAAAAACCGGTTTGTATTGTTTTGATGGACCTTAATTGACATGGACAAGAGGTATCTTCACTACTATAGATGAGTTAAAAAGTTTATCCGAGTCAGCTGTGAGTGGACAGTATCAAAGTAATTCAGGTGTTTGTTTATTTTTGCACCTTCTGCAGAAAGGGGAAAAATGTCCATCAAAAACCAAGAAAGATTTTATCTTTCTTAAACACAAAATGCATTTAACTTTTATTTATCTAGTGGATGCTAGGCATTAACACTTTCCAAACAGCACAGGTATGTCTGTACACAGAATGGTTTTTAAGTGAAAATACGGCCATAATTGTCCATTTGTTATGATGAACCTTAATGTTGTTCAATGGTACTTACCTTACACATTTACTTTAATGATTTACTCATTTAAATGAATTCAGTGACCCCTTTTAGTTGTTTATCAATACAATGTATAAAATACTCTTAGTGAATTCACTTCAAGGGATATCAAATATGCATATGGACTCTGATAGCATTCCCGTTAACCCGTGAAACAAAGTAATACATAACAATCCCTACTCGAACACACCTTAATTAGAATAAACAACATATATAGGTATTTTATTGTCAATACATTTTATAATAAATGAAAAATTCTTTTGAAAGCGATAGTTTTTAATCTTTATAAAAGAGACATATGCTGACAAACCCTGCTTTTGATATTTATGAAATTGTCAGAAACATATCCTTCTGCTAGCACATTATAGGAAAACAAGCGAGTAATCTATGTTAAAAATTTAGTCTATTTTATAAAGTCTGTTGATTTTCTACAAAAATCTTTGTTTTATTTGCCACAAATTCCAATTTTTCTTTTAAATGCAATGACACAATAAATGAAAATACTTATCACGAATTTTCCACTTAGAATATGTACAAATTGACCCCACTCATTAGTTTTGCTGTTTTGATACTACTAGTATTGCAGTTAAAAAAATATGTAATTCACATGGCTACAGAAGTGGTCATAAACTAATCAAATTCAATGGTTGGTAAACCCCGTCTCATTAGGGTGCGTACGTTGAGATGCATACAATTTTTTCTGGAAATCTTTAACAAAGAACAATGTATGTACGGGTCGTCTAGATAATCGACTGCACGTGTGTCCTAGTTCTTATTACCACTCATTATGTAAGATTGTTAAAATACTTTATTACAAAAGCATACATAGACCTATAAACATTTAATCTTATACACAGAACAATTATAAGTATTACACAGAGTATGACATACATATAACTGTTAGCAGCACTATTTTAAAACATGTCGTATTTCAATAACCACTTACTCTTTTCTGTTAACATTATAGAATCGTTCTGATGACTTAAGGATTGCTTCACGTACAATGCATGCGAAGCGACCCATGCTTAAATTGTAGTCTCAATTGTTTTTAACTCCATGGTTAAATTTCACGCTCGCTATTTCGACTGTTCTCAGGTTTGTAATTAAGAGGGACAAATTAAGAGGCAAAATAGTGTCTGCGCCCTAGTGCAATGTTTGTTAGATGCATTTAAATAGTCGTTTTTTTGTAAAATATATTTTATTGACAAGATATTTATTTTTTATTGATTTAAATATGATTGTTGGTCATTGTTTTTCTGTTTAATTCTTAAAGGATACAAGTGATATTTTCTTTCGCAAGCGACGAGTAATAAGTTTTCAATGCACTTTCACCACGTAATGCTTATTTTCTTGACACCATCCATACGAATCGCATGTGTGCAGATGAAAATAAATTCGGTGAATCCTATAACCATCTTAACATAGAACGGAAAAAAAGTTCATTTACACTCATATGACCCCATTGGAAAAAAAATTGTGCTTCAATAGATCTAAAAGATTACTGATATAAACCTTCCATATGCCAAGGAGTTTTGTTTCGGTCCTTTTACTTTACAAATTTTTAGGAATTGTTTGATAAAAAAACTGTAAAGATTTTATTACCAAATGCATAATGAATAATATTAAAAAAAGAAACAGGGAAAGCAAACGAATATAAAGGGATGAGCTGCAGTTGATTATACAAGTAAAAAAATAAAATCACTATAGAAATTTTGGTCCGTCCGTAACGTTTTGTGAATTAACCATCATGCTTAAAATATTCCATTTATGTGACAGTCTAAGATAACGAATACAACTCGCATCACATACTTGAAAATTACAATGATTAATTATCTATATCATATATCCATTTAGGAACAAAGTAGTGATAACGCATATTCCCAAGAAAGGAGACAATTTAGCTGTTCCACATCCTGAAACTAGATAAACAAGAGTAATTAGAACACCTTATATACGATACAAAAAAAGAAAGAAGAAAAGATAAATCAGTTAGATAAGATTTTTTTTTTAATGAAAAGCATATAGTTTTAATAAGAATATATGACAACATAATTATCAGTGTTGTTCGGTCACGAGTTGAATGTTTGATTTTTTTTTATTAGTATTATTTTTATTACACAGACAAAATCATAATCTTATAAAATTGATGTAGACAATGTAAGGAACTATATCTTCACTGCACATTCACAATTTGTTTTAATCCGACGACATGACGACGCCTATTGTTGTATGACGTCAGAGGAGTGACATAACACTGTTTCTTAATTTCATTGATTAAAAAACTTCCAATTGGGTAATGACATACCATCTGCTCCGGCAATAACATTTTAAGATCTTTCCCATAATATTAAGATTTATAAAACCATAACGCAATACAAATAACCACGTTCTATTGATACATTTGACGTCAAATTGAAGTTTAAAAAAAAAAAAAAAATACATGTATATAGTAATTGTTACTTCGTCAAAATAGTATGTTTTTCGGTTATTTGGAAAAGTGTTTCTTTTCTATGGAACCAAAAGTTTACTTGAAGTGTCACTACAATGTGAAATCTTCAAATATCCTTTGCAAAATGACGTGGTATAATGAGATCAAACGTTTCCTTCCTTGAAATCGAAAATCAAAAAGGTATCATATATATAAATAAGAAGATGTGGCATGCGTGCAATCTGTGCATCCAAGTCACAATACACAACTGTGCATCCAAGTCACCATGTATAAAAAATAAACAATTATAGGTTAAAGTGTGGCCTTTAACACGGAGCCTTCGTTCACACAGAACAGCAAGCTATAAATGACCCGAAAATGACTAATGTAAAACAATAAAAACAGGAAAACCAACGATCTTATCTATATAACGAAAACACTTAGAAACCACACCTAAAAACGACAACCACTGAACAACAGGTTATACTTATCTACCAAATATTGTTTCGAGTTTTAAAAATGTTCAAAATGATCTTTTTGTGGACCTTGCTACTATATCTTAACGAAAAGCAAAGGCATTGTTTTGTTCATATGTATTTAGTCTAAAACCTACAGTTGCAACTTTGGTCAACTATGACAAACTAAACATTTTATGGCATCATAGTAACATCGCAAGTCACCTTTTTGTAATAAACTTTATTTATTAATTAAAGCTTATATTGAACTACTAGTACACATTCTTCACATGTCAATAGAATTTGCATTATTTCGAATGTCTTTTTATAATTTAAATATTTTTTGCAATTCCAGGGGACAAATGGTTCACTACCATGAAAATCAAATGTATGCTTCAAATTTGCTTACAAATTTCCATTAAAAGTCTACAAAAAAGAGACCCGACGGTCAGTAAAAGTACAAAATTTCTGAAAATGAGCCGAGAGAAAAAAAACCGAAATTGACTTACAAATACCCTTGTAAGTTCAAAACAAAGCATAAAGAATTGCACACTTCTTACCGTAATCGATTTTTTTTTTAAATATAAAAGCTTTTAGATATTGACAAAGTTGGTATGAGTGGCTTTTGTTTTAATACACGATTGTTATTCAGAAAATAAAGAAACCCAGTCTGAAACGACTTTTTGATGTTTAAGCATAAAAATCCAGAGAATGCAGATTACATTATTACTTTATTTGAAAACTGAATAACATGGGAAAATCAGCTTGTTCTGTTCTTTTCAATGACGTGTTTGATGATATCTAGGTCAAATATTCGATATCAATTAAGGATGTACTTAGATGAGGTTTGGAATTTGTGTCAAATGTTCGGACTCCTTGGTGTTTTTCCATACAATACAATGTAAAATATTTCGCCCCAAAACGCCCATTTATTTTCATATAAGACTTAATAGTTCATGAAAGGTCATTTACCAAAATTTTAGAAGATTCTTAATTTTCTTTCTATTGTTTTGAGACGTCATAATACCAATGCAAATATATGGTAAAATTCCGAGTCAGCCTTTTTCCGCCATATTTTAATCAAATATCTCGAAAAGGAGGTCCATGACCTATCAATATTTTTAGCTTATTTTTATCCTTAATTGATTCTCTACCAGCTTATAGCATCCATTTTAACTTCTTAATTTATTAATTTTCACCTAACCTCACCTAAGTACATCCTTAAAGGATCATGAATTAACTAAAATTTGAAGTTGTAATATTTAAGATTTTGCTTTTTTTGAATCAACAAACATGAGAAAATGATGATAATATTATTAAGTTTCTCAAACATCTAGACTACAAAACTGAGGAAACTAGGTTAAATGTTAGTCATGAGAATATTTTAGAGAACTTCTTTGTTTAAACAATTGTTTAACCCCTTACTTCTTGTACTTGACTAAATCAAAAACTTTATATCATGATTTACGACTACATATTTACTCTATGCGATCAATCTTTATTTGTTCATATATAGATACTTGTATAAAATATTTTTTCCGATACCAATTGAAATCTGACATACTTATGGCTCTCTTTTATGTCTAAAAAAAGTTTACACTGAAACACACTAAACGAATTGATAACAACTGTCATATTTCTGACTTGGTACAGGCATTTCCTTGTGTATTAAATGGAACATTAAACCTGGTTATATAGACTAGATTAGCTTTTCTGCGGTGTTAGTTTACCATAATTCATTATAAGATTGAACAGAATTTGTTGTTTATCTTAGTATTGATTACGACTGAGTAACATCAAATGTTGACATAAAAAGTAAAACTTAAGTATCTTGGGCCAGATTCGTCTATTCAAAAAAAAAACTAATTAAATAAATGTATATAGGAACTGTTTTTCAGTGTATAAACATTATGATTGTGAGTTTTGATAGAAAAGAAAATAGAAAATAAATCAAATTTGCATTAGATCCAGGTAAATTATACAGAAAAAACTGTTATTGTATGATGTGATTTCACCTGCTATGGTATATTGTATACGAGTACTGCAGTAGGTCTCCTCACTAAATGAGGAAAGAACACTTTTTATCAAAACTGTTATTGTATGATGTGATATCACCTGCTTTGGTATATTGTTTACGAGTACTGCAGTAGGTCTCTTCATTGGAGACGAAACTGTTGGGACCTCCAGATGGAGCATTTAGCTTAACCGTTATTCATATTATGGTCCTTTCTTAACAATTTTTAAGTGTCTGTGTATTGTATTGCCATTTTGATTGTGATTTTCGTATTTTTCATGTTCCAATGGTTTTGGCTGTCATTCGATTTATGTAATCAATGACCTTGGAATCTTCTCTCTTGTTTACTGACTTATGGTATCCAAATTTACATTTTTTTCCAGAAAAAGAATAAATCAAATAATATGAATAAAAATTATCATATATACAAACAAACAAAATACAAATGTTCAGAAATCAGTTAAGATCTTAATTTGTTCACAGATGTTTTCTTCATCAGCAATGAATACAATCGAATACCATTTGAATTTTTGGCGTTTGAAATCTATTTCTAACTTTTTGTCTTTAGTGTACACAAAAAGGTGATACTAGGAACGCGCGTCGTGAGCACTGATTGCAGTATCACGATATGTGTAGTTCTAAAAAAAAGTGTGATAAAAGTTAATTTACAAATGTAATTCAGGTTAACAAAGGTGTCACTTTGCAGTTTTTTATTTTTTATTTCATTACTACCATAAACATCCAGTATGTCATAAATTGTACTTTGTCTAGCAAAATAGCACACAGTATGCATACTGAAAAGCATTTAATAACATGTTAAAAAAAGAGGAAAAATTAAAGGAGTAGGTTCAGTAAGACCCCTTTTTGGCCCCAAAATATAGCAGTTTTACAAAATTGTTAAAATGTAAACCTTTAGTTATTTATTGGACAGTAAAATGCTTCTGCTACATAGATATGGGCTGTTTTTTTACAATACAATGCACATATATCCGGTACTAGCACCATTAAGTCATGCTAAATTACTGAAATCCTCATAATTCTAGCATTTTAGTTAAATTTTAGACGGTTTTCGTGTAAAACGAAAGTGGCCGCATTCGTGTTCATCCTTAATATTGAAATGTAAGTTGTATTTTTTGATAATACATAACATATATAAAGGTTGAGGATGAACACGGATGCGGTCACTTTCATTTTTACCAAAAAACATCTGAAAAGTGACATTTTCCGGCATATTAGGTAGATTTTTCATATTTGAGCTTGAATCGGATCGTTTTTAATGACTAAATCTGTTAAAATCTTTCACATAAACTAATTAATTTAAATAAAATAGACACTTAAGTGTTTAAAAAGTGGTCAAAATCTTTCGTCAGTTGAACCTGAAATTTGAGGCCAAAATCGGTCCTTACCGGACCTACTCCTTAGATTTTAAAATTTGTTTATTGGATCAATCTAAATGTAAACAAAACTTATGAAGGTGTCTTCTCGTATGGTCTTTTTTAAGACTTGTTCTTTGTAGTTATTATTTCAATGCTGGAAGCGAGGAACGCAAAAGGTGTATTATAAGATATTGATATACGTGCTTACATAGAAGGTTTATCTAATTATAAATCCACTATTTATTTAACATTTGTTCCGTTGATTAATACTGTGTGATTTTGTCATATTTTATGGACTTCCCTTTTTGAATTTTCCTTTGAGTGTGGTACAGGCCTACAAGTTTTAATCGTAAAGAAAAAATATCCGACGTTTTCATTAACATTTTCTCGGACAAGTCTAACTAGAGCATGTGTCACTTTGGGCCAACATATTTTTTGTAGGTAGAACTGGACCAGGTGTATGCTATAGACTGTATGATAGTCCTGTTTATGATGCCTTCCAAGAATATGCTACCTCAAAAATACAGAGGGTCCTTCATCTTTGTCTATGTGCATATTAAACAAAAAGCACTCGCCAAAATTTCAGAACAAAATATAATTCATGACAAAAGTCTCTGTTTGTAATCATTTATTGCTGATCATTTTGTTTGTTTGTATATTTTTTCTATCTTCTTTAGTTTTTGTTCAAAACACACAAAGAAGGTATATTCTATAAAGAGTTATAGTCTACTAAATATATCGTCAAACATTTACTTGCTTGTAGATTTTAGCTTGCTGGTGGTTTTTGTGATTTAAAGTGTCTACTTATCTGTTATGATTTTTATTATATTATCACAAACACAAAATATTGGCGAAAGTCATCATTAAAGGGCAATGATACTTGTAGATATTGTTTTGATGATCACTTTTGCTCTGCTAGTTTAAATCTTTCATTATAATTTTAGCATATAAGGCTCAAACAAAACAAAAAATTGTCGAAAATAAACACCAGAAACCACAAACGAATAAAAAACGTAGTACCAGTCGGGCAATTACTATTCTGGGTTATCCAACTTTGAGATCTAAGTGATTCATTTATCGATCAATCTATTTTGATTCAGGCTCTACACTCCAGTTTTTTCAGTAAAGAGCGTTTTGTGTTATTAGTTGTAAATCTGGTGTTTATTTTACAAAAATTATATACATCACATCTATTTAAAACGTACTTTTATTTGGGCTTTGTGTATTTGGTCTTTGCGTAGCTGGTCTTTGTGTACTCGGTTGCTGTACGGTCCTTTGAACTTCAAAAAAGATAATAAAAAAAAAAAAAAAAAAGAAGTCAGTATTGATTTTATATTCATTGAATGGTCAGTATTGAAAATCAAAACAAATTCATTGAATGTTAATGATTGCTTAAAATGGTGAGAAAGATACCAAGGAGGCATTCAAGACTCATAAGATGACATGAAACTGACAATCGCAATCGTGATCTCATGTGGTCCAGAATAGGAAAACTGACATTTAAGTTAAAGTTTTTTGAATATATTTCGCATCTCATTTAATAGATTTAAGATAATTAAAATATGTAAGGGTTTTGCGGAACCCAGTGTCTCACCTTCTTTTACTGTTAATCGCAGGCGCAACAAAAATGTGGGAAAAACAATAAAAATATTCCAATCGATACTATCTCTTGATTGTAAGAAGCTTCTGTCCAAGTTTGGTAAAAAACCAGGAAAGTATATCAATTAAAAAGTTTTAAAAATTTGAACTGCAGACTGTATGTAATGTTAACTTGAAGAAAAATTTCTTTTAATAAGAAAAAATACGGTTAACATAGCAAACAGGTACAAAATTTTAACACAATTTCCTTCTAGATACTAGCTTTTGATCATAAACAAAGTTTGGAACAAATCCAGGATAGTATAAGAAAGTTATTAAAATTTTAAAGACTAAAACTGCAGAATGAATATATTGTTTTCTGGCAGAAAAACTAAGTCTATTATTCAGTAAATACGGAAAAACAGCAATTTTATTTTTACAAAAATTTTCTTCTGGATACTATCTTATGATCATAAACAAGCTTCTGTCCAAGTTTGGTACAAATCCAGGATAGCTGAAGAAAGTTATTAAAATTTAGAAAAAACTTTAACCACAGAGTGAATATTTGTGGACGCCACCCACGAGGACGGGATATAGGATCGCTATGTCTTGCTTTTTCAACTTAAGTCGAAGGCTCGACGAAAATTGACAAGCTACTGTTTTCTCTAATTGAATTTGAAATTGTCAAAAATATGTTCGAACTCAACAACAACGTTTTGTTAACGTAAAACGTAATGCAAACAATGAATTGTGTAAGGTTCTCGGGCAGTGCATGTAAAACAGACATTTTAAGAAATAAACCTACCAGTTGCGTCTTTCACTAAATAGCTTTTACATCTTGGGAAGTTATCAGGAACTTTCTGATGGTATCTCGGAGATTCGTTGATCATCATACCCATACCACCTGTATTGTGTATATCTATATGGCAATGAAAGAACCAGACTCCAGGATTGTCTGCCCTAAATCGTATAATCACATATCCTCCTGTTGGTAATATAATGGTGTCTTTCTGTGGGGGGTTATTCCAATTTAAGGCAGGATAATTGCCGTTTGCCCAAGAGGTGTTTAACCAATTTGCATTGGAACAAAAATTTTTTCCGTCTCGGCATATGATATCTTGTTGATCTTGGCCCCCATTTGAGTTCAATTGACCAGTGGTAGAATCATAAGAGGCAAATCCCATTTTCATAACATAAAATGAATGACCATGTAAATGAATTGGGTGTGACCAGCCTGCACCAACTCCAATGTTTGTCAGAACAAACTGATATACTTGGTTAGTATTCCCTCTACCTATTGTATCGTAGTATGTGCATTCACAAATAGTTGTGTCATTACATTTTCCGCAGTTTTGTTCAACTTTATCCCATTCGGCATATGCAGCTACAGTGGGAGGTAGAAACTGATGTCCGTTTACCGACCCTGGAAAGTTGCCATTTTCCCCTGGGAAAGCAAAATTGTAAAATCGTTCGATGGCTTTTCCCTTAACAGCGTCGATATTTGAATTTGGGTCTATTGATGTCGCATCGTTCCATGTAAGGCATATTCGGTTGTCTGATTTTGGATAGTATAAAAAAGGGCAATTAAATATTTTACATTTATTCTTCACGGTACATGTATTTTGAGACGCCTTGGGAGGATTTAAATTTATAGGGCCATTTGTGTAATGAATAATAGCCTCAGCTGCATGGTATTGATTTAGAAATTTCGGTTCCTTTTCTAAAGTTTCAGCAATCAACAGATAGTTTTTTGAAACCTTGTCTGTAGTTACCAAAAAGTCAATTCTTTCTCCTGGATGAATAATCAAGGATTCAACTTCAAGTGGCTTCATTTCAAATCCATCGGATGAAACAATACGGATGACATTATGACCTTGTATATAAACACGGAATGGATACAAGGTAGCAGCACTTATTACTCTAAAGCGATAAACACTATGTGGTGTGACATCAAACTTTGTAAGTGGTGCTTGGTTATGTGTGTTCAATGAAGAGTAAAAACGACCCTTTCCATTGATAAGACCAGAATGACAGTGGAATCCACTGTATTTAGCTCCTGATATATCGGATGTCGGATTAACAGCTTTGTTTTTTTGCAAGTCAAATATACCAAAGCGTGAACGTTGGTACAATGTTTCTGGATCATCAAAATGATTCCAGTCCTGAATTGTAACTGTGTGAACATTTTCGTTGTTGTTATCTTGAGGCGTCGATATATTAGAAGATGATAATGGTATAATGATCAACGGCCCATATAGCCCCGCACTTCTTTGATCTCCGATGTGTGCGTGGTAAAAACTTGTGCCAAAAGGCTTTGCATAAAAAACGTATGTGTATGTTTGTCCAGGTAAAATTGGACACTGTGTTACAAAGGCGACCCCATCTGACCATGGAGTTTGCTTTTGGTGCATACCATGGAAATGTATTGTTGTGCTCTCTGTGTGCATCAGATTACGCATATGTACAAATATCTTTTGATTTTCGTATGCCGTAATTGGTGGACCTGGGAAGCGACGATTGATAGCAATGACAATACGAGATCCGTATCCGTCTGCACTGATAAACTCCTTTTCTTCTTTGTCGTATTCGTTTTTTGTATTGTTGAATGGCCTGAATCTTCCTTCAAAAGGTACAAGTAGCATTTTATCTTCTTCATTCATCATGGTCAATCTGTGCTCTACTGTTAAATAGCATTCACATGTGTCATCCTTTCGTCTGCAGGTGTTTTTCTTACAAGCTGATCCTTGATACTTTAGTATGTCAAACCATTCATCATCAGTATTTTGACACATAACACTATGTGATACTATTAAAAGGAGGGCATAGACTAAATGCAACATTCTTCCTCTGAAAGTAAAATGCAATGCTTATAATGATTTTAACAGGTATTGAATACAAGTTTTGATGTTGCATATATTGGATATTTTTAATATCAGTTATTACAGCTATTGAATATTTATTACAGCAATTATTGAATTACTATTTATGATTTATTTAGTAGTAGATACAGTAGTTTTGAATATCTGATAAATAGTCTGCTGTTTTTAAATCCGTATCGATCAACTTTGATACGTACCATTTATCACACCCATACCCTTTATCTTATCCCCTTATCACATCCCTACGCAAATTTCTCAATTATGACAGTAGTGATTCCGACTAAATTTACATGAAATCCATGTTTTAAGTTATGCAATCTTCTCCTTGAATGGGTTCTAAATAAAACGGTCATTTAGTCCAGTCGGTTTGTGCATATTTTTGATGAAATTGCTCAGATGGTGTTAAAAACATAAAAACATGAAATTTTGCATATTAATAGTATATGTCATGGACAACATTTTAAGCTATGGACTCACTCTGTAAATCGAAATTGGCCGCAGAGGCGACCATTTTTAAATGGCGGACGTTTGATCTCTATAAATTAATAAAAAAAATCTTGTAAATTATATTAGAGAAGATATTGACATGAAACCTGGTTAATAGAATAACAGTACTGATTCCAATTGCCTTGTTGAACAAATTTTTTGAAAATATTACCCATATTGAATGGCGGCCATCTTGAAAAATCTTTAAATATTTTAGTCAAAATAGGTAGAGCTCTAAAGTCATAATTCAATAATAATAAATATGCATTATATGTACATTGTTGAAAATATACAAATGTATTTGTATAAGCTATAAAAACATGACGAAAAGCGAAGACCCCCTTTCCCCGAGTTTTTGCTCCTGTTTCGTAGCGAGTACAAATTACTCTATATTTTTTTGACAATGTACATTATTGTTTTTATCTAGAAGTTCACGACCAACACTTGAAACGTTAGTTGTAAAAATCTGAATCATTGTCTCCAATCATCAAAAGTAATCGACAAAGTTAAAACGCCGACCACGAAGAGGATCCTAAAATGAACTATTACGCTAAAAGCAATATTCATACTACCGCTCGTTCAACATAGAATGACATGAGAAATTTATTTTAAAAGTACAAATAAAGCAAACATATATTTGTATACCTGTCATTTATAAAAGTTAGCTGATTACTTTATAATTCGTTTGTTGATATTGATCATTTAAAACATTGATTGTTTGCTACAGGAAGGTTCCTATATAGTCATATGATATATTCATCACATATGACAAGGACTGTGATCTGAGGACTTATATATATGAGATATGAGATTTTTTTTTATGAGATATTTTTTTGGTACCCATCTTGAATGATGACCATTTAAAAAAACAATTTCCAATATATCATTATTCGCTTTTTTTTTTTTTTTATTAATTTACTGTTTGCATCTATACTTTTTGTGTTAATTTATATTGGATATTCACAAAGTGGTCAGATAAGGCATGCACATGTTTTCAAAAATACGAACATAGAAAACAGAAGATCCAGTAGCCAACCATTTCATTGAGAACAATCATTCAATGACAAATTTAAAAGTTACCGCCATAGAAAGAGTATTTGGGACAGAAACTTACAGAAAAACTAAAGAAGCCTTTTGGATAAAAAAATTAAAAACTTTAGAACCTGAAGGACTCAACACAAATTATGTATGAACGATAATAAAAATATTTATATTAAAAAAGCGAAAAACGCGGCAAATGAACGTCATAGAAGTTATTATAACGTAATGTATCCAAGCAATGTAATTGTTGTTTCAATGTTGTAATTTATTCCAATGAAGAAGGCCGTAATGGCCGAAACGTATGGGAATTTGTGTTATAGTTTTTATTATACAATCATTCAGAGACTTTATATATATAGGTAACACACGGCCAGCGACAGCTCTATTTTTAAGAGCCCAGATGGTCGTGTGGTCTAGCGGGACGGCTGCAATGCAGGCGATTTGGTGTCACGATATCACAGTAGCATGGGTTCGAATCCCGGCGAGGGAAGAACCAAAAATTTGCGAAAGCAAATTTGCAGATCTAACATTGTTGGGTTGATGTTTAGACGAGTTATAGATTCCAATTTAAATTGTAAATCAGATAAACGTTCCTGACGAAGTCAATTTTAGAAAATCTCTCTTGATGGATGGATTTAAAATAAAGTGTTAATTTTATTTATCGGTAACGATAAACAAGTGTATACACAATAGTTTCAGCTCTGAATTGCATCAAGATGCTTAAAACTTAACACAAACGAGAGTGTCATAATTGTCCAATGAAGGTTTGAAACGATTATGACATTGCAATCTTAGATATGTATAATATGAAAAGGACTTTATCAATAACCAAACGTATTTTAAATACACCTTCACTTCTTAGAAATTGATAAAGTCGACTTTTTTTAATGTTCTGTTTTACAAATTCAAATGCTCTTCTATTGTTCTCAATAGTGTATTTTTTTTATAGGTATTCTATAAGATATTTTGATATATCTTTCACACAAAAATCATACACACTGAGAGTAAATTTTGTACTGCTTAAATAAACAGGTTTTTGTTCACGAATTGCTGTCAATTGCTAGTACTAAAAAAAAGTAAAATTTAAAAAATACCGAAGTCTGAGAAAAATTCTAAACGGAAAGTACCTAAGCAAATGGCAAAATCAAAAGCGCAAACACATCAATCGAATGGATAATAACTGTCACATTCCTGAATTAGAACAGGCATTGTCTTATTTAGAACATTGTTGATTAAACCTGGTTTTATAATAAGCTAAACCACTCACTTGTATGACAGTAGCATACTATTCCTTCCTTTATATTGACAACAATGTGTGAACAAAACAAACAGATGAAATATGTTAAAATGTTAAAAATAGGATTACACCAGTTTACAATGTGATATAATCTTAATCGCTATAATAAAAAAAAACAAATTTGTCAACAAATAAAACCAAAAAGGCATATAGATAAACTTATCACAGATTGAGGAACCTTTTTGGAAAAACCGAAAGACAAGAATACAAAATAAAACACACCTGGAAAAATAATAGCAAATTGAAGAGTGAATGAAAGTTCAGACCGGACTTAAACTTTTAAAAAAAGCTACATTTGAATGTTTAACAAAATTTTATTTTGTGTACTTATTCATGTCTTCAAATAGGCTGATGTTTTAACGAATTAAATTTCAAAAGGTTTCGTCTGTTAATCGTGCGAGCATTTTATTTGTGCTTTAATACATATATATTCATTTTACATAACTTTAAAAACTTACCATACAGGTTTTCTATCTTAATTTTGGATTTGCGTTGTTCATATGTTTAAACATTCCGATACAAACATTTATAGGTCAAAGCAATATTATAAATCATGTACAATATAAACATCAGTGTATTTTTTTCTCTGTGGTGTTCCTCCTCAAACAGTTGTTATATATGAAGCAATCAACTTGTTTTGATTTACTGCCATATTTTATTAAATACCTAAAAAAAGGCAACAGTAGTATACCGCTGTTCAAACTCATAAATCCATGGACAAAAAACAAAATCGGGGTAACAAACTAAAACTGAGGGAAACGCATTAAATATAAGAGGAGAAGAACGACACAACACTACAATGTAACACACACAGAAATGGACCAAGCATCAGACAAAATCCCACGAGAAAAACAAATATAACATCAAAACCAAATACATGAATTTGGGATAGACAAGTACCGTGACACGTCTTATCGCAATGTGAATTTACACTCAAAATTAAGAGAAAACATACGACGCAACGTTAAAATGTAACATACACAGAAACGAACTATAATATAACAATGGCCATATTCCTGACTTGGTACAGGACATTTTTAAAGAAAAAAATGGCGGGTTGAACCTTGTTTTGTGGCATGCCAAACCTCCCCTTTCATAGCCATGTGAAATATAACATTAAAATGACAACTCAACACCACAGGACTACAATATAAATAAATTGGAGAATCCAATTGACAAAGAAACACACGAACAACAGCCAACAAAAGGCAACAAGTTGAAAATTTTAATACGTCAGAAGTGCATTTTATCCACACAAGATCCACCAGTGACGCCCAGATACAAAAGTTTGAAAGCCGAAACAAGCACAAAGTCGAACAGCATCGAGGACCAAAAGATCAAAAAAGTTGTGCCGAAAACGGCCAGGGTTTTCTGTTAGTTACCAGAACATCCTTATTATTTAGAATAATTTATACTTTTGCAAACAGTAAATTTATAAAGTTATTAAACAGACGCTGTACATGATAGAACTGAAATATTAACTTATTACAGGAAAAACTCTGAAATACATTACATAACCAGACATTTGCAACACAAAATGTAGACACATCCGAACAAGCCCAAACCCCAACGCCAAAGACGTCATATTTGAAATTGTAAAAAGGACAAAAAAATGATGACGTCATTTGAATTTGTAAAACAGATCATCAAAAAATGAAAAATGACGTCATTTGAATGAATAAGATAGAATTAAGATCGATTTAAGATTATATTTGAACTAAATACTGATATTGCATTTAATAACAATGCACATTTTAATATTTATTATTAGCAAACTAAGGTAGCAATTAACTATATTATAAAGCTATGTCCGGTTTGTTTTGAATCTGACTTCAAACGTAAAATATCGTACTGATTACGTTGAACAAAATGAAATCTAATAAATCTAAACAACTTTTTTGATCTGAAAGAAATAAAAATATTTTTTACAGGAAATTTTACGATGAATTTTATGTTATCAACTTCAATACTACCTTTAATTTTCTACGTTGCATTGTTTACACAGCCGGTTTATCACACGGTATTTTTTAGCCCATTGCTGAAGACCTACTGTGCACTGTAGTTGTTTGGTTTGTAATACTGTCATCAGTTAATACACTTTTGTAGGTTAGTATATCTCTATATCGAACAAACAAATTGAGGCTATAATTGTATAGTATCCTTGTCATTTGAACTCTGGTGGATAGTGGCCTCAATGGAAAACCCACCCCGTCTAGAGAACAAAATTCACAGAAAAGCATCGGATTGCTTAAGAAGAAATGAACATTTAAACTTCAAGTAGACATTATGCTCGTAAATCATTAACACTCTCCAATAGTGACAATAATTTCTAACATTTTATAGATTTTGGCGAGACAAATTCTGTTTATTGGTACTTGTTTCAATCAAAACTATCACAATGAGAAATGGATACATTTTATGTCTTTAAAAAATAAAAATGTGTACTACTCTAGCTGTATTAGGCCTAACCTTTCGGAATTTTATTCCCTTAAAGGGGTACTAGCTACGAGATATATATAAAACTAAAGTAAGTTTTTTTTTTGTTCAATCAATAATGAAAGTGAAATAGTGAAATAATAATTCGCTTTTAGCAGCCAAAATGGTTTAGTTTTGTCAAATTAAGCCAAGAAACATTGATAATTACTCATTCACTTGCAAGTGAATAAGTCGACCTCATTAAATCCGTATTCATGTGAACTTCAATTTAACCACTTGCTAGAGATTGACAACGCATGCATTGTACGTTTACTGGTTATTTAAAGAAAACTAATGTCAACAATGAAAGTGAAACTACGGTGAATCATTTGATTACTGATTCGATCCATATAAAATTATTCTTATTCGATTAATAACAATGAGAAACATATATTTTTAATCTATAAAATAAACTCAAACAGACATGATAAAATACCGATTGCACGTATTAGTTTAATCTATTCATATCTTTATTCACGTTTACATCGCTAATATGGTCATCTGAGGTCAAATCGATAGTTAATTAGATGGCGTCTGGACTAAAATACACACGAAACGAACCTACATATTATCTACCCCATGCTCTGTAAACTGTTTATTTTAGACTTTTGGTAGTTTGGATAAATGTTTTACATTATTATAAATCAAATATGAGAATTTGAGTCAAATCGGTGACCACGAATTTGACAGCTAGTGCTCCTTTAATGCCCTTATACGTCTTACTATATTTTGCATTTTATTTTATCTTTATTCAGGTATTTCTGATGAGTACATGAAACACTTGCGTTTGGAATACAAAGTTATAAGACTGATATCTTTGATTTTATTAATGATTCATTGTCAAAGGTATACTTTCTTAATATAGCTTTAAAACCAGATTATTCCACCATTTTCTATATAAGGAAATGCCTGTACCAAATAAGGAATACAACAGTAGTTTACTATTCGTTTGATGTGTTTGAACTATTATTTTGCCATTTGATAAACGACTTTCTGTTTTGATTTTTCCTTGGAGGCAATTTGTTATTTATATGATTTCCAGATATTGTTGGGAGAGAAAATAACAACAAAATATAAATGGAATGTTGTAATTTATTCCAATGAAGAAGGCCATAATGGCCGAAACGTATGGGAATTTGTGTTATAGTTTTTATTATATATATATATTTATTTATTTATTTGTTTACATGTATGAATAGAATAATTAGGTTGCATTAATAATAATTATAATCGTTTAATATCAATTTAATTTGATATGAATATAAGTCAATGATTTTTTATATTTATTTAATTTATTTTTTATCTGTTTTTTTTTTTGGTACTTTTTGTTCTTTTTGGGTTTGTTTGTTTGTTTGGTTTTTTTGTATGGGGAGGGTGATGTTCATATAAGCACTGACACTGACAGGTCAAAATAAATAAACATGTTTTGTATTTTTCTTTGATACAATGCATATAAATATTGTATGAGATGAAGAAATACAAAATAAAGAATTATATAAAAAAAATGGAAATGTGGAATGTATCGAAGAGACAATACCCTGACCAAAGAGCAGAAAAAACCCAGGGCCAGTAGTGGTTCTTCAACACCGCGAGAATATCCCGCACCGCAAGGCTGGCTTCAGGTGTCCCCTAAACAAAAATGTGTACTAGTTCAGTGAAAATGGAGGTCACATCGAAACGTAAATTAATTAAAATAACAAAAAAACATAGAAACATAACAAAACCTAGAAGCTTTCGACTTAGGACAGGCAAAAAAATGCGGCGTGGTTAAACATGTTTTATAAGATATCATCTAACCTCCCCACATACCTCTAGCCAATGCAGAATAAACAAACACTCAGCAGTACGCGCAGTAAAACCAGTTCAAAAGCAATATGAGTCCGATTTCAGAATAGGTATCAAAATAAACTTAGAAAAAAAACCAAAGATACATAAATTAACAAAGTACTACTAGCAGCTACGATATTCTAACTCAAAACCTCAATTAAACTGATTGAAATATTGTGTCTTCATCACATGAAAATCAAGCACAATCCTTCCTGTTTGGGATTTAGTATCGTACCATCATAACATTTATATGTGCAAAACATAACTCGTATTAAGTCAGCAACTGGTTTTAGAATAAATGTTTTTTTTTCCAAGGCAAAGACCCTATAATTGAATCAATATTAATTCTAAAATTTTGATTTAGACATATTGGTTATCTTTCTCCTGATAAAAATGTTTGTCTTTTGCTTGTTAACTTATTCCAATATAAAATATGATTACACAAATGTTTAAAACAATGTAAAAACTAAGATCAATTTACGATGACACGTAGACTTACGAAGGCTTTTTGAAACGATACCCTGATTATTACAAAATTAGGATTTTAGATCATTATATAACTTTTTCCAATGTTATTTATGTGATTGAAATGCACTCGATTTCAACTTATTTATTTTATATGTCAACGAAGCAGAAAATTCAAGTTGCTTCTTTTGTTTTAGTTAACACTAAAAATAAAAAAGAAAATAAAAAAAAAAAAAGAAATATATATTGATTTTTCAGCTCCAGGTCACATTTTTTCGCTTTTAGAACATTCCAAGGTTTAATATGAAATGATTTGTTCAATCTGTAGTTTTTCTTTTTACTTTTATCATCATTTGTTTTTTATCGCACTCTCGATACAATAGCGAACAATTTTCCAAGTTAGGCTTTAAAAAACGTTCGAATTTTAAATGTAACCATGACTAAAGTTTAATCCCTTTACACTTAGTGACAGTAAGTAAAAACTAAAAGTTTGTTGACATTGTTCATAGTAGCTCAACAATGAAGCAGATCCATCTACCATGAGATTTCTTTTTAGAAAAGGTAAACAACCAGTGTAGGAATAATAGTCCCTGAAATATAACTTTTTAGCAATTTTGTCTGTTTTTATGACCCACCTACGACTGCAGGGGTATTATTTTTTCTAGTCTGGGTCCTTTAGTTTACTTTTCCATCCGTCAAGACCGTCTATCTTGCATCTTAGTAATAAGTAACGATTAATTAACATGGTCGAGTTCCATTTTCGGAACCTAGAAGTAGAACTAAAACCAGAGAAAAAAAAACAATCAATGAAAAGGAAGCATCAACGAGGACAAACGTAAAAATATCTGATAAGGAACGCATAAATAATGATGAAAACAACACCTTAAATAATTTCTTGCGGCCGAAGCGATTTTCTGGACTTACCTTCATCATCAGGAACGAAAAAAGCAACATATATATGAAAACCGGGAATGTATAAGTAACGAAACATTTGAAGACATATATGACAAAGTAGCACATTAGAAATAGGGTATTAGTCAAGTGTGGAAACGGGGACATACGCGCAAACAGGATTATTTTCAATCAGAGAATCTATTGGTTACCTTTCTGTATATATTGACAATATAATTTTCCATAATCATATGCAACTTCTTTTACTGCTTAAACTGTACCACTTTTACTATGAAGTTTGAAAAAAATCATATCCTAAAATGGAAAGTTCATATGAACTACTATTTTTGTAAAAGTCTTAATATAGGACTGTGCAGCATATTTTCAACTATATGCCCCGAACTTCTAAGAATTTAAACTAACACTAAATTTCTTAACTATAACTACCTTAGCTGTAGGGTTACCACAGATTCCAACTTTTTGGAATTTTGGGTCCTCAATGCTCTTCAACTTTGTACTTGTTTGGCTTTATAATTATTTAGATCTGAGTATCACTGATGAGCCTTATGAAAAAGCGCGTTTGTCGTATTAAATTTTAATCCCTGTACTTTTGATTACTAATTGTAAAGTCGGAATCAGGAATTTGTTACGAATAAGGAATAACCAGCTTGACGACCCTCGTTATAGAAACTTTTTCAGCTGCCTATGAAAGTTGTGTTGTATATTATCTTACCATAACATGAATTGAAATTTCCTTTTGTTATTGAAATTGATGAGTAGATATATGAAGTTGTGGTATGAGTCCCAATGGGACTCTCCATCGTAATCAAAATTTGTAAAAGTAATCATAATAATTAAAAAAAAAAATGAATAGATTGCTACTGGTGAATGATGACTGACGAGCTGTATATAAGTTTTACTTTATTTCTAGAGAAGGTAAAATGTTTTCAACCATGTGAGTTTGAGGACAGCAGATTCGGTTTTCGAAATGAATTGATGTCGATGATACGAAATAGAATTCAAAAATAAAGTTTCGATTATTCAGGCTATATATATAAATATATGTATCTTCAAAGACTTCAAGGTTGTAAAAATCTGTTATTTCTCAACAACAAATTGCATTTGACACTGCACATAAACCTCCGAAATCCAAATATTTGTTTGTTAATCAAATTATATAACCTGATTGACTGCTTAATAACGTAATGAGATAAACACAATTCACTTGTTATCTGCTTACCCTTCCGGAGCACCTGAGATAACCCCTAGTTTTTTGGGGGTTCGTGTTGTTTATTCTTTAGTTTTCTATGTTGTGTCATGTGTGCTGTCTTTTGTTTGTCTTTTTCATTTTTAGCCATGGCGTTGTCAGTTTGTTTTAGATTTATGCGTTTGACTGTCCCTTTGGTATCTTTCGTCCCTCTTTTACCCTTTTGGTCAGCATTCACGATCGGACTTAATAGCTACTGTGGAACTACCTACTTTAAGGGCGATTTAGTTCATATTGAAATGTCATACATTCCGAAGATCGGTCAGGTTTGGCTATATACAACTGTTATCTGTCTCCTACAATTGCATTAAAACATTTGGCTTCCATCTGCTTAAACTGATAAATATTCCTTATTCTAGATTAAATGACAAAATGAAATAATGAAAAAAATTGGGTCGAATGTAGATACAAATATCGGGACAGAGATAACAAATCAGGCTTATTTTGACAAAAGATTTAAGAATATGAAATCATTATACACTTGTTGGTTGTTGAATGACAACATATCTTATTTATAACGTTGGAAGTATTTTCATATATTTTCATTCATTCTCGTAATAAATAGAAAAATAAAAATCGTGAAGTATGAACTATCTGACTTATACTACGTTAAACATAATTTTCTGGAACGATTTTCAGGGAAGTGTATATCATTTTACCGTTTACTTTAAATTTTAAATCCGACTTTCTTTTCGATATGCGTGTGGGTAAAATTACGCCAAATCTCACACTTCTGCGCCTACACCGACCTCACAAATCTACATATAAACGTAAGTAAATCACTGTCCAGTTACATTAACATGTCACTGTTATTGCATAAAGCAAAACACAAATGAATTGTTTATGTGCATGACATATAAAGGTCAATTGGTGAGCAATTGATTTCTATGTCATTTTGGTCTCTTGTGGAGAGTTGTCTCATCGGCATTCATACCATATCATCCTTTTTTATAATTCATTTCATTTACTTTATAAAAGGAGGTGCTATGTTGTATCCTCCGATTTTACCACAGGAAAGAACATTTTATTTTACATTTAAAACGAAAAATGCAAAATAATTGTTCCTCTCTTTTGCCTAGCGGTGGATATTTGGTAATTGTATTGTGTAAAAGACAAGGATATAAAATGCAAATAACATAAAGAAGGCACAAAAATCGCAGTGTACACGAAAAAGTTAATTTATAAATGTATAACGATTTGTTTTGTGCAAGTGTTGTTGTCAATTTAATGAAATTTTGTGCAACTGTCATGCAAGTGAGAGTTTAAACTACTATACAACCAAGGACATGACTGTACCAAGTCAGGAATATGACAGTTGTTTTCTTTCGTTTGATGTGTTAAAGGTTGTATATTTTGCCGTTTAGTAAGGGACTTATGATATATTTTTCCTTTTAGTTCGGTATTTTTGTTATTTTACTTTTTACAATACAGTGAGAATCGACTAGATTGAATACTTTTGATTTTTCAATAATCCTACACATAAGATTTGACTTGTTATAATGTATTGTTTTTAAGGTCTGTATATCCCACATGATTTTTATTTAGTCAAATACAATTACAATTGCATATGTAATAAGAATTACAAGTGCAAGTATAGAACTCTTGAATATTTGTATAGAACATAAAACTTCCTGTAAACAACTAAACTCCTAAAACCTCTGTAGACTATCAAAGATGGAAAATTAAACATAAAAATCTCAATTTGCAAAAGCACACGATTGTAATAAAAAAATTAAGTGATATAAGAATATAAGAAACTATAGTTTAGCATTTAATCTTAATTAATAACGACCTTACTTATAAAAAAGGAGATGTGCTATGATTGCCAATGAGACGACTATCCATAAGAGTCCATCCATTGCTTTATGCCTTGCAGCAAATTTCCCTGAGACTTGATATAGTTTGGGTAGATTACTCAGAAGAAAGACCAATCTTACTAAAAGAAAAGTACCCCACATATGTTTATAAGTCACCATATCGTTTTAGCAGCATTGGATTTAGTATGTCAGTGTTTGGGTATTCATAACATTTATAACCTTTTTTTTTGGAATTGTCCGATTGTAACATTTTTAAAACAAATTCTTTTGCTCTTTCAGCCATAGTTGACGTTCGATAAATTTTCTATTTCTTTTTATATGCATTTGCTTAGAAGGATCCTCACTTATACTACTGTTTATACGTTCTTGGCTTTCAAATGTATGTTATTGGGTGCATCTGATGAGGGTCACTTCAGAGAAGCGCGTTTGACGCACGACGGACGAAATTTATGAAGTCTTTAATTAATGATATGGTACTTATAACATTTCATCTGAATAAAACAGGTCTTTTTCTTTCTTGACAAGTTTATTTGTTTTTAGATTGTTGACGGCTGTACCCTTATTTGAACATTTTTGCATATTATGTCTGTTTGTTTTCTTCATATATCGTTGTTAATATAATGAAATTGTATGCTACAGCCATACAAGTAAGAGGTTTAGCTAGGTATAAACCCGTATTTAATCAAACATGTTCTGCCTAAGAAAATGCTCTATCAAGTTAGGATTATGACAGTCCTTATCCATTCGTTTGATGTGTTTGAGCTCTTGATTTTGCTTAGGGACTTTCTGTTTAGAATTTTCCTAGGAATTTGGTATTTTTGTTATTCTACTTTTTAAAATTGGTTAAACATTACAGTGTGTAAATCTAATTTTGTGTTAAAAAATGTTTAAACAGAATTTGCACGAACTCAATACAACCTCTAAAATTCTTGTTTTCAGGGATGAAAGAAAAATAAAACATTTGTAGTTTTGTACATAATATTTTTATATAACGTCTATCGTGTTCACAAACACAATTCTTTTTCAACACAAAAATCGTAATCTAATGTTAATCTCGATAATTCTTTACGAGGTTATGTAAATCGACTGTTATTCAGTTATCGAAAATATTTAGTATGAACAAAACAAGACAGCGATCAAACATCATAAGTGCAATAAAAAAAATTGGCATTTAACATTTCAAATGAAATATGGTTGGATATTTGGGATAAAACAACGAATGATGTTGTATGCGCTTCAAAAATGTCAGATTTTGTCAAGCGAATGTACGTCATTTACACGAAAGACAAAAGTTTTGCCGTTGAAACTCGTTTAGTGCTTTAACTCTGCAGAAATTGATGAGAGCTCGCTGAGTGACAAATCCAAGACTCTTGTTTTCATACCAGGATTCTTTTTCTTTGCCACAGTTAATACCAAGAAATCTAGTTTTTTTTAGTTCTCGTTAATAATATTCGACCCATAGAAAAATTGAGAGTGTATAAGCAGCTAAGAGCATCTAATGTACTATTTCATTTCGTTATTGCTCCCATCCCAAAATGAACGACACTAGAGCTCAATTTGTCTCCAAAACTGAAATAAAAAATCTTGACATCTACTTCTTTTGCAAATCGTATTCCACTCATTTTACTATAAATATCAACTCCATTTATCCTAAAGCAATCACTGATTTTTTGCAATAGACTTTCAATCTGATTTGCTTTATTTCCATGGAATTCTCGTATTTCACACTTTTCATTCCAATTGGAAAAGTACTCTCGCTCTAATTTTAACTGGAGTTGTTTTGCATCTTCGATTGAGACTTTGACACATGACATTGATGCGTCGATCCGCTGTGCTGATGTCCCTGTAGAACTGAGATCGGTACCATTTTATGTTATATGCGTAAAAGTAGGTGCTCTTTCAATATTTACTTTGTGTCCTATAATCGAAAGAAAGTTTATTTTTGTTTATTTCATTATCAATAAGAATGTTCCTCTTTACTGTTCTCAATGCTTTTATTTAAAAATACGAATCAAACTAGTTTAAGGTAGACTTGAAGTTGAAATTAAGGAACAATACATAATAGTATGTTAATTGAATTGCATTTGAAGGGTACCACACGAATATATCTATAATATGAACTGCAAGCTCAGCTTTGGACAAAACAATCTTAATTATACCAATGACGGATATCTGGTACTAAATGAGAAGAAATCAAGCCTTTTTTTATGCCGCATTATTTAATTGTAAAGAGTTAAAGCAATATCTGAATAATAGGTTGAATGTGAACGGGTATGCATTATCAAAAGAACGTTAAAGACTTAGTTAAACATTGATATGTTATATATATATATATATATATAATCCATTGATAAAGTCTGTCTGACATTGTTCATACTATTTGACAATTTAGGTTATTGTCATGAAAATTCAACTTATTATTTTGCTAGAAAACTTATCGGACGGATATCATTTTTATATAACTAGTTATCAAAGGTACTAGGATTAAAATTCAGTCGATGCCACTGATGGTGGACGTGTCGTCCCCGAGGGTATCATCAGCCCAGTATTCAACACTTCGGTGTTGACATGAATATCAATTATGTGGTCATTTTTATAAATTTCCTGTTTACAAATCTTTGAATTTTTCGAAAAACTAAGGCTTTTCTTATCCAAGGATTAGATTAGCTTAACCGTATCTGGCACAACTTTTTGGGATTTTGGATACTCAATGCTCTTCAACTTCGTACTTGTTTGGCTTTAAAAATATTTTGATATGAGCTTCACTGATTAGTCTTATGTAGACGAAACGCGCGTCTGGCGTATTGAATTATAATCATGGTACCTTTGGTAACTATCAGGATACGACTATAACTTGTTCTTTCTGTAGTGTTCTAAATATTTCCACATTGGGACAAATGCCAGAATATAAAAATTTATAAAATTCTTCCTGACGTTGTAATTTATAAATCTATATAAGTTAATTTTGGATGTAACACGTTTTTTTGATTGGTTGACAGTGTTTTGTTTTTTTAGCTCATAAACATAATTTTGTCATGTGACCATGACGTCATCAACGTTTTTTCATGATTTAGTCCTTTTTAAATGGAATTTAGAACTAAATAAAAAGGAATGACTGTAATATTTTACTGTCTATTCGAAGTAACAAAAAATGTGTTGCACACTTAAAAATAACCCGCGACTCCAGTTTCTTCATAGACAGAAAAAATATTACAGTCATTCCTTATATAGTAGTATTTAATGAAAGGACTTTATATGCCAGTCTTTCTTTTTTTGTTTATACAATACAACAACTACCTTTATAACTTACCTGATAGCAGAATCAGAATCATTATCTATATTTTGTTTTAGAGAGATTTTCAAAATTATTACAAATTCGACATAACCAACATATTTGAGCGTATATCGAACCTATTGTAGTAAAGAGTTACTGGAAAGGGAATATACTGCATGATTTGTTTAAACGCATTATGTGAGAAAAGATTTATTTAACATTTGATCCGATATGAAATTTTCGTTATATATTTTGCTGTAGTGTTTGATACTTTCTTGAAGAACAGCCTTTTCATGGACATTTATGCTAGTCAAACCTCGTGCTTAATGACACTATTAAAAAAAAACCGCCAAATGACAACATTACATGACAGATATACAATACAAATAAGTGCAAACACCCTCATGTAAATAATATAATAGTGCATTTCTACATGTAAATAATATAGTAGTACATTTAACACATACGCTCCAACAGCGGTATCAAATGTTTCTTTTATAGTAGTAATGAATTCGAAAATGAGTATTTCGATAACAAAAACTACATACTTTACGTTTATTGCTTTGCTTCAAAGTTTTGAATATTTGAAAAAGTTGAAATATGATTAAATACTATCTCTTAACTACAGTTTGTCGGTCATAACGTGTATGTGTATTACCCATTATTTAAGCTGTAAAAAAAACCATAAGTATTCATAAAAACGCTTATTCCAATATAAGTACTTTGTGAATTCAACGTTGTGTCAACTAGTATCATGTTGAAATACTAGCTGGTAAATTTTTCCTCGTTTCATATTTTTATTTGGGGGGGGGGGGGGGGGGTGTAAATGAACAGATATAAAAAGAAACTGTACTATATAATATTTTACTAGTTAGTATCACTACAAACAAATCAAATGAACACTTTGGGTGAATACATGCAACATAAACATATCGCTACAAATTTTGACTTGTTTTTACCCCAATAGATTGCCATAGACTTTCCGTTTTGAATTTCCCTTGAAGTCGGTATAAAACATGTCAGATATGGCAATTATTACAGGCGCTTCAACCACCTTACTGTGTTTAGCAAAACAACAAATTGTCAATCTAACAAAGGCAAACACACGGATTCATAATATAACTGTTCCGAACTTGAGTTTTAAGGATAGTCGCTGTTCTTTTCAAAATGACAAGCTTTTAAAAATTTACATGTAATAATCAATCGGTAGTATAAAAATAACGGAACTAAAACCGCACAGAAAAAGGTTCGTTAATTTGTTTTTGTATCATAAGCCATTGGAATTTTTTCAAATAATGATTCTCTCTAGTTTTGTTTTTAGACATTTAACATTGGTTTACGTTTTCTTTCATAAACTATAAAAAAAAAAAAAGAATAAAAAACATTTTGTCGGAATTTAAATATAGCTTTAATAACTTTATATGATAAATTAATAATAATAATAATAATATTTAAAAACCAATTGTTCAGAGAACAATTGAAGGTCTTTCCACTACTAACAATATATTTTGATATGAAAACATTTATATTCAGTTAAAAAGTCAAATATTTATGGCTTTATGATGTAAAAATTTGAATTTATGGGAAAGGTAAAAATCTAGAACGTCGAATTTGATTATGACCTTGACCTCAATTTCAAGGTCGTAAACCAAGGTCCTCGAATCAAAAGACCCTAGTCTGTAATATGTATGGATAATGATTTACATCAGTTTACGCATTATTCTAAATAGAAAAGTGGAGAAAACTCCCATTTACGGTCAACGTACCCTCGCAATCAAAATTTTAGTGTTACGACATGTCGCAACTAACAATTTAATAAAAATAATTTTTCGATATCTTTTAAGGTTTTTGAAAATAAGTGAAAATAAGCTGAAATCAAAATTTAGAATATGACCTTGACCTTTGACCTTGACCTCATTTTCATGGACCAAGTATCTCAAATCAAGAGACCCTAGGTCTCTATCACTTATGGTTTACAAGTTAGAAACGAATATCATTTATATCAAATACAGAAGGGGGAATAACTTTCATAGACTACATTTGAACTATGTCTATTTATATGAATAAAAGGAGATGCAGAATATATATATATATTGATTGATTGATTAATTGGTGGTGTTTTAACTCCACTTTTAATTGCAACTTTTGGACTATTTCATGGCAGTCAGTTTTTTTTGGTGGAGGAAGCTGCCAGGAGTCCAAAGAGAATACCACCCACGCTTCGATTAGAAAACTGACAATCCTAGTCAATTAAGATTGGAGTCGAGTGCACTCGCATGAGTAGGATATGAACTCACAACCTCAGTGTTGATTGGCTATTGATAATTACAGCACAATAACTACTTAGACCACTTGGCCACTGAGCATGATGAGGCCCCTGGATGTATATATAAGCATAGTATCTAGAGGAAAGCATTAGGTGTTCAACAATGAATTTACACTAGTCTAAGTTTAAATAAGTATTGAAGGACATTCCAACTGGCTTATGAACATTTGGCAGGGTTAACAATTTTTTCAACCATCAGCCTTTTAATTTACCAATAGTCCAATACTGCCATCAAGTTATCTACAAGATGAAAGTAAAATCCAATAAGGTTCAAATCAGGAATATCATATACATGTACAGTATAACAAAAACACAAATACAAAGTTGAATACTAGTAAAATAATCTAGAAGAAATTCAGTTCCAAAGAATGCCTGCAGCATCTGAAGGAAAGCTTAATATAAGAAGAACTACTGATATAAATAAAAACGACGTACAACTTAGCCAGTTAAGGTCTTATGGCCAAATTCATGTTTAATTTCTTGGGACAAACATTTTTTTCTTGCAAATTAAAAACTATATATATTTCAGTTACATACAACATGTACAAGAAAAAAGAAATTTGTTTGGAAACACAATGTTGACGTTATAATTTTTCTGAAAACTATTTTTTTCCTCAAGAGATTGCAATCAAACTATTATAAAAAGAAAACACTTTACCCTCAAAACTCATCAAAGATATCAGACTTATGATGTTTACGCAAGACGTGTTTTGTGTACAAGGCTCATTGGTGACATCAAGTTGGATCAAATTGATGGATGTTTGTGAGCACTCAACCCTTCCCTTACCTGGGGACTGGTTTCAAACTGCTATGTGGAACATTATAAGTGCAGGCAGACAATACTGTTGTTCATGATGCTTCATAAAGAATGATGAACTACTTCATGAATTTTTACAGTACTGTAAATTCAGAAATTATTGCATGCATTAATTATTATTGCAATATATATAATATATTTGAGGATTAAACAATAATTGGAGATTAATTAATGCAGTTTCATGAAAATCTGGATACAGATACATGTATATGTATTCAATATGAGAATGAAAAGTTCTATAATTGCAATACTCACCTAGTCACATTATTTGCATTAATAAAAACCTCCCAATAATTTCTGAATTTACAGTAACTTAAATTATCACATGATATTTCAGTTTGGTATTAAATCTATTGCTTTTTGTGTTATTTTTTTGTAGAGATTTTTTCTGTGCCAACATCAGATGATATTCCAACACATAGTACTCCAGTTAAGGTATGATTTATAAGAAAATAGATTTCAACACAGATTATCGAGGTGAAGTAAAATCTTTGAAAATTATTCTGACACAGCTGTAATTTTTTTTTATTAAATTGGTACAGCTTTTACTATAAGATTGAGTGTCCACTGGGGTATGATAATTTTGCATTTATGACAAATAAATTTTCATATTTAAACAACTTCAAGATCATTTTAGATTTTTGAAATTTGATTTGTTACTGAACTTACAGAATGAAAATTGATGAATAGGCTGTGATGCAGTGGTAAAATATTAGGCAAAAGTTCCATATGAATCCCCAACAAATAAAAAAACAAAAATATTGACACATAGGGATTGCTTTCTAACGACAGCTTTAACAAAATCAATTGTTAAGTTTTCTACTTATTAATAAAGTGAGTTGGAACAACTTGTTAATAGATCATTGATATTTCAAATATGATTTGTTATGTATTGTCCCATACAAGAATGTATATGGTTTAGGGGTGGGGATCTTGACCGTTTTTAAGTTTTCTAAAAGGAGGGAGGGGTGACTGCGGGGACTTCCCCTATATTTCATTTGTTTAGTTATATAGTCCCATACATTAATGTATATGTTTGAGGGGTGGGGATCTCATCCGTTTCAAAGTTATCAAACAGGAGGGGGTAGAGTGACCCAAAGGACTCCACCTATATATCATATGATTTGCTTACATTCAGGTATCATATAATCTAGTTGCACTATTTGTGAAAATAAAGTAAGAAACTTCCAGCTATTTTAAATGACCCTTCAAAATTGAGAAAAAAAATATCCATTGAAATTGCAGGAAAATGTTTAGACTTTAAAAGCATCTCACATGCATTATCAACATTTATCACTGATAAAGAAAATTTATACTGTCACCAGAAACATATTTAATGTTAGATATACTGTTCCCAGCTGTCACATTCTATTGGATTTTGACATTAAAATTTGTCAAAAAGTAATTTTGAGTTTCTGTACAAAATATTTTCTGTTTTTTCTTTCTTTAACATATATCTTTTGGTTTTCAATTTTAGTGTTTATATTTATTTACCATGCATAGATGTATTTTGTCACCTGTATGGAATTTTTTTAGTTGATCGCCAAATCCGGAATTACTCTTATCCGCTTCCGGAATCGCAATCGATATTGTAATTGGCATCCATTTTGTTTTCAATGTTGTTTTTGTCAGTCAGATACGATTTTACTCGAATTTACACATTATTTGTCGGCGATTTTCTGTATAAAGCTAGCGGTTGAACAAAATGAACATCGCTGTCATGAATAAGATAAGATAAGATATTTTTATTCCAATTAAAGTGTAATGTATATAAAATGTAGTGAAATTTGGTGTTTATTTAAATAGATGAAGTTTAATTTGAAGTTATCATTTTACAATTGAACCAAATAAAATACTTTCTCAAAAATGCTATAGTTATATTGAACGTTTATTCATTCACATCAAAATGTTTTGTTTTTAAATTCATTGTAATCAGATGTAATCATGATTACTTTGCCAATGTAATCATTAATTTAATCAGATACTTTCAGAAATGATGTAATCATTAATTTAATTTAATCGTACAAATGACAAAGTAATTGTAATTTAATCAATTACATTGAAAGTAATCGGACCCATCTCTGTTTCATATGGAGTCTCTGGATAGCTTCGGTCAAAATTAAAATCCTAATCCTGAAGATGTAACGAGCAATTTGGTAATATAATTGTGTCGTAATCTTTTACGGTTGCGAAGGAGTAGTGGCCACAATAAAAACAGTGTTCGGGGAGATAACTCTTACAACATGAAGTATTTGGTTAGTTATCAAAGGTACCAGGACTATAATTTAGTACGCCAGACGCGCGTTTCGTCTACATAAGACTCATCAGTGACCCTCATATCAAAACATTTATAAAGCCAAACAATTACAAAGTTACACCGTTGTCAATTTTTAAAGTGTATAAACTATATGATATCATATTCCAAATATCTAAGCGACATCTTTTGAAACATCAATATTACGCTAAAAAAAATTAGGCTGAAGAAAAAAAAAATAATAATCAGAACAAAATCAATAGGTCTTTCCACGGAAAGGTTGAAAGACCTAATAATCAGAACAAAACCTATAGGTCTTTCCATGGAAAGGTGGAAAGACCTAATAATTCTTTATCTAGAGAGGATTATACAGCTGTTAGCTATAAAACTAATATTCCCTAAGGCCCTCATGAAATACAATGAAATATAACAAGCAATTATAAAATATCAAACAAACACACTAACATGAAAAATGAAATAAAAAATTGTTATGAAATACACAAATTTCAAAACAGGTAAAAATCACAAATTCATATATATTGTTGGCATCATTAAAATTACCTCAACAATATCTGTAGTTTGAGTAGGTGTGCGAAAATTATTATCCATATAAAATCGCACAATTCTTAATGTTCCAATAAGTATTTTTTTTAATCTTTTTTGAATGAGCTTGTACTTGAGGTTGATTTTTTCAGGGATATCGGTAAGTTGTTCCAGAAAAAAGATCCCGAATATATGAAAGATTTCTTATACAGCTCTGTTTTAGATTTTGAAATTTGTAAATTTTTGCAAGATGCATTTCTCAAGCAATATTGGTTTATTTCTGGAATTTCTTTAAATTTTTCAGTGAGATAAAAGGTAAAAAAATACGAGCATCGTGCAATCTACGATGATAATTACAAAGTATATATATTACGAACTTCGTACTTTATTTGGCCTTTAAAACATGTTTTGATTCGAGCGTCACTGATGAGTCTTTTGTAGACGAAACACGCGTCTGATGAGTTTATTTACAACAACTGGGTCGATGCCACTGCTGCTATTTGAATTTTTTGAAATACTAAGACTTTTCTACATTCTTCCTAATATCAATTCAATTCTTGAAAATTACTTTTACCTTTGAAATTTAGAATTATTTGTCGTACTTTAAATTTTGCATCTATCGATATAATAATGATGTAAAACTATTTAAACATGTATAAATCAGGTTTATTGGAGTTTTAAAAAAGTTTTCAAAAAAACAAAAGTTGACAGTGCTTGTTCACTATGGTGACAGAAATTGAGGATCCCAAGATGTTTACCATAAGTTGATAAAGGTGATATGTCAATTTCTATCAGCCCTTAAAATTAACAGTAAGAGAATAATTTGTAATTTTCTAATTGGGAAAAATTCAAAGCAGCAATCCAAAACTTCCATGAACACTAACAATTGAGCAATATACGGACCTCCTTAAAAGGAGAGTACTTATTTGTTTTATGCAAACTTATGAAAATGATAATCAGGACAAAAACACATTTTTTAACGTCTTATAGTCTAGTATTTTCCATTCTCAATTTTATATATTATTATCTTTTTTTTAAATTAAAAAACAATTGTCAAAATTAATAGGAGACAATTTTCTCCCCTCCGTCTCTTAATACTAATTTAAAGGCTTTTATACCTCAGGCATAGATTACCTTAGCTGTTTTTGGCAAAACTTTTATGAATTTTGGTACTCAATGCTCTTCAACTTTGTATTTGCGGTTCTTAGATAGTAGATGTTTTTGTGTTCTGTTAAATTGTTCCTTTTAAAATTGTTAAACGATGATGACTGATGTACCCATATTTTGACTATTATATTTATTGTGTCTGTTTATTTAACGCATCAATGTAAAAATATCGGAAATTGATGAGACTGTCATTAAAGTGAGAGGGTTAGCGCTAACCAGGTTTAATCCACCATTTTCTACATTTGAAAATGCCTGTACCAAGTCAGGAATATGACAGTTTTTGTCCATTCGTTTTTGATGCGTTTTGTTATTTGATTTTGCCATGTGATTATGGACTTTCCCAATTGATCTTCCTCTAAGTTCAGTATTTTTGTGATTTTACTTTTTTTTGTACTTTGTTTGGCCTTTTTAACTTTTTGGGATTCGAGCGTCATTGATGAGTCTTTTGTAGACGAAACACGCGTCTGGCGTATATACACAATTTAGTCCTGGTTTCTATGATGAGTTTAGTTATACCAGTGAGCAAGGTTCATATTAAATGATATTTGTATGTAAAAAAAGTCCTTAAATTTGAAATGGACAAGCACTTAAGACTGTATATAGATAAAAAATAAATCACAAAAACACTCAACTCCGAAGAATGTTTGATTTTTCTTTTCACTTTATAATTAAATATACTAGCCAGAAAAAGAAACGATACCCAACCTTTTTGCAAAATAATTTTTATTAACAAAAAAATATTTATTGCGACTAGCTATATCTTCGAAAAGAGTCATAAGTCTGTAGGTTACTGCACTTTTGTTTTTGTTTTACCGGAAAATAACGTCATTTTAGCGTATTTTTTAATTTCGAGTGGTACCACATTTATGTCGTCCGAACACGGGTTTTTAATTTAATGAGGTTGATTAAATATCCCGTCAACATAGGTAAACAAAAGGTGATTGAAGGTGACATAAAAAAAAAACGGTTTCATATGCCTCGTCTACGCCAAAATGAGCGTGATAGAGCAGTGGGAATGGCACAAGCAGGTATGCGCCATATTGACGTCGCAAACAACTAAATTGACAATAAAAAGATTAATAAGGACAGACTGGGTCCTCAAATGATAGACGATGTAGTGGACGTCCAATAGAAACGACGCTACGTCAAGACTGTCGAATAAGATTCGCTCATCTCAGGGATCGGTTTTTGCCAGCTACAATTATGGCAAGAAAAACACCTGTGAGGCATAATCCAAGGATATCCGCCAAAACTGAACGTTATAGGCTAAGAGAGGCTGGTTAGCGTTCACGACGTCCAGAAGTAGGGGCCATTCTAAAACAGTGTCATCGAACTGCACGCCTACGTTGGGCAAATGCACGTTTGTATTTGAACTGTTAGGTGGCAAAACGTCATTTTTAGTGATTAGTCCAGATTTTAGCGTACGTAGAAGTAATGGCAGATTGAGAGTGTACAGACGTCAAAATGAACGTTGTGCAGATGCATGTGTGCATGAATGTAATCGCTTAAGTGCTCGTGATGTGATGGTTTGGGCAGGAATCCCGCATTGTTGACGCACTGACTTGACGTTCATAAACGGAAACCTTACTGGAGTTCGTTATCGTGATGAAAATTCTCTCTCCAATTGTACAACCATTCATTGCAAGGCATGGAAATCAGCATACTTTCCAACAGGACAATGTTAGGTGCCACGTGTATGCACACAATATCTCGTGCAGAATAAAATTGACATTCTTCCACGGCCAGCATATTCGCCAGATCTATCACCCATTAAAAATTTATTGGATGAACTTGACAAACGTGTACTCAGACGTCATCAGACACCAGAATAAGTCAACCAGCTACGATCCGCCTTAGTGGAAGGGTGGAATAACATTCCACAAGCATTTATTCTGCGTTTAATTGGATCAATGCGTTCGAGATTGTCTGCTGTTATCAACGCAAGAGGTGGCCATACGCGATATTAACCCTTCAACTTTTGATTTTGACAACGACATCTTCAAACATTATGTGCAATAAGGAAAATTTAATATGATCTGTTATCTTTTGTTAAGTTTGTATGCTTTTATGTTATTGTTCCATAAAATACAAAACTAAAATAACATTGTTGAAAGTTTTTTTAATTTTTTTTTTGATAATATCTGTGTATCGTTTTTTTTTTTTTGCTAGTATATTTTACCAATGTAATGTGTAATTTAATGCATTACTTAGCAAACGTGATTGTAATGAAATGCATTACTTTGATAAATGCATGTAATTGTAACTTAATGCATGGTTTAAACAATGTAATTGTTATTTAATGCATTACATTGCAATGTAATTCGCCCCATGCCGGATTTTGTTATCAGTAAAAAAAAAGCAAACGAAATATTACAAGTATGTTTTATAGAACTACACACTCATGGATCTACAATCTGTCGATACCTGTATTTCGACTTTGCACAAGTTCATGTTTTTCACTGACTGTATATGACGTCTTTACACTAAATCCATTGGATGTTGGATGTGTACGGATTGGTTATTTAGTCTTAGATGCATGATTTTTTTATGAGTTGTTAGTGGCTGTGAACTAGCTGTCAGCTAACTGAAAGTACTCTCAGATCTGTACATAGTGTCTTTTTGTTGGTGGGATGTACAAGTACCCGGCCTGGTCTACTTGTATCTGTAGTATTTGTATTTTTATCCATCTGTTGAGTTAAGCCTTATATGATCTATTTGGTTGATTCTTAAGTTGTACTGTTATACCACTGTCCCAGGTTAGGGTAGGGTTGGGATCCCGCCAGCATGTTTAACCCCACCACATGTAGTATGTATGTGCCTGTCCCAAGTCAGGAGCCTGTAGTTCAGTGGTTGTCGTTGTTAAAGTGTTACATATCTGTTTTTCGTTCATTTTATACGAAGCCGTTAGTTTTCTCGTTTGAATTGTTATACATTGTCCTTTCGGTGCCTTTTAAAGCTGACTATGCGGTATGGGTTTTGGTCATTGTTGAAGGTCGCGCGGTGAGCTATATTTGTTAATTTCTGTGTCGTTTGGAATTCGAGCCTCACTGATGAGAGTTTTAATTCCCCAAGAGTATCACCAGCCTAGTAGTCAGCACTTGTGCTGTGTGCTGACATGAATTATCATTGATATGGTCATATTTATAAATTAACTGTTTACAAAACGTTAGAATTTTTAAAATACTAAGGCTTTTCTATCTCAGGAATAGACTACCTTGGCTGTATATGGCACAACTTTTATTAGGAATATTGGTCTTCAATGCTCTTCAAATTCGTACTTTATTTGGCCTTTAAGCTTTTTGGGATTCGAGCGTCATTGATGGGTCTTTTGTAGACGAAACGCGCGTCTGGCGTAAATACAAAATTTAATCCTGGTATCTATGATTAGTTTTTTTGGTATCTTGTGGAGAGTTGTCTCATTGGCAAACATACCACATCTTCATGTTTGTAATTCGTAAAGGTTATCTTACCAATGTTGTACTTATATCTTTGAATATAGTTTACATTGGCACTAAAATCGATTTTGTCATCATCAAATTAAAACAACTAAATTTGTATTCTTTTCAAACGGGATATATAAAGACACACCCACGTTCATTTCTATCTATAAAGAGGTTCACTCCTAGCTATCCTATTGTCTATTGGTAAATTTAGTTTAGGCATTGAACAAGTCATGTCTTTTTTGACTGTCCATGATGTTTTATGTTAAATCCCTGGGATGTGTTTTAGTTGATTTAAGTCTCTGGTGCATGATTTTTATTATTGATTGCTTTGTCTTTCAACGAGCTGTCAGTGACTGCGATTACTCTCAAATCGTCCTTTCTAGTTAATTTGAGCTGTTGATACTATTTGTATTGTTGGTTTTTTTTTTGTTATTTAATGTGTACTTATTCATGTTTAAATCTGGTCTTTTGATAAGTGTTTGAAATTACTACAAATTTTCACTTCTTCCTACTATGAACAACAAAATCATTTCCTTTCTCCTTCTGGCACCTGTACATGGAGAACACAAAATTTTATCGAGCATCAATTTTATAGTTTAATTGTTGATTATCACCCCACATGTTTTAAGTTTTAGATTAGTTTTTTGCTATACAAGAAATTTCTTGGTGTTCCTAAACGTAAAATTATACAAACAGAAGAAGGATACCTAACAATTATTATCATTTTCCTGTGTTTCAAATAATTGCAAATGAAGGATTTTTTTTTAAGGTTGATGTTTTTTTCTGAAATTGTTTTACATTTCACAGCGGTATAATACTTTTAATTTTATTATTCATCCTTTATTATTATCAATATTGTATTTACATTGTATCATAGATCATTTTCCCCGTTCTGTTTATGTTAATTTGTGTTAATACGTCTTTTGATAGAGTTTGGTCATTTCAGTTAATATTTTATAGTGGGTCTTTAAATGATGTGATGTTACACTATTGTTTCAGATAAGGGTGAAGGTTTGGTACCATTAAAACCCGCTGTAACTGTTTGCACCTGTCCTAAGTCAGGAATCTGATGTTCAGTAGTTGTCGTTTGTTGATGTGGTTCATAAGTGTTTCTCTTTCTCATTTTTTTTTTATATAGATTAGACCGTATTTACATTAGTAATATTTTGGAGCCCTTTATATCTTGCTGTTCAGTGTGAGCCAAGGCTCCGTGTTCAAGGCTGTACTTTTCCTACAATATTTACTTTTATAAATTGTGACTTGGTTGAAGAGTTGTCTTATTGGCACTCATACCTCATCTTCTTATATTTTTATAGACATAGCACAAAGCAAAAATGGAAGACCAGCAACAAACAAGCTTTACAATAGCACAATAACGAGAATATCGTAAACAATAATGACAGGATGTACCACAAGTATCTTAATCACAATGAAAAGGCAACAAATATTTAACAAAGAAGCACAAAAAGGCATATATTAAATTAAACAACCTCATTTAATTGTTCTTATTTTTGAATTTTATTTAAGCATGTTAAATCCATCCATAAATGATTGAATGATTTTAAGTACTTTGTCTAGTTTAGTTTAAACATATTTATTTTTAGTGGATTGGGAAACAAGTTTTGCAACTTATATTAATCCCTTTCCACTTTGCGGGTACTAGGACTGAATGTTAGAAGAAAGTAAAATCAACAAAAAACTAAACTCCGAGGAAAATTCAAAACGGAAAGTCCCTTATCAAATGGCAGATTAACATTGTCTATAACGTAGAATTGTGCGTTTGACGTCAAAATGTAAAAGTCACACAGGTAGAGATTTAAAATAATTGTGTCGGTCGAAGTATGAAAATGATATAGTCATTATATTAGTTCTTTAAGCATATCCTTTGTAGAATGTAAAATAAGAAGTTTACCTTTCCTTCTTGCTACTTGCCTATATGCTTATTGTGTATTTCTTCTTCTAAAAAAAAGCTACATCATTATGAATAAAAGAAACTCAAGATGGCATATAGGCAAAGCATTAGCAAACATGAAATCCAGAATACAAAAATTATAATAGAACAATAACACAATGACGTGATGTTTAAGTACAGAGCCACATCATATGTATAAATGAAACACAAAAAAATATAAAAATGAAAATCATAATACAATAACACTATAGAGGGATGTTTAAGTACAGAGCCACGTCATATGTATGAAAGAAACACAAAAAGTCACATCCTAATATATATGATGAGTTTATTTCAGACAAAGCAAATAGGAACATGCAAACAACACAATGACGGGATGCTTAAGTACAGAGCCACATTAAATATATATCACCAACAACAGATTAAACAGTAAAACTAATATAAATAAAGAAAAATAAAAGAACACTATAACACGTATTAAGAGGATAAACAATTGCAGTACGCAGAATCTATACTTCAAGACCCTCGTGCACTTTTTGGGAAGTTAATACGGAATTTTTATCAACAAGGTCTTGGTATCTTAATTAGATAATTTGATAGACGATCATTCACGTCAATATTTGGCACTGCTTCATGAGTTGTCAGGTTCAAATTAGAGAATTCCAAATCTGATATTAACAGATGATTAGTTTTCTTATTTCTAAAATTATTAAAAAGAGACCATTATGCATCCTGTGATATTTAAAAAATAGCTAAAACATATGAGAAAAATAAAAAAAAAGTTTACTGAACTTGATAATTTGATCTCAAAAACTGAAATAGAAAAGGCGACTAGTAAACTAAAATATGAAAAAAAAAACCAATGGTTATGATGCAATGTTAAATGCAATGTTTAAGTCCAGTAAAATTTACTTTGTTCCTTGTTTTCAAAAATCATTTAATAGTATCTGAAACTTAGGAAATGTCCCAAACTTTGCAAAAGGAGTGTATAATGCATTTATTTAAAAGTGGTTTAAAAGACGACTCTTCGAGTTAAAGAGGAATTACCATTGCAGGTTGTTTAGGCAAGTTATTTGTGAAAGTTTTAAATATTCGTTTAGAGAAGTTTTTGGCAAGTAGAAATACAATTAAACTTGAACAAATATGTTTTGGTAAAGGCAAGAGCACTAGTGTCATTATTTAGTTTTGAGAACTCTTTTTGAAAAGTATACTAAAAAAAGGCGATAAAAAACTGTACGTGATTTGCTGACCTACGAAGAGCCTTTGACATGTACAGTTAGTCATGATCGACTTTTTTTTATATTAACTTAGTAATAAAAATATTGGAGTCGTTGATTTATTTTAAAACACACTCAAAGATATGTTCAAGAATACTGAACTTTGTGTAAAGCAAGACAAATATTCTATGACTGAAAACTATATATTTAACATACGAGTTAAACAACGGGATAATTTAAATCCCGCTTTAAACTTTTTTTTATTCTTGTCTCATTCAATGAGACCTGTGAACCTGCTATTTTAAATTCCTTACAGCTTAATTGCTTTTTCTATGCATATGACTTAGTATTGAGATAAATCAATGATTTGTTGAACGAAGTTGCGGTTCTACCAGTAGATATTAGTTTGACGGCAATTTACAGGCCATGTCTCCCCTAAGACATGGTCCAGTGACTTGGAATTAATATGCCGTTTCAGTTTTAGTTTTCTGCTAGGGTTAGTTTGGTAGGAACTACTTTCAATTGATCAATACTATTTTTTATGAAGTTGCATTTTGTCAGTTTGGCGACTATTGTGATGCCCTGTCCGGCCATGTTCTAGTGACTTTGAATTAATTAGCAATTTTAAATGCTACGTTGTCTGGTTGAGTTAGATTGAAAAGAACTACTGGTGATAGATCAATTATAGCAATGCCATGTATCTTAAAAAAATCAAAATGAGGAAACTAAAATATGGGAAGGATGAAATATGGACACAGTAGACAGAAAAATTCGATCTATACAAATGATATACCTGTCTACTTTACACATGTATATACATACATGTTGGAACCAATTCCATTATGGGAACACGTTATTTATTATTTAAAGGATGTTTAATAATGAATCATAAATTGTTTCTTATGATTCCCGTACACGGCATTTCCACAGGCGCTTATTTAGGCTCACTTAAAGGGGTCACCTAAATTATTTATGCAAAATTGCAATTTGTTACGATCGTCATAAGTTGTAAGCCCGGCATCTATTATTATAAAACTGAGATCATGTGTGGATATATACCAGAAGAGTATACATGTAACTATTTAAAATAAATCCATTAAATCATTGCTGATCATTTTTATTTTCGTAATAAGGAACACAGTGTAAGGAACATATACGCAGGAACATATATAACATCCCAGTACCCTAATAGCATGTGTGAAGTTGCATTGCTATTTTGAGGCCCTGTCCCCTATGCAATGATTCAATGACTTTCAATTTATTAGAAATTTTCAGGTCTACAACATTTCTTGTCATACTTTTGTTTTGAATGTTTGTTAGTGATGTTGGAATCTTGTTTATGATCAGTTGTGAATAAAACTGGTTAATAAAATATTTTCATTTTCTTTTTTCAAATACCATGCCATCTGATGATGAATATTATGACAATTCGGATGACCTTTATTATAAAGTTGAAAACTCCAAGAGGGAGGGGAACGACTCTAAATCAGATTGCACAGAAAAAATATATCCAATGATTATTGATTAGCTAACATAGAATTTGGATACATCTTGCAATGTTAAGCTCGAGGACACAGATAGGAAATTAGAAAATGAGGAGAATTTGATATCAGTAATTGGAACCAGTGGTACAGAAGATGGTTACCGTGTTTATGATAAACAATAGACTGCCTATACTGTTGCAAACCGCAGTCAAAACTACCTAGACATGATCTCATTTCAATATATGGTAAAGAAACTGAGGTTATCAAATATGAGATTGAAAAAGATAAGGGTAAAATAGAAAAGATGATATGCAAACTTAGACATTTATGTAACTACTAGTACTTGCACAATAATGAAGTAATGCAAGAGGGGAAAGACAATCTGGTTGTAAAGTATCGTCCATCTGATAAGAGAAGTTGGGAAGAATATGTTCTATGTGTCCAATGCCTTGGTTATTATATTCATTGGGATATGTGGAAACACAGGAACAGATGTGTTATGAAACCAGAAAACAAAGAAACACATGGAAGAGTTGTTAATAAATGCAGAATTCTGATTCAAAATAATAAATCAACCAAAACAACCTCTGAATTAGGTCAGATATTAGGAAGTCTAACAAATGACGATATTGGAAAAGTTGTGAAAAGAGATTCCATGATACTGCAGCTAGGAGAAAAAACTTTCCAAATAAGGTTGTGCATGATTCAGACCAGTTCAGCTGCGTACGCAATACATCGAGAGAGTGAGGGAGACTGTTGATTAGACTAATGAAACCTGTTGAGAAAAAAGATGCGGGAACTTTCAGAACTTTTGCGCCCTAGCCATTTCAGGACAGTTGTTCAGGTAACTAAAGATATAGCTGGGTATGATGAGATAGCATATTTGCTAAAAAGAATTAAAAACTGGAACATTTCTATAACTGTGCTACAATAAGAAAAAGAAATGGCATAGAGGAATTAGATGAGAACTTAGTAAAAAAATCTTCTTTTGTTTTGGTTCAATTATATGAAGACAATTGGGCAGAGGTGGTTTCAACTCATGCTCTTCGGACACCAGGGGAAAAAAAGAAGAAAAAAACGTATTCCTTTGACCTCCGATTGCAGAATATTGACAGTGTATCTGAAGGAGAAAGGCAGAGATGCATACAAGGCCATGGAAATTAACAACTAAAATACAGAAGCATATAAAGATCTAATGAAGTTGCGTTGACACAGATTATTCTATGTAAAGGAAGAAGACATTGAGAAGTTTCAAAGAACTACTGGTGATAGATTTATGATAGCATGTGTAAAATTGCATTGCTATCATTTCAAGTTGACGCCTATTTTGAAGTACTGTCCCCTATATGCAATTGTTCAGTGACTCTTAATTATTTAGCAGTTTTCAATGATAAATTTTCTGCTTACCAATACTTTCAATACAAATAAGATTGGCGATTTTTTTAAGTTCAGGGGTTTTGTGTTTTACTTATGTCTGTACATCCAAATATGTACATGCAATATGTCATGTGTGTCTTCATTTGATGTTACCTTTGCAATCATAAGTATGTCCCAGTTTTATTTTGTAAGAAAATGTTCTGTTGTCAACTCTTAGCTTATCTGGCTTAAATATAAAATAGAAGATGTGGTATGATTGCCAATGAGACAACTATCCACAAAAGACCAAAATGGCACAGACATTAACAACTTTAGGTCACCGTACGGCCTTCAACAATGAGCAAAGCCCATACCGCATAGTCAGCTATAACAGGCCCCGATAAGACAATGTAAAACAATTCAAACGAGAAAACTAATGGCCTTATTTATGTAAAAAAATGAAAGAAAAAAAACAAATTTGTAACACATAAACAAACGACAACCACTGAATTACAGGCTCCTGACTTGGGACAGGCACATACATCAATAATGTGGCGGGGTTAAACATGTTAGCGGGATCCCAACCCTCCCCCTAACCTGGGACAATGGTATAACAGTACAACATAAGAACGAACTATAAAAATCAGTTGAAAAAGGCTTAACTCATCAGATGGACAAACATACAAGTGGACGTGGCCGGGTACTTAAACATCCCGACACAAAAAGACACAAGGAACAGATCTGAGAGTACTCGCAGTTATCTGACAGCTAGTTCAAAGCCACTAATAACTAATAAAAAAATCATGCATCTAAGACTAAACAATCAATCCGTACACATCCATCATCCAATGGATTTAGTGTAAAGACGTCATAAACAGCCAGAGAAAAACATGACCTTGTGCAATGCCAAGTTACAGGTATCGACAGATTGTAGATCCATGAATATGTATATAACATACTAGTAATATTTAGTTAGCTTTTAATTTACTGATAACACAATCAATTATGTATACCAATAAAAACAATATTCAATTATCTTATTACAGTGTTGAATATGTAACCTTTTAGAATAAGTTTATTTAAAGGAGCGACAAGTTTACATGGATCATTTCTAAATTTCCGGGCACGGTTAACAACATTTCCGTAAAAATGAGGATGTGCTATCCCGTTTGAAATAAGTTTTCTACAGGTACAACCAAACTTCAAAACCAAATCTTTATATCTATGGAAAAAATTAGTAAAGGTTTTAAGTAATTTATGGTAACGATATCCCTGGTTTAATAATTTACCAGTAATACATAGGTTGCGTTCGTTAAAATCAAAAACGTCACAACAGACACGGGCATAGCGAACAAGTTGTGAAATATAAACACCGTAAGATGGTGCCAAAGGAACATCACCATCTAAAAATGGAAAATTAACAATAGGGAACGAAAAATCGTCTCTTTTGTCGTAAAGTTTGGTGTGGAGTTTCCCGTTTAAAACCGAAATATTTATATCCAGGAAAGGAGTTAAATAAATTTGATTTAATTAAAGTAAGTTCCTTGGGGTAAATTTCAGCAGTATATTGAGAAAATTCTTGATTATTTAACGAAGAAATATCATCAAGGTAACGGTAAGTGTTGTTAAATTTATCAATTAAATGCAATTTCGACGGGTCTTTACTGAGTTTAGTCATAATAGTCCAGTCAATATAACGGATAACCTCAAAGTAATTGCAACAGAAATTAATTTTGTATTTTTTTATTTGCACATTACTAAAGACAGAAGAACCATGAAAAAATCGGACAAAATCGGAAAAGGGGAAAGTGTTATAATTTCACCTTTTGTTTTTTACATGATACCTTGTAAAATCGTCACAGCTTCAGCGCGCCATACGTGTTATGGGAGATAACTCGTCACTCAGGGTCAAACAGACTTGTCAAACAAATTCTAATTTATGTGAATATCAACTAATAATATGGATATATCTTAATTCACGGTAAGAAATAATGTAAATTATAATTTTTAAGGTGGAAACATTATAAAATGACATAAAAAAAAGTTTTAAAAGATGTCATTTAACACATTTTTCGTATGTCAGCGCTCAGACTCAAATATTTCCTTTAAAACATTGACCGTTCACTCTTTTCAACAAAAAACCTAAGGAAAGACAAATTATATATTGATTTTCACTTATATTTTAACATATAAAGAATCTTGAGAAAGAAAAAAATATCTTTTAATGATTTTATACAACGTTACTTTGTCGCAGAAAAAAATCTATGGAACGCCGTTAGTGCAATAAACGTAGATTAATTTATATACGCACGATTACGATGTTTTGTACTTACAATAACTTTACAAAGTTCTACTTTGAAATTTAAGCTGGCTGGTGTTAAAAGACTGCGTTAAGTGTGAAATTTATCCAAATCTCCTTTTATTTATATTTATTGCATACAATTATATTTATCATTGAATGTGTAATCAACTGAAACGAAATAGCATAAAATATTGTCAGAAAATGTGTACACATTGTTTAATATAAACGTTTATTGTTTTCCATGGTCTTTTACAATTTTGTTCCACTTTTGTCTTTTCAACACTTGAAAAGACCCTCTCATCCTGAACAATTACTTTCATTATTACGCTTTATAAGGTAAATAAACTTAGTTTCATTCTTTGCAGAGTATGTCCACAGATTTCAGTAGAAAGCAAACCAGTGTGTGTACCAAACAAATGATCCCAACTAGTTTAAACTAAGTAAAGGTAAGAAATAAAAATAAAATCTTATTGGATTTGGAAGAAAATTAAAATTCCTTTAAAGGGAAGAACTTACGATACGGGAACTGTTGAACAATTGTTGGAAAATGAATGACAAAAAAAAAACAATAACCGACAGAAAATAAATCGTAAACGTAATAGCACATGTCCGATCCATAATGCATATTTCTTTTTAAATTTCTAAAACAGTATAACAATTGTTGCAAAAATATAAGTATAGACCTTTACTAAGGGGTTATCCATCCCAACTGTATGCTTTTTTATTGAATAAACTGCTGATACATTAAAAAATTTCAGGTACTTTTTGGTTATATAACTTCTCACGTTTTGGGGTATTTATATACGTTGGCTTTAGATATTTGTGATAAAGCAGTCATAATGAGGTAAATCAAAATATACGTGTTGGGCTTAAAAATTATGAAGTGTTGCATTCGACACAATGTAGTATAACATATGACACACCAACACACAAATTATCTCTATCTCTTTGAATATATGTATTCATGACTATGTCATGAGTGTGAGGCCTTTGTTGTAGCTTATTTTTTAAGTAGTTTTCTTTTTTGCAGGTACCAATGGAAGGGTGCTTTATTTGCAAATTATCCATAAATGACGGAAGAGCAACTGTCACATTAAGAGAAAAAGGAGCCCGAAATATTAACGAGTTCAGCAAGCTACGAAATGATACCAAAGTTGCTAAATCTGGGGACGTAGTACACCAGGATTGTCGCAGGGACTACACAAATGCTAAGTCTGTCAAACAAAAAGAACTAGATTACAAGACTACTGAAAATCGGGTTTTAAGATCACATGAAAAGTTCAACTATCGAGATAACTGTCTTTTCTGAGGACAGTTTGCAGATGTTAAGGATAAGAGGAAAGGTACTGATGTTTTTCCAGTCCGAACAAAGGATTTCCAGAGCAATATAGAAAAAATCTGCCGTGAGCGAAACGATGAATGGGCTACACATGTATTAACCAGAATTGTATTTGTACATGATTTGCATGCTGCAGACGCAGTTTACCATCAGCGATGCAGTGTAAATTTTCGAACAGGAAAAATCATTCCATCTGGAACACCTAAGCAGAGCAAAAATAAAACCGGCAGACCCCAGCATCAACAGGCACAAGCTGCATTCCAGAAAACTGTTGAATATCTCCTACAAAACGAGGATGAACAACTTACGGTTATTGAGTTAGTAGAAAAAATGAAAGATTACTGCGGAGATGCAGCTTATTCGACTGTTCATATGAAATCAAAAATCCAAAAGTACTTTGGAGATGATGTGATTATAACAGAAATAAATGGGAAACCAAATGTTATTACACTCCGCAAAACTGCAACATCAATACTTCATGATTTTCATCAGAAGCAAAATGCAAGTGACCCTGAATCAGAGAAAATGAACATTATAAAAGCAGCAGCAAGTCTAATAAAATCTGACATCAAATCAAAAATTGGCACGAAAACAGAGTATCCATCAGTTTCCGAAGTTGAATCTTTGGAATGCAATGAACACTACCTACCTGACAGTTTACGGTTGTTTCTGAATAGTTTAATAAGTACCTGTAATCACAGTCTGAAACTTTCTGCTATTGGCCAAACAATAATTCAAGCTACAAGACCAAGATCATTAATAGCACCTTTACAAATAGGCCTTGCTGTACAAATGCATCACCATTTCGGTTCCAGATTTTTGATAGACTCTCTGTACAATATGGGATTCTCATCATCGTATTCAGAAGTACAAAGGTATGAAATGAATGCTGCAATGTCCCAAGGAACTGATATACCGGAAGTAACAGGAGAAGGAAATCTTCAGTACATAGCAGACAATGTTGATCATAATTTAAGAACTATCGATGGTCATGGTACTTTTCACGGCATGGGAATTATAGCCAGCGTCACACCAGGATTTATGAGGACAAATTGTATACGAAGAACAGATGTAAACATAGAAGAACTCAAAGAAATTGGAAAAATTGATATTAGACCATATAAACTGGATAAAGAAACTCACACATCATTGAAATTCATGAAATTAAACCAAGTAAACGCAACCAGTTATTCTGAATCATTAAGTCTACTCTCTAGGACTGTTTGGCCAATAAAAAGTACTGGATGGTCAGCATTGTGTCAAATGGTATATGGTGGAGTATTTCCGGGAAAATCAAGCATAGTTTATTTGCCAATGATTGACATGAACCCGAGTGACCTTACATGCATAAACTCAACGCTGCATTTCATCTCTAAAGAAGCAAGACGACACAATGCAGATCCTGTTGTTACATTCGATCAGCCCTTATACTGGAAAGCAGTAAATATTATCCTGAATGAAGCAGAAAGTAGTACCTTGAAATCTATGGTTGTTCGACTTGGTGGATTTCACACTGAGATGAGTTTTCTCGGATCTATAGGACACATTATGAATAGCTCCGGTCTTTCAGAACTATTAGAAACTGTTTATGCTTCTACTGCTGTTGGTCATATGCTTAGTGGTAAAGCCATTTCCCGTGCTGTTCGTGGTCATTTTCTTACTCAAACAGCTTTGACTCTGCTCATTACATCAGAAATATATGATTTTCCACAATATACACCTGGAACTGATACTGACGATCCTTCTCAATCATATTTAGATGACAAAGAAAACTTTCCAAAAGCGGATACAACTTGTGTTGATAATGAAAAGCCGTTAGAATCGAACCAAATTCTACCATCTGAAATCGAGCAATTGATAACCGTTTTTGAAAGTATCATACAAAGTAATATCTCGATCGAATCATTGAATGACAACCCAACTTTAAATATTATATCTGAACGCATCAGATTATTTAGAAAATCTTTGAAAAATTGCCGCACTGCTTCCCTTTGGTTCCAGTATATGGATATGGTTGAATTAGTTATCAAAGGTACCAGGATTATAATTTAGTTCTCCGTCAATTTATCACTGCTGAAAGGACAGGAAACTGGAACTTACACTTGAAAAGTCTCCAGCAGATGCTCCCTTATTTAGCTGCTTCAGGACACAACCTATATGCAAAATCAGTTCACATTTATTTACAACAAATGCAAAATCTGCCTGCAACTCATCCTGCTTTAGACAATTTATTCAAAACAGGACACCATGTTATTAGACGAACTGATCGTTTTTGGGCCGGTTTGTCTACTGATCTGGTAATAGAGCAAGCCCTTATGAGAAGTTTAAAGACAACAGGTGGTCTGACCAGAGGCCGTGGTTTGAGCGAATCGCAAAGACTTCTATGGCTGTTATCAATGCCACAATGTTCACAAATGAATGAAGCAATGCAGAAACTTACTGATGTGAACTATAATACAAGTGAGCAGCACAAAGAACTTGGGAAAAGTAGGATAGATCAAGACAAAAAAGACGTTCAAATATTTAAGTCATTTTTGGGGGAAAGAAATCCTTTCAGTTCTGATATTAGTTTACGGAATATTGAAACTGGTACACTAGCTGATGAGAAAGTTAACGTAGAAAGATCAGTGGATATAGGAAAAGAAATATTAAAGTCTATGGAGGATCAGTATGCAGACGATTTTGTTTTCAAAAAGAACAAACAGGTGGTAACTTTAGCAAGTAAAACCAATATAAAGATTGATGGCGAAGAAGTGGTTGTTGACCCCCAGTTGCTATTTCAACGACTTGTTGCAGCGGCAAACAACATTTTTCCTGATATTTCTGAAGTTTTCAAGTTTGAACTGTCAAGTACTCCAGCGGCATTATTCGAACCGTCAGGACTAATGCGACAAGCTCAAAAGGCAACATTAGGTGATGCCTTATGGACCATTGGAGACTGTGCTGTAAACAGAAAACTTGACTCTGAGCTACATTATGTCATTGACGGAGGTTCTTTAATTCAACGCCTACCATGGAATAAAGGGTCAACTTTCGGAGAGATCTGTCAACAATATGTGGATTACATAAAACGACGATATGACCATGCAGTTATCGTATTTGACGGCTACACATCAGGGCCTAGCACAAAAGATCATGTACATATGCGCCGGACAAAAGGAGTGGAAGGAGCTAAAATCATTTTTAAAACAACGACCCCTTTCAGAAGTAAAAAAGAAAATTTTCTAACAATGAAAATAAACAAAATTTCATAAATATGCTAAGTGATGCCTTAGTAAAAAACGACTTTTAGACATAACATGCAGATGCTGATGCTGATGTTCTAATAGCAAAGACAGGTGTCAATCAATCAATATCACACCCTACAGTGGTCATCGGGGAAGACACAGATGTTCTAGTTCTTCTTATATTTCACTGTACACTTAGTTCACATGGACTTTTTTACAGATCTGATCAGAGCAATCGAAAACTCAGTTCGAACAAAGTTTGGGATATTCAAAAAACTAAGCTGTTGTTGGGACCAGAAGTTAGCAAATTACTTCCGTTCATACACTCAGTTACAGGATGTGACACGACCTCAAGACTATGGTATTGGAAAAGGTCCCGTACTCAAAAAGATGTCCGAAAATGAAGAACTTCGTAAATTAGCATTACCATTTCTTAGCAGGTGTTCATCTGTAAAAGACATTGTAAATTGTGGTGTGCAGATAATTGCTTATTTGTATGGTGGCGTTCCGCACGAAAGTCTAGACATCATTCGCTACAGAAAATTTGCAAACAAAGTACTGTCGAACTCAGTTACATTTCTACAAGTTCAAACGCTACCACCAACATCAGCTGCAGCAGAACAACACTGTAAGAGAGTGTTCTACCAAATAATAGAGTGGACAGAAGAAACAAATCTTAACCCTTTGGACTGGGGTTGGTCAATCACAAATGACAGATTGACACCTATAAAAACTACCCTTCCAGCAGCTCCGGATAAACTGTTAAACATAATAAGATGCAAGTGTAAAACAAATTGTGACACACGTAGGTGTACATGTCGAAAACACGGTCTAGAGTGCACAATCGCCTGTTCTGAGTGCAAAGGACATTTATGTACTAACGCAGAAAAGATAGTATTTGAAGAAGACCAAAACGAATAAAACTATAATTGATATCAAAGTTCGTTTTTATTACATTATTATATTGCTAAAGACAAGATCGTTCAACATATGTTATACTTGGTATTTTTTAACTAAAAGTGTTCAATTTTAAACCCCAACAATTACAATTTCTGAACGAATTTGATGTTATCATTTTAATTAAACGTAGAAGACTCTATTCTACAAATTGTACGAGACACATGTAAAAAATTATGTCAGATTAAAAGAGAATTTTTAAAAAATCCAGTTTTCAGCGATTTTTCACCCAAAAAGTCTCAATTTACCCCAAAATTACAATTTTCTTAACGAAATTGATGTTTATTGTTCTTTATGTCATAGAAAACTCTATTCTGCAAATTTTACGAGACTTGTGTTCAAAAATTATGTCAGATTAGAAAAAAAAAATATTTTCCGGTTTTCAGCGATTTTTCATCAAAAAGCCAATATTTACCCTAAAATTACAATTTTCCCATGGTCTGACACTTGCCAATTTTTTCTATGTCAAAGATATGGGGTATTACTGCCTTGTAAGCATAAAATAGTTTCTGTTGCAATTACTTTGAGGTCGGGTAAATTTTGAGCTAGAATGACTGGACTATAAACTGTGATTCGTAATAGTACAAAAACAAGTCTGCTATTAAAGGGGCACAATTAGTGCCCATGGGGATTTCTACAATCTGTCGATACACTTTGTTGCCGAAACGTACATAAATATTATCAAGGAGAAAATAAACAACTTCAATCATCTCATCACACCTCCAGTAAGTATATCTTTCATATTTACCTTTCTCATTAGAGAAGAAGGCTTTAAATGAGTTGCAGCAAATATATCTACATTCAGATTTACCAAACGACCATTTAATTAAATAGGAAAACTTTTGTTTAATAAGATAGTGTGGAAGTATAGTGTAAAGAGTAGAAAAATCAAAACTATTAACAGAATCAAAAGTACCATCAAAAGCACGTAATTTATCTAAAACATCCAAAGAATTGTTTACACTCCGAAAATGGTTTATACCACTATGTTCATATATTTTATTACAATAGTTTATGATAAGCTCTTTAATAGTAGTTAATGAACTATTTAAGAGCACTGAAAGATTAGTTGTAGAACACTTACTAGAGGCCGAGATGAAACGATATGTAATTGATTTTTTGTGTAGTTTAGGTAACCAATACATAGTAGGGACCTTCAAATGTTCAGAAGCTAGAAGCCTCAAGCTTTGATGTGGTTGTGGTATGCTTGTTAACTATATGACTCTCTGTGGGGCGGATGGACTTGAATGTAGATGAATTTAAAATTTCATTCTTAAGAACGTCCGTGTAGTATTTACGGCATACCACCACCACATTGTTGGCTGCTTTGTCGGCCGGTACAAACACAAACCCCTTTGAAAGTATTTGAAGTTTATTTCTTATTCTGGAAATAGGTACTCTAAATTATTTTCAAAATGTGATATTCTCTACAACATTCATACATTTATTTAAATAAGAATCAAGAGATTTTTTTATCAGATTTTCCCCGTTTACACCATTTTTTACAAAACGAGGAAAGAGCATCTTTGGTGACTTGACGCCACTCTTTCCAATCTATTTTAGATGGAGGACGATATTTTGGTCCTTTTTTCAAAAAGTTTTTAATCTTTGACCTGGACGATATTGAGGTCCCCTGTACTAACATGGCCATAGGGAACAGATCTAAACTTCGACGATTCAAATTCAAGTTAAGGGAGTATTACTATCTATATTCACGTCTGATGTTACCGACGTATAATTAAAAATTAAACTTCTGCTGGCTTTTTATGCCCCACCTACGATAGTAGAGGGGCATTATGTTTTCTGGTCTGTGCGTCCGTCTGTTCGTTCGTTCGTCCGTCCGTCTGTTCGTTCGTCCGTCCGTCTGTCCCGCTTCAGGTTAAAGTTTTTGGTCAAGGTAGTTTTTGATGAAGTTGAAGTCCAATCAACTTGAAACTTAGTACACATGTTCCTTATGATATGATCTTTCTAATTTTAAAGCCAAATTAAACTTTTGACCCCAATTTCACGGTCCACTGAACATAGAAAATGAAAGTGCATGTTTCAGGTTAAAGTTTTTGGTCAAGGTAGTTTTTGATGAAGTTGAAGTCCAATCAACTTGAAACTTAGTACACATGTTCCCAATGATATTATCTTTCTAATTGTAATGCCTATTATATTTTTTATCCAATTTCACGGTCCATTGAAAATGGAAAATGATAGTGCGAGTGGGGCATCCGTGTACTTTGGACACATTCTTGTTTGTATGTGTATGAAATTATAGGTGGTTCTATATTATCAAAGTAGGGAGGTATAAAGTTTTGAACGGTAGAGTCATTAAATATACTAGATAAGTTGATAAAATCAGTACCTCTGCTAATATATTTAATTTTCAAAAAATGACGTTTATGATCTTCAGGTTTGTCGATACGCGGAACAGCCTATGGTGGCAAACAGCTGTAATTATACGAGAATATTCATACAGTGGGCTGAAGAAAGAGATGGTGTCACACTCTTTGAAAATAACGTGTAATTTACTAATGGGTATTTGACCAGTTTACATAATAATTAAAGGTCGTTTGATCTTTCGCCTTAGTTTGGCGTCTGTCGTCGTCTGTCATCATTGTTGGGATGGTAAAAAACTTTTCAAAATCCACTCATCTTAAAATCTAAGACTGCTGTGCAGATCAGTTTATAATTATGATGGGCTATAGTTGATTATGTCTCTTAAACTATGACAAGAATAGAAAAGCTAACGTGAATGCAAATATGTTAAGTACGATGAGATCTGAATGTTTGTAAATTATTTAACGATTAGAAGTCCTGTGTTATAGTTATTGCTCTTCGATCGCTTAACAATGCATTAGTTTTTTGTCTATCAGCTAATGACCTGCATTCCTTATTTGTAAAGCCTTTTCATGAAATTGACAGCTTAGGATTTAAGACACTTGGGAGCCTCCTTGTCAAGAACATCTGATGTTCAACATTAATAGCACGCCCTCACTTTTCAGGATCAGGGGTTTTGTTTTTTACTTATGTCTGTACATCCAAATATATTTTGAATATCACTGATGAATTCACTCACAGTTCTGGTAGGTATTGGTGTTCAGTTGATAGATTCTCAAATTTTCAAATTCTCCAGTCATTGGTGGCCAAGATTTCAGCATGATACCATTACTTCCTGATTTACAATCACCAGAAAGCATTATCACAAAATAAAAATAAAAATTAACGATTTCTCAAATTTCGATTAAACATGTCATTATATAGTAGGAATCTATTCTGTGTGAGCTCCTTTGATGTTACTTGATTTTATTCAAGCCTATTTTATGATTTAAAACTTGCATTGTGTAGTTTTGAAAAAAAACTGGTTTAAATAATATGTTTTCATTTTCTTTTTTTCAGATACCATGACATCTTATCATGCCAATTTGGATGACCATAACTATAAAGTAGAGAACTCCGATAGTGAGGAGGACGAGTCTGCATCATATTGCAGAGAAAAAATATAGTCAATGATTATTTATAAGCCAGTATTAAATTTGGATACATCTTGCAATGTTGAGCTAGAGGACACAGATAGGAAATTTAAAAAATGAGAAGAATTTGATAACAGTAATGGGAACCAGTGGTAAAGAAGATGGTTACCGTGTTCATGACAAAATAATATTTACTGCCCATACTGTTCCAAACCGCAGTCAAAACTACCTAGACATCTCATTTCAAGACATGGTAAAAAAAAACCTGAGTGAGTGTTTAGACAACTACTAATATTATAATGAAGTTATGAAAGAAGGGAAAGGCAAACAGGTTGTAAAGTATCGTCCATGTGATGAGAGTAGTTGGGACGATTATGTTCCATGTGTCCAATGCCTTGGTTATTATGTACATTGGGATATCTGGCCAAGATTTCAGCATGATACCATTACTTCCTGATTTACAATCACCAGAAAAACATTATCACAATATAAAAATAAAGATAAACGATTTCTCAAATTTCGACTAAACATATCCTCATACAGTAGGAATCTAGCATGTGTGTGCTCCTTTGATGTTACTTGATTTTATTCAAGCCTATTTTATGATTTAAAACTTGCATTGTGTAGTTTTGAAAAAAAACTGGTTTAAATAATATGTTTTCATTTTCTTTTTTTCAGATATCATGCTATCTGATCATGACAATTTGGAAGACCCTTACTATAAAGTAGAGAACTCCGATAGTGAGGAGGACGAGTCTGAATCAGATTGCAGAGAAAAAATATAGTCAATGATTATTTATAAGCCAGTATTAAATTTGGATACATCTTGCAATGTTGAGCTCGAGGACAATTTAAATTTCCTAACAGTAATGGGAACCAGTGGTAAAGAAGATGGTTACCGTGTTCATGACAAAATAATATTTACTGCCCATACTGTTCCAAACCGCAGTCGAAACTACCTAGACATCTCATTTCAAGACATGGTAAAAAAAAAACATGAGTGAGTGTTTAGACAACTACTAATATTATAATGGAGTTATGAAAGAAGGGAAAGGCAAACAGGTTGTAAAGTATCGTCCATGTGATGGAAGTAGTTGGGACGATTATGTTCCATGTGTCCAATGCCTTGGTTATTATGTACATTGGGATATCTGGCCAAGATTTCAGCATGAAACCATTACTTCCTGATTTACAATCACCAGAAAATCATTATCACAATATAAAAATAAAGATAAACGATTTCTCAAATTTCGACTAAACATATCCTCATATAGTAGGAATCTATCATGTGTGTGCTCCTTTGATGTTACTTGATTTTATTCAAGCCTATTTTATGAATTAAAACTTGCATTGTGTAGTTTTAAAAAAAAACTGGTTTAAATAATATGTTTTCATTTTCTTTTTTTCAGATATCATGCTATCTGATCATGACAATTTGGAAGACCCTTACTATAAAGTAGAGAACTCCGATAGTGAGGAGGACGAGTCTGAATCAGATTGCAGAGAAAAAATATAGTCAATGATTATTTATAAGCCAGTATTAAATTTGGATACATCTTGCAATGTTGAGCTCGAGGACAATTTAAATTTCCAACAGTAATGGGAACCAGTGGTAAAGAAGATGGTTACCGTGTTCATGACAAAATAATATTTACTGCCCATACTGTTCCAAACCGCAGTCAAACTACCTAGACATCTCATTTCAAGACATGGTAAAAAAAAACTGAGTGAGTGTTTAGACAACTACTAATATTATAATGAAGTTATGAAAGAAGGGAAAGCAAACAGGTTGTAAAGTATCGTCCATGTGATGAAGTAGTTGGGACGATTATGTTCCATGTGTCCAATGCCTTGGTTATTATGTACATTGGGATATCTGGCCAAGATTTCAGCATGAAACCATTACTTCCTGATTTACAACACCAGAAAACATTATCACAATATAAAAAATAAAGATAAACGATTTCTCAAATTTCGACTAAACTATCCTCATATAGTAGGAATCTATCATGTGTGTGCTCCTTTGATGTACTTGATTTATTCAAGCCTATTTTATGAATTAAAACTTGCATTGTGTAGTTTGAAAAAAAACTGGTTTAAATAATATGTTTTCATTTTCTTTTTTTCAGATACATGCTATCTGATCATGAAATTTGGAAGACCCTTACTATAAAGTAGAGAACTCCGATAGTGAGAGGACGAGTCTGAATCAGATTGCAGAGAAAAAATATAGTCAATGATTATTTATAAGCCAGTATTAAATTTGGATACATCTTGTAATGTTGAGCTCGAGGAACAATTTAAAAAATTTTTAACAGTAATGGGAACCAGTGGTAAAGAAGATGGTTACCGTGTTCATGACAAAATAATATTACTGCCCATACTGTTCCAAACCGCAGTCAAAACTACCTAGACATCTCATTTCAAGACATGGTAAAAAAAACCTGAGTGAGTGTTTAGACAACTACTAATATTAAAATGAAGTTATGAAAGAAGGGAAAGACAAACAGGTTGTAAAGTATCGTCCATGTGATGAGAGTAGTTGGGACGATTATGTTCCATGTGTCCAATGCCTTGGTTATTATGTACATTGGGATATCTGGCCAAGATTTCAGCATGAAACCATTACTTCCTGATTTACAATAACCAGAAAATCATTATCACAATATAAAAATAAAGATAAACGATTTCTCAAATTTCGACTAAACATATCCTCATATAGTAGGAATCTATCATGTGTGTGCTCCTTTGATGTTACTTGATTTTATTCAAGCCTATTTTATGAATTAAAACTTGCATTGTGTAGTTTTGAAAAAAAACTGGTTTAAATAATATGTTTTCATTTTCTTTTTTTCAGATACCATGCTATCTGATCATGACAATTTGGAAGACCCTTACTATAAGTAGAGAACTCCGATAGTGAGGAGGACGAGTCTGAATCAGATTGCAGAGAAAAAAATATAGTCAATGATTATTTATAAGCCAGTATTAAATTTGGATACATCTTGCAATGTTGAGCTCGAGGACACTTTAAATTTCTAAACAGTAATGGGAACCAGTGGTAAAGAAGATGGTTACCGTGTTCATGACAAAATATATTTACTGCCCATACTGTTCCAAACCGCAGTCAAAACTACCTAGACATCTCATTTCAAGACATGGTAAAAAAAAAACCTGAGTGAGTGTTTAGACAACTACTAATATTAAATGAAGTTATGAAAGAAGGGAAAGACAAACAGGTTGTAAATATCGTCCATGTGATGAGAGTAGTTGGGACGATTATGTTCCATGTGTCCAATGCCTTGTTATTATTACATTGGGATATGGCAGATTTCAGCATGATACCATTACTTCCTGATTTACAATCACCAGAAAAACATTATCACAATATAAAAATAAAGATAAACGATTCTCAAATTTCGACTAAACATATCCTCAACAGTAGGAAATCTAGCATTGTGTGCTCCTTTGATGTTACTTGATTTTATCAAGCCTATTTTATGATTTAAAACTTGCATTGTGTAGTTTTGAAAAAAAACTGGTTTAAATAATATGTTTTCATTTTCTTTTTTTCAGATATCATGCTATCTGATCATACAATTTGGAAGACCCTTACATAAAGTAGAGAACTCCGATAGTGAGGAGGACGATTCTAATAATTGCAGAAAAAAATATAGTCAATGATTATTTATAAGCAGTATTAATTTGGATACATTTCAATGCATGGCTCGAGACAATTTAATTCCTAACAGTAAATGGGAACCATGTAAAGAAATTTACGTGTTATGACAAAATAATATTTATTCCTAACTTATCCAAACCGCAGTCGAAACTACCTAGACCATTATTTCAGAATGGTAAAAAAAAATGTGAGTGTTTAGACTAATTAAAATTTAAAGAAGTTATGAAGAAGGAAAGGCAAACAGTTGTAAAGTATCGTCCATTTGATGGATATTGAGATATAGATTCCATGTGTCAAGCCTTGTATTATGTACATGGATATCTGGCAAGATTTCAGATGAAACCATACTTCCTATTTGAATCACCAGAAAATCTTATAAACAATAAAAAATAAAGATAAACGATTTCTCAAATTCGATAAACATACCTCTAAGAGAATCTATCTGGTGTCTATTGATGTTACTTGATTTTATTCAAGCCAATTTATAATAAACTGCATTGTTATTTGAAAAAAACTGTAAATAATATGTTTTCATTTTCTTTTTTTCAGATACCATGCTATACATGACAATTTGGAAGACCCTTACATAAAGTAAGAACTCCGATATGGAGAGGACGAGTCTGAATCAGATGCAGAGAAAAAATATATCAATGATTATTTAAGCATATTAAATTGGATACATCTTCAATGTTGACTCGAGGAACATTAAATTCTAACAGTAATGGAACAGTGTAAAAAATGGTTACCGTGTTCATGACAAAATAATATTTACTGCCCATACTGTTCCAAACCGCTCAAAATACTAGACATCTCATTTCAAGACTTGTAAAAAAAAACCCTGATGAGTGTTTAAGAAACATAAAATATTTAATGAAGTTTTTAAGAAGGGAAAGACAACAGTTGTAAAGATCGTCCATGATGAGATCGTATGGGACGATTATGTTCCATGTGTCCAAGCCTTGGTTATTATTACATTGGGATATCTGCCAAGATTTCAGCAATGATACCATACTTCCTGATTTACACCCCCAGAAAAACATTATCACAATATAAAAATAAAGATAAACGATTTCAAATTTCGACTAAACGTATCTCATATAGTAGGAATCATCATGTGTGCTCCTTTGATGTTACTTGATTTTATTCAAGCCTATTTTATTTAAAACTTGCTTGAAATTTGAAAAAAAATGGTTAAATATAGTTTTCATTTCTTTATTTCAGAATACCATCTATCTGATCATGTAATTTGGAAGACCCTTACTATAAGAGAGAACTCCGATAGTGAAGAGGACAGTCTGAATCAGATTCAGAGAAAAAATATAGTCAATGATTTTTAATAACCAGTATTAAATTTGGATACATCATGTAAATTTGACTCGAGGACACAGATAGGAAATTTAAAAAAATAGAAAATTATACAGTAATGGGAACCATGTGAAGAAATGGTTACCGTGTTCATGACTTAATAATATTTATGCCCATACTGTTCCAAACCGCAGTTAAAAAACTAGTAAACTCATTTCAAGACATGGTAAAAAAACCTGTGAGTGTTTAGACAACTACTAATATTAAAATGAAAGTTATGAAAGAAGGGAAGTCAAACAGGTTGTAAAGATGTCTGTGATGAGAGTAGTTGGGACGATTATGTTCCATGTGTCCAATGCCTTGGTTATTATGTACATTGGGATATCTGGCCAAGATTTCAGCATGATACCATTACTTCTGATTTACAATCACCAAAAAACATTATCACAATATAAATAAAGATAAAACATTTCTCAAATTTCGACTAAACATATCCTCATACAGTAGGAATCTAGCATGTGTGTGCTCCTTTGATGTTACTTGATTTTATCAAGCCTATTTTATGATTTAAAACTTGCATTGTGTAGTTTTGAAAAAAAAACGGGTTTAAATAATATGTTTTCATTTTCTTTTTTTCAGATATCATGCTATCTGATCATGACAATTTGGAAGACCCCCACTATAAAGTAGAAACTCCGATAGTGAGGAGGACGAGTCTGAATCAGATTGCAGAGAAAAAATATAGTCAATGATTATTTATAAGCCAGTATTAAATTTGGATACATCTTGCAATGTTGAGCTCGAGGACAATTTAAATTCCTAACAGTAATGGGAACCAGTGGTAAAGAAGATGGTTACCGTGTTCATGACAAAATAATATTTACTGCCCATACTGTTCAAACCGCAGTCGAAACTACTAGAAAATCTCATTCAAGACATGGTAAAAAAAACATGAGTGAGTGTTTAGACAACTACTAATATTAAATGGAGTTATGAAAGAAGGGAAAGGCAAACAGGTTGTAAAGTATCGTCCATGTGATGGAAGTAGTTGGGACGATTATGTTCCATGTGTCCAATGCCTTGGTTATTATGTACATTGGGATATCTGGCCAAGATTTCAGCATGAAACCATTACTTCCTGATTTACAATCACCAGAAAATCTTTTATCACAATATAAAAAATAAAGATAAACGATTTCTCAAATTTCGACTAAACGTATCCTCATATAGTAGGAATCTATCATGTGTGTGCTCCTTTGATGTTACTTGATTTTATTCAAGCCTATTTTATGATTTAAAACTTGCATTGTGTAGTTTTGAAAAAAACCTGGTTTAAATAATATGTTTTCATTTTCTTTTTTTCAGATACCATGCTATCTGATCATGATAATTTGGAAGACCCTTACTATAAAGTAGAGAACTCCGATAGTGAAGAGGACGAGTCTGAATCAGATTGCAGAGAAAAAATATAGTCAATGATTATTTATAAGCCAGTATTAAATTTGGATACATCTTGTAATGTTGAGCTCGAGGACACAGATAGGAAATTTAAAAAAATGAGAAGAATTTGATAACAGTAATGGGAACCAGTGGTAAAGAAGATGGTTACCGTGTTCATGACAAAATAATATTTACTGCCCATACTGTTCCAAACCGCAGTCAAAACTACCTAGACATCTCATTTCAAGACATGGTAAAAAAAAACCTGAGTGAGTGTTTAGACAACTACTAATATTAAAATGAAGTTATGAAAGAAGGGAAAGACAAACAGGTTGTAAAGTATCGTCCATGTGATGAGAGTAGTTGGGACGATTATGTTCCATGTGTCCAATGCCTTGGTTATTATGTACATTGGGATATCTGGCCAAGATTTCAGCATGATACCATTACTTCCTGATTTACAATCACCAGAAAAACATTATCACAATATAAAAATAAAGATAAACGATTTCTCAAATTTCGACTAAACATATCCTCATACAGTAGGAATCTAGCATGTGTGTGCTCCTTTGATGTTACTTGATTTTATTCAAGCCTATTTTATGATTTAAAACTTGCATTGTGTAGTTTTGAAAAAAAAACTGGTTTAAATAATATGTTTTCATTTTCTTTTTTTCAGATATCATGCTATCTGATCATGACAATTTGGAAGACCCCCACTATAAAGTAGAGAACTCCGATAGTGAGGAGGACGAGTCTGAATCAGATTGCAGAGAAAAAATATAGTCAATGATTATTTATAAGCCAGTATTAAATTTGGATACATCTTGCAATGTTGAGCTCGAGGACAATTTAAATTTCCTAACAGTAATGGGAACCAGTGGTAAAGAAGATGGTTACCGTGTTCATGACAAAATAATATTTACTGCCCATACTGTTCCAAACCGCAGTCGAAACTACCTAGACATCTCATTTCAAGACATGGTAAAAAAAAACATGAGTGAGTGTTTAGACAACTACTAATATTATAATGGAGTTATGAAAGAAGGGAAAGGCAAACAGGTTGTAAAGTATCGTCCATGTGATGGAAGTAGTTGGGACGATTATGTTCCATGTGTCCAATGCCTTGGTTATTATGTACATTGGGATATCTGGCCAAGATTTCAGCATGAAACCATTACTTCCTGATTTACAATCACCAGAAAATCATTATCACAATATAAAAATAAAGATAAACGATTTCTCAAATTTCGACTAAACATATCCTCATATAGTAGGAATATATCATGTGTGTGCTCCTTTGATGTTACTTGATTTTATTCAAGCCTATTTTATGAATTAAAACTTGCATTGTGTAGTTTTGAAAAAAAACTGGTTTAAATAATATGTTTTCATTTTCTTTTTTTCAGATACCATGCTATCTGATCATGACAATTTGGAAGACCCTTACTATAAAGTAGAGAACTCCGATAGTGAGGAGGACGAGTCTGAATCAGATTGCAGAGAAAAAATATAGTCAATGATTATTTATAGCCAGTATTAAATTTGGATACATCTTGCAATGTTGAGCTCGAGGACACTTTAAATTTCCTAACAGTAATGGGAACCAGTGGTAAAGAAGATGGTTACCGTGTTCATGACAAAATAATATTTACTGCCCATACTGTTCCAAACCGCAGTCAAAACTACCTAGACATCTCATTTCAAGACATGGTAAAAAAAAAACCTGAGTGAGTGTTTAGACAACTACTAATATTATAATGAAGTTATGAAAGAAGGGAAAGACAAACAGGTTGTAAAGTATCGTCCATGTGATGAGAGTAGTTGGGACGATTATGTTCCATGTGTCCAATGCCTTGGTTATTATGTACATTGGGATATCTGGCCAAGATTTCAGCATGATACCATTACTTCCTGATTTACAACCACCAGAAAAACATTATCACAATATAAAAATAAAGATAAACGATTTCTCAAATTTCGACTAAACGTATCCTCATATAGTAGGAATCTATCATGTGTGTGCTCCTTTGATGTTACTTGATTTTATTCAAGCCTATTTTATGATTTAAAACTTGCATTGTGTAGTTTTGAAAAAAAACTGGTTTAAATAATATGTTTTCATTTTCTTTTTTTCAGATACCATGCTATCTGATCATGATAATTTGGAAGACCCTTACTATAAAGTAGAGAACTCCGATAGTGAAGAGGACGAGTCTGAATCAGATTGCAGAGAAAAAATATAGTCAATGATTATTTATAAGCCAGTATTAAATTTGGATACATCTTGTAATGTTGAGCTCGAGGACACAGATAGGAAATTTAAAAAATGAGAAGAATTTGATAACAGTAATGGGAACCAGTGGTAAAGAAGATGGTTACCGTGTTCATGACAAAATAATATTTACTGCCCATACTGTTCCAAACCGCAGTCAAAACTACCTAGACATCTCATTTCAAGACATGGTAAAAAAAAAACTGAGTGAGTGTTTAGACAACTACTAATATTGTAATGAAGTTATGAAAGAAGGGAAAGACAAACAGGTTGTAAAGTATCGTCCATGTGATGAGAGTAGTTGGGACGATTATGTTCCATGTGTCCAATGCCTTGGTTATTATGTACATTGGGATATCTGGCCAAGATTTCAGCATGATACCATTACTTCCTGATTTACAATCACCAGAAAAACATTATCACAATAAAAAAAAAAGATAAACGATTTCTCAAATTTCGACTAAACATATCCTCATATAGTAGGAATCTATCATGTGTGTGCTCCTTTGATGTTACTTGATTTTATTCAAGCCTATTTTATGATTTAAAACTTGCATTGTATAGTTTTGAAAAAAAACTGGTTTGAATAATATGTTTTCATTTTCTTTTTTTCAGATACCATGCCATCTGATCATGACAATTTGGAAGACCCTTACTATAAAGTAGAGAACTACGATAGTGAGGAGGACGAGTCTGAATCAGATTGCAGAGAAAAAATATAGTCAATGATTATTTATAAGCCAGTATTAAATTTGGATACATCTTGCAATGTTGAGCTCGAGGACACAGATAGGAAATTTAAAAAATGAGAAGAATTTGATAACAGTAATGGGAACCAGTGGTAAAGAAGATGGTTACCGTGTTCATGACAAAATAATATTTACTGCCCATACTGTTCCAAACCGCAGTCAAAACTACCTAGACATCTCATTTCAAGACATGGTAAAAAAAAACCTGAGTGTGTGTTTAGACAACTACTAATATTGTAATGAAGTTATGAAAGAAGGGAAAGACAAACAGGTTGTAAAGTATCGTCCATGTGATGAGAGTAGTTGGGACGATTATGTTCCATGTGTCCAATGCCTTGGTTATTATGTACATTGGGATATCTGGCCAAGATTTCAGCATGATACCATTACTTCCTGATTTACAATCACCAGAAAAACATTATCACAATATAAAAAAAAAGATAAACGATTTCTCAAATTTCGACTAAACATATCCTCATATAGTAGGAATCTATCATGTGTGTGCTCCTTTGATGTTACTTGATTTTATTCAAGCCTATTTTATGATTTAAAACTTGCATTGTATAGTTTTGAAAAAAACTGGTTTGAATAATATGTTTTCATTTTCTTTTTTTCAGATACCATGCCATCTGATCATGACAATTTGGAAGACCCTTACTATAAAGTAGAGAACTCCGATAGTGAGGAGGACGAGTCTGAATCAGATTGCAGAGAAAAAATATAGTCAATGATTATTTATAAGCCAGTATTAAATTTGGATACATCTTGTAATGTTGAGCCCGAGGACACAGATAGGAAATTAAAAAAATTCGAAGAATTTGATAACAGTAATGGGAACCAGTGGTAAAGAAGATGGTTACCGTGTTTATGACAAAATAATATTTTCTGCCCATACTGTTCCAAACCGCAGTCAAAACTACATAGACATCTCATTTCAAGACATGGTAAAAAAAAAAAACCTGAGTGAGTGTTTAGACAAGCAAACAGGTTGTAAAATATCGTCCATGTGATGAGAGTATAGTTGGGACGATTATGTTCCATGTGTCCAATGCCTTGGTTATTATGTACATTGGGATATCTGGAAATACAGGAACAAATGTGTTATGAAACAAGAAAACAAAGAAACATAAGGAAGAGTCGTTAATAAATACAGACTTCTGATTCAAAATAATGAATACACCAAAATAGCCTCTGAATCAGATATTAGCAAGTCTAACAAATGATGATATAGGAAAAGTTGTGAGAGTCCATGATACTGCAACTAGGGGAAAAACTTTCCAAAAAATGTTTGGCATGATCCAGACCAGTATAGCTGCGTACGCATTACATTGAGAGTTAGTGAGACTTTTGATAAGACTGTTCAGAAAGAAGACGCAGAACGATCAGAATTTTCCCACCCTGGCCATTCAGGACAATTGTTCTTTAGGCAAATAAAGTTATAGCTGAGTATGATGAGATAGCGCATTTGCTAAAAACTCCTTCTCTAGCATTAAACATTAAAACATCTGTAAAAAACTGTGCTACAATAAGAACAAGAAATAAACTATGATGTGAAGACAATTGGGCAGGGGAGGTTTCAACTCGTGCTCTGTGGACACTAGGGGAAAGCAAAAGGAACAAATTAAAACTTATTCCATTGACCTCCGATTGCATAATATTGACAGAGTGTCTGAAGGAGAAAGGCAGAGATGCATAAAACGCCCAGGAAATTAGGAACTCAAATGAAGCATATAAAGATATAGTGAAGTTGCGTTGACACAAATTATTCTATTGAAAAGAAAATACAAGGGAAAGAACTAAATGGGATAAATCAATGATAGCATGTGTGAAGTTGCATTGCTAACAGTTCAAGTTGAGGACTATTTTTAGGCCATGCCCCCTATCCAACGGTTCAGTGATTTTCAGTTATTTAGCAGTTTTCATTGATAAGTTTTCTGTTCACCATTACTATCAGTATAAATCAGATTGACGGCTATTTTAAGGACCTGTCCCTTAGTTCAGTCAATCAATCAACAATTTCCAATGCTAAGTTTTCTAATTAAGTTAGTTTTATAGGAACTGTTAACAATAGACAATATTTTTTATAAAGTAACATTGCTGTATGTACATCTCAGTTTTCAACCATTTCCAGGCCTTACCCACTAATTGGTCCAGCGACTTTGAATTTATAAGCAATGTTACTGTCCGTCACATTGTCTTTTTTCTGAATTGTATGCAGACTGGCGAGACATATATCTGTGTCAACAAATTATTAGAACAATGTAGGGAAACAAAGGACAATATGATTAGTGCCCTTGAAATTGCTAAAATAGTTAATGTCTTTAAACAATCCTTTCAAATTAAAATAATGCTAGTTTAAGAAATTGATAAATGAGTAGAATGATACTATTGACACTTAGTATCGATATATTAAAAATGAGATGTGATGTCATGCCAGTGTGACTGTCCACTATAATAGTCACCAAAGAAAGAATGGTTAGATCCAGCTATTATCGAAAGTCTTGGTCAGAAAGTTTTACTTGACAGTCCTTTGTACGGCATTGCTATTAACAATATTATTGGTTTTTCAATGCCATAAACTGTTTTCTGTTAATAAATGAAATAAAATCATGACTGGGTGGGTTCTGTTAGTGATTGAGAACCTCAGATCAACCATTAAAGACTTCCATGCTCAGACCATGTGTGTGTGCTATGTTTAATTTTTGACTCGTCTGTCGCAGTATTCACCCGTTTTTAAAAATCGCCTCTATGGTGAGCACAGAAAATATATAATCTCGTCACCATAGAATTTGTAGTTTTGCTCAATCCACCTGAGGCAATTCACCATTTAGCCCTGAATTCTGCATGTTTTTATCGGATTATTTTTTATATGATTGAATGAGAAGGGCAAAGATCAGATCAGAAATCACTGAAACATCATGACATGGGTCTCTTTGGCAGTCAGTGCCCTGCCTTCTTTTTCCCAAGTTATGGAAAATTCTGGATTCGCAACTAGTCCTTGGCTCGCAGTGGCTGATCCAGGGATTGGACCCTCAGGCCTTTTCTTCAATGGACAATCAATGCATGTGAATGGGGCTCGAGGAATCAAAGGCGGATCCAGAACTTTTCTTATTGGGGAGGGGGCGCTGACTGACTTAAGGGACAGGGCTGCTCCAGTCATGATTTAGTGATTCCCTATCTAAGAAACAATTTTTTGCCACAAAAGGGGCCCTAGCCGTGGATCTGCCTATGAGAAGGGGGACATATGGTTAGAACCACCCTTTTTATCATGACTGGAACCACCCTTGATCCGGGTGCTCTATATAAGAGTACAATTGAACATTAAACATATTTGTTCATGTGTAATAATAATCATCATTATTTTGTTTTGTATGTATGTGATGGTCTATGTTCCTTAAATCAGCCCTATGATTACTAGAAAAAAAAATCACCAGCGAGGATTTCATGGATTTATTACTCTTTTGGTATATATCCTCACTTGATCTCAGTTTACTTTATTACTAGAACACACCCGCGAAATCGCGGGCAACAGAGCGTAGTTTAAAGTATGTAAAGTGTTGTTGGAAGAATTTTGTGAAATATTGAATGACTGGAGAATTTCAGCAAAAGTATCATAAATCATAGGTTATTGGGGACAGGAAAATGTTTTTTTTAATCCCTCCTCCTTTATTTCCAAAATTCCCAATTTGTGGTTTTCTATCAATATCAGTATGAATATAAATTTAGTATGTTATGAACATTTAAGTAAGGAGCCTGTAATTCAGTGGTTGTCGTTTGTTTATGTGTTACATATTTGTTTTTCGTTCATTTTTTGTACATAAATAAGGCCGCTAGTTTTCTCGTTTGAATTGTTTTACAGTGTCATTTCGGTGCCTTTTAAAGCTAAGTATGCGGTATGGTCTTTGCTCGTTGTTGAAGGCCGTACGATGACCTATAGTTGTTAATTTCTGTGTCATTTTGGTCTCTTGTGGAGAGTTGTCAACATGGCAATCATACCACATCTTCTTTTTTTGTAATCAATGAATTTTGTAAAAGATTTAATGACTGGGGAATTTCAGAAAAGGTATCAAAAGTGCACATGAATAATTTTAGCGCTTATCTGTATATTATGAACATTCACTATATAAATAAAGTGTATTTACTTTCAATTCTAAGTTTTCTAATCGATCCATGGTGGTCATTGATATAGTATACAGACCCTCTCTATTTAATAAACTCTGTGACCACTGTGGAACGTAAACTTGAAAATGATAGCAGATACAATTCTGAAAATACACTTTATTCGTAGTATATGTATGTTCAAAGTATACAGAAAAAACGCAAACCGGAAGTATAGTATGACTTAAAATTTTGTCCAATGACGGGGCAATATCCGGATGCCCTTTTTCTCGTTTTTCTCCCAAAATAACTTAAACTGAATAATCATATGAATGGATGACAAATGCGACTATGCACTGTACCTATAGTTCACAGAGGCGTGTTGGTTAATTTATTGTGGAAAGAAGAGAAGCGACACCCAAAATGAGGTCTTCTCGTTTAATAGTATAGATAAGAGGGGCTTATGAGATCTTATAACTTGTGATGATCGTATCTCATTTACATAAGTGAGTCTAAGTCTCGCTTTAGTAGAAAGTAAAATCACAAAATTATTGAACTCCGAGGAAAGTTCTTAATCAAATGGCAAAATCATAAGCTCAAACACATCAAACGAATGGATAACAACTGTCGTATTCCTGACTTTGTACAGACATTTTCTTATGTAGAAAATGGTGTATTGAACCTGGTTTTATAGCTAGCTAAACCTCTCACTTGTATGACAGTCGCGTCAAATTACTTTATATTGACAACGATGCGTGAACAAAACAAACAGACATGTTAGGTAAAAATGTCAAAAATTCACCAGTCAACATTGTGTTATAGATTAATCTGAATCACTAAAAAAAAACGAACAAATAATATGTAACAAAGAAGCACAAAATGACATATAGACCAAACATATAAGCAAATATTGAACACATGAATACACAAATTCACATACCTGCCAACTGTCACTATTTGCAGGGGATTTCCCCCATTACAGCTCCCAGATGGAAATTTTTGAAAGAGCAATTTTTTCCACAATTTCAAATAAAACAATTAATTTTACAATGGCTATACTAGGCTTTAAAAAGTATAAAGAAGCCAAAAACATCAGTAAGATGCATGTGCAGGCCCCCTTATAGGTCTTTTTAGGACTGTAAAAGCCTCCATCTTGCACGTTAAACCCCCATGGGCATTTTTAAAAGTTGGCAGGTATGAATTCACCATAGTAGAATTCCCCGATGACGGGATGTAAAAGTACAGAGCCACGACATATATGTAACAAAGAAACATAAAAAGGCATATAGACAAAGCACATACCAAAAATGAAAGACAAGCAACAAGCAAGTTTTACAATAGCACAATAACGGGATGTATAAGTACAGAGCCACGCTATATATATGTATTGAAGTAACACTAAAAAGCCCATACGCAACAATGAAAGACAAGAATACGAGAATAATTATCATAAACAATAATGACAGGATGTACACGTACCACAAGTATTTTAATCACAATAAAAACAGACAAATATTTCACAAAGAAGTCTAAAAAAAAGGGGGTAAACGCCTGTAGACACTGATAGAATCATAAGAAACAATTTAATATTAAACATTATTTAAAGAATAGATAACGTGTTTGACTCTAGGTTTGACTTTCCATAATGGCATCGATATCCAACAGGTATACATGTGTAGTGTAAAGTAAAACAGGTACTATATCATTACAAAGACGTATACAGGCCTAGTTATACACGTCCGGCCCTTGATCATTTGTATAAATCTACCATGTGGTCTACCTTGTGACGTCATTGTAAGCGGGTTTTGGATATTGCATCGTCCAATTGGTTTCTTTCCCCCTTTCTACATAAATCCCGCAAAGTTGCAGCCTATCAGCTCGCTGGTAATAATGAATGTTTAAACATTATTTATATAAAATTAAGGTCTACACAAGGACGTATAACTAACAGTAGTAACCGTTTTATATATATCTTTTAGAAAATGTTTTAATCAGTATAATAATTTAAGGTTCATCATAAGGAATTGAAAAATATGGCTGTGTTTACACCTCCAAAATTACTATGAGTACAGACAAACTGGTACATCCAGGAAAGTTTTAAGGCATGGCAGGAACTAGGAACCTAGATATATAAAAGTTATATGAAGTCTACGTTTCAGAAAATTAAAAACTTACCTGGATTTTGATGTTCATTTTTTTTTCCAGTCTGCAGAAGATAGCAAAATAAACAAACACCCGAGTTTCATTTGATACGGTCCACTCAGTTACGCAGTTTAAACCTGTTAAATAACCTATTGTTTACAGGTGTCTGTTGTCCATCTATTGTCCATTTAAATCAATACTACTCACAACATTGATTATATAGGGGAGCTTCTCAATCGTTTTCACTACTTAGTTAATTTTTGCACCTTCTGCAGGAACGAAAAAAAATGGATAGCAAAATCTAGAAAAGTTTATAATTTTCTGAAACATAAAATGCATTTAAAATTTATATATCTAGTTCCTGCCATCCCTTAAAACTGTTGCAGGTGTATAGGTTAGTCTGTACTCAGAGTAAAATTTGGGGTGTAAATACGGCCATTTTAGCCAAAAGGTTATGATGAACCTTAAACTCTTTGTTTTTCAAGAAAAGATCAACCCACAGTCACAACGAACCTAGATTACATAGAGATTAATACATGGCCTTTTCCATATCAGCCTGGGTATCATCCCCAGACCCCCATATCAGCCCGAGACGGAGTTGATATATAATATCAGACGCCCTACTAGACAGTTAGTTCTAATAATTATGACAGTCTTGAATTTAATGGAAAAAAAGTTCGGGAAAACGAAGCATGAGTAATACAATTGTAAATATTAAAATATGAAGAAAAAAGTACTAGAACTTCAGAAGTTATAATCAGTTGTTCTTAGAGATCATGCAGCAATTTATTAATGGAAGACCAGTTAGCGTCTGCTAGTTAATTTGATGGCACAGGCTACGGTTACATGGAAATGTAAAAATAATAAAAATATTATTGTTACATTGGAGACTAAATGCCGGAATGCATTGTTGGGTAAGGAACCTATTAATTACGAATGTAAAAATAGTTATTGAGGCTACGGTTACATTGCATTATTGTGACATGAAAAAACAGCAATGTACGATGGGACTAGGTACTAAATAATAAAAAATTAAGACATTTATTTTAAACCGAAATTACGTCCTCCGTGCATGGATACATGTATACAAAAGTTCACAGTATTTTAGTTCAAATGCATTTCAAGTTTTAAATTTTTCACTCGAAACAAATCGGTTAATAGGAATCTCTTACGTGGCACATGAGAATTTCTAATTTTAGATGAGAACGTGTTCTTTAAGAACACCAAAGCCAATTAATACGTAAAATTATTTAAACACCATTTGTTGAATAATTATTTTTATTATTTAACATTATTACAAGTAGTATTTAGTAGATATGAAAGAATTCAGCAACAAAACTATAGAAGATTTAAGTTTAATATATCTAGCGTACATTGCAGTTTTTCATGTAACAATAACGCAATGTAACCGTAGCCTCACTAATTATTGTTACATTCGTAATTAATTGGTTTCTTGCCCAACTTTGCATTCCGGCATTTAGTCTCCAATGTAACAATAATATTTTTATTATTGTTACATTTCCATGTAACCGTAGCCAGTGCCTAATTTGAAGTAATTTGATAGCAATTAAGGGGGCTCCCATGTATAAATCAAATTTTATTTTTAATATAAGATTTGGCTATATTTTTAGAAAAAGGAAATAAAAAATGTGGTCATCGTTCATTTATGCTCACAACCTGCCTCGGAAAGAAAGCATACATTTTTGTTATTGTCCTTTTTTTTCTGTTGAACTAATAGGAGAAATAGAGGTAATATCGAAATAAAAAAAGAACTAAAACACAGAAATCGCTTAAATTTTACAATTATTTAGTTTATGTACAGCTAATTTAAAAACAATAATAAAAAATATAGGTCACCAATGAGTCAAAAAAAAATATATCAATTTTAATGCCAAAAAAAGGCTAAAGGGAGATAATTTTGTGCTTTTTCAATGATCTAAACATTTTAAAGGTCATCTGGGGCCAAACTTAATCAATTTTTTTGGTTGATTTTTGTACAATATCATAAAGTAAAAACTAATAGTAAAATAAATAAAACTTGTAATGAAAAAACAAATGTTTTATTTTTCCCTGAAAATCTTGCACCCACAAGCCTCCTTTTAAGGGTTCCATGAAACACACAAAATAAATAGTGGGAAAGACACAGCAGGCAAGTTGAACCAAAACGAGAAAATGAGAAAATTACAAGTGTAAAACCATTCATACGATAAAAACCTAGGGTCTAATCTGTATAAAAAAAACAAAAAACAAGAAACACTTACTATGAATGAACCACATCAACAAACAACAACTGAACATCAGATTCCTGACGTGGGACAGGTGCAAACAAATACAGCGGGATTAAACGTTTTAATGGTACCATTGACCAATCACTTATCTAAAAAAAATAGTAACATCACAACATTGAAAGACACACTATAAAATATTAATTGGAATGACTTAACTCAATCAAAAAATGTTGAAACACAAATAAACATATACTGTATGAATAAATTTGATCTATGATACAATGTAAATACAAAGTTAATAAAAATAAGGGATAAATAAGTAAAGTTAAAGTATTATACCGCTTTGAAATACTAAACAACCACAGAAAATCCTCAATTTTGAAAAAAATTACGCCATATTATATACAGGTAAATGAAAATATTTTTGTTGTTTAGTATAATAGTAATACTTCTTCTGTCTGTATAATCTTACGTTTAGGAATACCAATTCAAGATTTGTTTTATAGATCAATGGACTGAATCTGCACTCTACATGTCGATACAGATAAGGTCTAAATGCACTGAATCTGCACTTTAGAACAGTATCTGACACTTGTATAGATAATATAACATCTCTGCCAAAACAGTTTATTAAGGCAAAATTGGCAGGACAATATATAAATGCAATCATTAATTAAGTAGTTAATTTCTGTGTCATTTGGTCTCTTTTGGAGAGTTTTCTCATTGGCAATCACCATGATCACACCTCTTCTTTTTTTGAAATCTTGTATATAAATGAAAAGTAAAAATAAAACTTAGACTTTGTTGCAATGTATCTATTTTTAGAAACAGCCCCACCTCGCTGCTCTGTGTTGAAGACCGTATTTTGGCCTATAGTAGTTTTTCTTTTACAAATTTTGTCTTGGATCTAGAGTTGTCTCATTGGCACTCACTCCACATCTTGTTATATATCTTTTGCATTAATGCTAATTAATAACTTAAAATGCTCGTTAAAAATGTGCTTAGTTTCACCTCAATAAATTCTAATTTTTAACAGTGTTACTGCCATTGTAATTTAAACTTATTTTGGCTAAAAAAACCTTGATGGACAAAGTAAACCATGCCCAGAAAGATTTGTCTTGAAATATTAAGCGATGGGGGTATTAAAGAAGACCTTATTATGCAGGCCACATGATTGTATTTTGAAGTAAGTTGGAGTTCATCACTCACCTAAAGTGGCATTTATGATTTCATGAAATAAGTATCAGTGAATAGACCAATAAATATTATCAAAAATGAAAAATATCAAAAAGCCTATTTTGATATTTATTAGTAGTCTTATATCAGGTATTGGGTCTATATCAAAGTATTTCCAAAATTTTATTGAAGCTAGGTTATTAAAACCTATGATTGGAATTAAATAAAGTTGATTCACAGCTGTGAAAATGATATTTCTGAATTTATTTCAATCTTTTACAGATTATGAGATTTTGAAATGGATGTAGACAATTCAGATAATGATTCAGTAGTTACAAACTCAACATTTAATGATCCATCAACAGAACTGGTTCCCTCTTTACAACAGTAAGTTAAGCTGAATTATATTTCTTTAGTTCATATTACAATCAAGGAAGGTCATACTTTGAAAGGAAAGTTGCTGAAAACAAGAAGTACAATAGCCATTAGGACTGAACAAATATGCTTTGTGTCCTTTCCCCTCACATCCAGACTTTTTTTTTAGAATAAAATATTTTATAATTTTTTTTTTAAGATAGCGAAAAGTTCTGGATTAAAGTTGTGCTTAAGGATGTTCTTAGGTGAGGTTTTGGAATTTGTTTCAGATGTTCGGACTCCTTGGTGTGTTTCCATACAATACAAGGTAAAATATTTGCCCCATAACACCTATTTATTTTTTAATACAAGACTGAATAGCTCATAAAAGGTCATTTAACAAAATTTAAGCAGATTCTTGATTTTCTTTCTTTTGATTTGAGACCCAATTAATAACAATGCAAGCATGAGGTAAAAGTCTGAGTCAGCCTTTTTCCGCTATATTTTATAAATCAAATATCTTGAAATGGAGCTCCATGACCTATCAATATTTCTAGCTTATTTTGATCCTTAACTAATAATACTCTATCAGCTTCTGGTATCAATTTTAAATTCTTAATTTATTTAATTTCACCTACGATCACCTAAATAACATCCTTAAGGTGGCTGCATCATTTTCTAAAATATGATAAAAAGTTTGGTCACCAACTTTTTTTCACGCTACAGGTTGCACCAAATTGTCAGATTTTGTATAGATTATGCATGATTATGCATGGAAAATCCAATTTTGTGTGATAAAAAGAATACACGATAGAATTTTAAGAGAAAATGTGAGAAGATAGCTCTTATAACATGCTTTCAGATAAGAAACACTTTCTATTATAAAATTAATTATTTTAGTTATCTCCCCTTATTTGGCAAAGTTAAAAAAAAATTAATCAATGAAAATATTGTATTTTTTTGAAAATGCAGCCGTAAATATGATAAAACACATAATTTTCCATATTAACATTAAAAGTCTTACGCATGAATTACGTACTACTCCCAAAATTTGCTTATTCCATTAAAGATCTAGATAAAATGTATTGCTACATACTTCCTGATGTAGGAAGATACCTGAGCCACCTTAACCAGCAAATATCTGGCCTTCAACAGTGCTTCAATATGACCACAAAGAAAAAGGATGACAATAAAAACAACATTTTCCAAAACACTATACATAGAAAAATAAGACTAAACAAACAGGCCCCTCCAAAGACTGAGGGTGGTCTCATGCTCTCAAAAAGGTATAAAGAGCAGATTCTGTACTGATTTCTATGTCTAGCCATATCTTTATGTTGTTTGTTTTATCCATTTATATTATGTTTCATTATAAGCAGGAATGTACCTAACTTAAAGACATTCATAATATTAATTCATATGTTGATAATGCAGTCAAATCATTTCCAGGTTTGAACATAAATTTTTGTAATGTCATTTCTCCTCAAATTATGTATGAAATTATCATTATTTTTTTTCTTACTTTAAGTTTTCTCTTGTTGATTACAGCCACCTGAAAGATGAACAATTGCTACCAGGTATACTATAAAACACTTTATCACATAGTTCATTTGAAGGTCATATTTTTGTACACAACAAATTTTGTATCAGTTTTTACTTTTTACATGCAAATTGTGTTTTCTGGTCACTGGTACCTAACAAAAATTGATACAGACTATATTGTTAATTAAATTTAGATTCCAACATAATTCCAAGGTCAGCTTCTTACCAGTATGCAAAAAAAGAATTTACTAGGTACATCATGTAAAAATCTTGATGATACTTACTTAACCCCACAACATGTTTGCGCTTGTCCCAAGTCAGGAGCCTCTGGTCTTTGCTAGTCTCCTAGCAAAAAACAGTGATATTAATACTCTTCTTTATCATAAAGTCACAGTCAACAGGTTCAACGTAGTGCAACAGCTCTCTCTCTTAATTGCAAGTTCAACATGGGCAGATCCAGAACTTTTTATAAGGGGGCCTCTAGTCAGGCTTCAGTCATTTCCTACATAATCACATTTTCCCCACAAAATTGGGGGAGGGGCAGGGCCCCCTGAATCTGCCTATGTTCAAGACATTCCCTTGGAGCATTTTGTAAGTTGTGCTACACCTGTTATTTAACACAAACACAGGTGCTTAGCATCCTTAAATATTCTCAGCCGAAAAAAAAGGAGCTGTGCATTATAGTTTTGTGTTCAAGTTACTTGTATGTACTGATTATCAGGTGTTCTGCATAATGATACTGCAAGACATCAGCTCACAGGCTCACAATATGAAGGTTTCATCAAGTGGGCACATGTATATGTATGTTGCATAATCATATTTTATGATAGAAACATTATATTTTCTTTGTTTCGCAACCAAACAAGAAGATGAGTTGGTAAATTTCGTTCCAACTTATCAAATTATAATATAACCTAAGTAGGAACAAAATAATATTAATATCGGCAATATTCTGGGTCGGATGAATTTTTAGTAATTGAGGTCAGGTCAGGTCTTTAAGCTTTGTATAAAATAGATGAATTGGAATTTTTTAGTTTTTAGAGAAAATCGCCAAAATTGACTAAACAATACTTGATTTATTTTTTCTTTGATTGATTATTCAATTTTTTATACGACCACAAAAGAATTTTTGGATTGTATATAAATGTTATGATGTCTGCGTCTTCGTCTGAAGACACATTGGTTACGGACAATAACTTTAGTGTAAGTGAATAGATCTTTATGAAATTTTTTCAGAAGGTTCAATACCACAAAACGAAGGTTGGGATTGATTTTGGGGATGATGGTCCCAACTGTTTAGGAATCAGGGGACCAAAAGGGGCCCAAAACAAGCATTTTCCTAGTTTCAGGATAATAACTTGTATATAAGTATTTCAATTGTACCACAATGTTTAATACCACAAGTAGAAGGTTGGGATTCATGTTAGGGGTTATGGGGCCAACAGTTCAGGAATTAACGGCCAAAAACAAGCATGTTTCTAGTTTCCAGACAATAACTTATGTCTTAGTGTATGGATCTCTTTGAAACTGTACCACAATGTTCCATATAACAAAGGGAAGGCTGGGAGTGAGTTTTGGGTAAATTGCCTCAAACATGTAGGAATTAGGGGCCAAAAAGAAACATTTTTATAGTTTCCAGACAATAACTTGTTGTGTATGGATCTCTCTGAAATTGTACTGCAAGGTTCCATACTACAAAGAAAAGGCTGGGATTGAGTTTTGGGATTATTGCTCCAAGGGGGGTTTCAATAAGTTTGGGGGGATTTTTGTTTACCGGTAACAATTTTTTTAATGGATTCATATATCTTTTTTCCAAATTTTTCACAAATTTTCACAAATTTTTGAAAAGTTTCAAGCTGAAATCTTCAATTGCACAGTATTGCACAATAGATTTATAAGATCTTTGACCACATTTATTTTGTGTCAGAAACCTAATTATTATGTCAAAAATTTGATCACAATCCAAATTCAGACAGTATCCCTCCCAACTGTTCAGGGTTCGACCTCTGCAGTTGTATCAGGATGCGCTCAGTGAAGCATTTTATTTGAATGAGTAAATGTTTTTATTAAACATGCAATGTTTATATGTTTTTCAGCAGAAATATGTTCTCCAATTATACCTGTAACAACTAACGTGTTGAGGAATATCAAATGTGCCAGTCTGAAGAATGTGGTAAGATTTAAGACTTTTAGATTGCATCACCGTAATGGGTGTTCCAGCTACGATTGCAAAAGGGCAGGGTGCCAAGCCTTTCAATGGCTTTAAAGGTGTGAAATGATAATACAAAAAGGGCATTTTTTAACGAAGATATTAATCAAAACATTTGTCTTCACAGCTTAATGCTTCTCATGGACTAGTTAATAAGTGTTTAATGCCCAGTGTCATGTATTTTGTGGATAACCAGACATGAACATGTTAGTATTAAATGAATATGCATGTTAACCATTTTTTATACTAGACGAACAGTTTTTTGGTCTTTAAAGTAATAATGGAAAATATATTTATTGACCAGATTTCTGAAGGATTACCGGTATTGGTTATTGAGATTATTTGATCAGGTGATGTACAGCGGCTTGACTGGCAGCTGCCAAACAGTGTCTGTGCATTAACTTGAAAACACTTTGACCACTCTTTTCAAATTTTGATGTGTTTTTCCTATGACTAAATAAAGGTCATTTGATTTTCAAAATTTTAGCTTTTATTGTTGTTGAGTTGTAGCCCTGGTCAGTGTCCAGTTTTGCAAATGTCATTTTTATACAGGAAAATCTGGTTTGCTGTCACTCTGACAGCCTCTTGTTTTAATTGATACTTTATCCATTATCAAGATGTCAGAAATTCAAGCAATAACAATCTATTCTTTTATAGGATGAAGATGATGCTTCTGATGCCAGCTCAGTCTCTCAGTCATTGTTAACAACAAGCAATACATTGAATTTTTCTGTAATACCATTTAGTGACAAGGTAGATGAATGGAAAGAGATTCTAGTCGATAGAAGAAAAAACTTGAAAGAAAACAAAGATATTGAATCTAACTCGTCTGACGATGGCATTACAACAGAAATAGCTGATAGGAATGATCCTCTAGATGATACTATCCCACATTTGGATGGAAAAAAAGTCAAACTTATTACACAGGAGTCCCATGGTTTTGGAAGTGTCAGCCTTATATCACACAGTCCTGTTGGAGTATGTAGTCAAGATAGAGTGAGGGAAATTCCTGGGATCATTACTGAGTCACAGGAAACATGTATGCCAGGTTTAGAAACACAGATGAAACAGTGTGAAGTTAACCTGCATCAAGGTATCCTTTTGGAATCAAAAGACTGTAGCATATTGGGATAATTTATATGGACAGTTTAATTAATGCATTTGTTCCAAATGGTTCCTTTTGAAAATAATGCTCGAATTGGCCTGTGTTCCATGTTTTATTTTTGGATAGTGGGAAAACTAAAATTTACAAAAGATAATTGAATAAATTAACAAAATACTCAAAGATTGATTGTTGGTTGTGTAACGTCCAGTGGCAAATATTTCATGCATGTTTAGGACAAGTGAGAGCCTGTACTCTTAATTTCAATATAGGAAAGCTCACAAAATGAACATCATAGCAAAATGATTTCCAAGCAATCTAACTAAGGTGTGAAATCTTCCCCAAAAGGCAATAAAAGGGCCATTTCAAAACCCCCCTGATAACTATTCCTTGTGTTTACTTTTTATTTCCAGCTTTGCAGTTTTATTCACTTAGAGTTATGTTCCCTCACACAGATATTTTCCAGAATTTATTGTTTAATTTCTGAATTAATTTAGTTTGAACAATGCCATTTTTTGGGGGCATTTTTCTGAGGAAATGTTACTTTGTTCCAAAAACCTATAGTTTTACTGTATTTTAGATTTACAAAATATATTTTTTTATTTCAGAAAATCAAGTTTTCTCTCAGTCAACATCAAGTATATCATCATTAGGGGACATCAATGACAGTAATGATAACAATGTAAGTTTGTGTATAAACATAACATTCATGACATATGACAGTTTTATTTGTGTGTATGGACTACATGCATGACATGTGACTTTTGTATACATTTGATTCAGAGTGCACCTTTTAATCTCACTTAGTGTTCATATATCTAGACTACATGGACTTAGATTGCACCTGTAAGCTCTTTAAGTCTTGTAAATATTAATGGAAACCATTTCCCTTTTTGGGGAAATAATTGAAAAATCTGCTGTTTAAGATTAATAGTTTTAAGTGTCATCTCAAAAAAAGAAATTTTCTGTAATTTGGAGGGTTAGGTTTCATTTTTTGGCAAATGGGAAAACATACATCATGTACATTGTAACACGCTCGTCTCTTTTTCAGTACAAGAAAAAAGAAGAAGACATTTTGTGTAAAGTTGAAAAAATGCAGAATAAAATTCAAAAGAAACTATCCTGTGTATCAAGAACATCTGCACAAGGTACCAGAATAATTAAATACTGTCAATTCAGAAACTATTGCATGCATGCAATTATTATTGCGATTGTTGAAAAAAAGACATTAATGTGATATTTAAGTTATTGCTATATATCAGTATGTGTTACATAACATAATGGTTTACTTATACAAATTGTGACTTGTATTGAGAGTTGTCTTATTGACAGGCATACCTCACATTCTTATATCTATGAATACTAATAGAGCTACAGTATACTATGTTGAAACTTTTCCAAAATTTAGATTGAAGATTAAAAGTTTTACCTAACATCTATACATTCAAATATATATATACGTGTATGTAATATAACTGAAGAGCTTGGTACTGTAAATTTAGAAATTATTGCGAGGTTTTATTATTGCCAAAAATGCGACAGAGTTGTAAATGTGATAATTTCAACTTGCGCTTTGAAATAATTTATACCAATTAAACAGGATTTTTCTCAAAATCATAAAAATTATAATTACATTTCAGTCTAAAATGACAAAATCGCAATAATAAATGCACAGAATAATTTCTGAATTTACAGTAAGTAGATCTAAGATATCCTTTTGGGTTTTAAAGAGTTGATTTGTCACTTTATAATTGACCCTACTTCTACTTTTATTAATATCCATGTATGTTTTATTTTTGTCAAAAAGCGTCTGCTCCACATGAATATGTAAATCAGGCTTGGATTTACCCTTTGTCAGATATAAACATTTGTCTCTTTCAGATACTGATGTTATACAGCAGAAACTTCATGCAATCAAAAGTATGCTAATAAGAATAGCAGAAAGACATAAAGTGGAAAGAAACAAAATAACAATTGACATAAAAAGAAGTGGAAAATTAAAAAGTGAAAAAATTGCATTAAAGCATAGCTTACAGGAACTAAGTGTTAGACAGGAAGCACTATTTAAACTTTTTCAGAAACATAAAGAAGTAACCAGATTGATGAAAAAGGATCCAAATTTTAAGGAGAGCTCTTTTGTTGTGCCAAAAACTGCAGATAAAAGATGCAGGGAAAAAAGTAAGATGGTTGGTGGTTTAAACAAAAATATTACAAAATCTAAAGAAAATGTAAAAAGTATAAAGGTTGCTGCCGCTACCAACAGAACAGGAAACAAGAAATTTGTAGAGGAAAAAAATTTCAACAACTCAGCTCAGAAATCACAGAATGACAAAGGTTGTGTAAATATTGAACCTTTAACAGAGAATCCTAACTATACCATAAGCTTTAATGGGACTAGAGAACTATATTCTGAAATGGAAGACAATGGGTTTAACGGAAATGTGATGCAGTCAAGACATAGTGAAGATTTGGATATGGATGTAAGAGACGAAGAGAGAGATGGAATAGAAAGTAGTTTGAAGAGAACAGGACTTAATGTAACAAGCATACCCATGCTTAAGAGTTCCATGTACAATATGAAGCAAGCTATGCCCAAACAAATTAAGGTTGGGAGAGAAGCTCAGCAGGTAGAAATACAGGATAAACCCTGCATTGAATCTGATTTACAAGTAAGCCAGCAGAAGTTTTTATATGATGGGAACTTTAATCAATGCTGTCCAGTCAGGCAAGATTTATTAAAACAACCAGTTCAGCATGTGTCAGTCTTGCAGAATGAGAATGCAGAAAAACCAAGCTTTGGTGGTGATAATTTCAAAAGTAAACTTGTACAAAAAGTTACTGTAGCACCACCAGCCTCGCCTATTGATTTATCACAAAACACAGATTCAAATGAAAGCTTGTCATTATTGGCGAAACCAGATGTTAAACAGAAAAATACCTTATCCTTTCTATCCGTGCCATTCAGCTCAGTTTCATTTAAAGGGCCAGAAGTCATAGAAATAGAAAATGATATTGACATGGGTGTAGTAGAAGTAAACAAAACCCATGTAAGAAATACCAAAGGGGATGCTAAAGGGGACACGGGAGGATATCAAGGTCAAGGTGTCAGAAATAAAGAAAAGAATAATCAGGTAAATACAGTAGGCAAACAAACAAATACAGAGATGGAAGATGTTGGAGCTCCTAATATCAGAAACTCATACACTGACAGTAGGATAAACACTGGAAGGATCATAACCCACAAGGTGATTAATAAAGAAAGAGATAACCCAATGACCTCTGGAGGAGTTAGAAATGCAGAGGTGGGAAGAAAGACGAACACAGGAAGGGTTATAATACCAAAACTCACATACAGTCAAGGAAATGAAATATTCAATAAAATTAATAGGAAACGTGAAATGGCTTTTGTGGGAAAGAAAATTACAACTGCTGGAGGAAAAAAAATAAGACCAACTACACCCAATGAAGATCACAGAAATACAGACAACCAAAAATTCCATGGCGGTCTTACTTACAGTTGCAACAGAATGAGAGAAGGTGGGAAGACACACAATGAAATGATGAGAAAAGTAATTGACAAAGCTATGAAGATCATCAGTGAGAAGCCATCAGGGGCCAAACCTTCATGTGTTGTAAATAGCACACAGTTAGAACATGCAAGACTTTACAGAGCAGAACAGAACAAGGTAATATTATACAGAATTTATGTTGAAACTGAATAGGAATATCATAAAAGGTAAAAAGACATAGCTCAACACGCAACTTCAATACTTCAGGTATTTCACATCCAATTTTTATGGTAATATTCTTTATAAAGCACAAAGGTGTCAGTATTCACCTCAGAAATTACAAAACCTTGAATAGACTTATTAAGAAGGGATATAATTACGATACTGTTGTCAAGTCATTAAAGATTGCATATTTTGGCGTTAATATTGAGTCACTGATAAGGTCTTTGCATCGGAACTAAACACATTATTTTTTTTAAAAACAGTTGTTGGCATGACACGGGTTATGTTCTTCTCATATATGTTATGATGGTATGATAATAAACCCCTAACGGGAAGGATTGTGCCTGATGTTCATATGATGAAATCATAATCTTTCAGTCAGTTTAATTGAAGTCTGGAGCTGGCATGTCAGTTAACTGCTAGTAGTCTGTTGTTATTTATGTATTATTGTCATTTTGTTTATTTTCTTTGGTTACATCTTCTGACAATCGGACTCGGATTTCTCTTGAACTGAATTTTAATGTGCGTATTGTTATGCGTTTACTTTACTACATTGGTTAGAGGTATAGGGGGAGGGTTGAGATCTCACAAACATGTTTAACCCGGCCGCATTTTTGCGCCTGTCCCAAGTCAGGAGCCTCTGGCCTTTGTTAGTCTTGTATTATTTTAATTTTAGTTTCTTGTGTACAATTTGGAAATTAGTATGGCGTTCATTATCACTGGACTAGTATATATTTGTTTAGGGGCCAGCTGAAGGACGCCTCCGGGTGCGGGAATTTCTCGCTACATTGAAGACCTGTTGGTGACCCTCTGCTGTTGTTTTTTATTTGGTCGGGTTGTTGTCTCTTTGACACATTCCCCATTTCCATTCTCAATTTTATTCAACAGACTAACAGTCGAAATGGAGAAAAAAAATATATTCAGGCTAACCTGTCGTCAGGAGCCTGTAATTCAGTGGTTGTCGTTTGTTTATGTGTTACATATTTGTTTTTCGTTCATTTTTTTACATAAATAAGGCCGTTAGTTTTCTCGTTTGAATGGTTTTACATTGTCTTATCGGGGCCTTTTATAGCTGACTATGCGGTATGGGCTTTGTTCATTGTTGAAGGCCGAACGGTGACCTATAATTGTTAATGTTAGTGTCATTTTGGTCTTTTGTGGATAGATGTCTCATTGGCAATCATACCACATCTTTTTTATATGGTGTTTAAAAATGGATGAGATTCAATACCTTGCATATAGCAAAGATTTTAATTATCATATATATATGATATATATATCCTCGGCTTGTCTCATGGGCTTCATGCTATTAAGAATGCATTGTGACATCACAATTTCCTTTGGAAAAACATGTATAAAGCAAATTCATATGACGTTAGAAAACATATGATCTTACCATGTATTTGAAAAAAAATTGTGTATGGATTTAAAAGCTCTAGGCTACTAGCTATATAGAGATTGATGAGTATTTATGTGTCTAAGCTGGAAATTTCTTTTAGAGTGTGAAATATGGTATAAATAATTTGTGATGATTAAAATGATTTTGGTATAGCATATTTAATTTACATAAAATTAGATGATATTATGTGCCATGGCATGGGTTTCTTTTTTTTTTTTTTTTAATTAAAAAGGTTCTTATAGAAGCATTCTTTGTTTCTGACAGATATGTAGCTTTAAATTTCTACATCATTTCAGACCCCACCATTGAGTCCAAGAGAAGAATGCAATGATATATCTCCAAGCATTGCCTCATTTGCCACTTTCAGATCTGCTGTTACTGAACATTTTCCTGTATCGAGACCATCTACACAGGTTGAGTATTTTACTTTTATTGCCTATAAATTAGGGATTAATCCATTTAATGTGAGTGGCAGGGTAGGAGGGGAATCATCATCTCCACCCTCAACCAACTTACTTAACAATTTTGCATGCATTGAATTGACATACCAGCATCCATTTATAAAAATTTGACACATTCCCCATTTCCATTCTCAATTTTATCATACCTGTCAACTGACCTGTATTCTGCGGGTGTCCCGAGATTTTCATGATTTTGAGGGATCACCCAGGACACCCGCCGGGTCATTAAATAACACAGGAATTCCGAAAATGACCCATTTTCACCTGGATTTCTTAGCCTTGAGATTGATTTAATAAGTAATTTTCCTTTGAAATACCGGCAACTGTCAAATTAAGTAACCAATTAAGTGCATGGCTTCACTTAACAGCTTTGATGCCAAACACGCAGGATGTGTGATGCGTTTTCAGATTCATCACTCGACAACTACCTGTTTACCGATCACTTGTATCATTTTTACACCTGATAGCCAAGTTGAAAATTTTTCGTCACATTTGTCTCAGGAACTGCACTACCAGGATTTCTGATATTTGGTTTCAGACTTGATATAAGTCAGCTATACCCTGTGATGCGTTTTCAGATTCATCACTCGACAACTTCCTGTTTACCGAACACTTACCATTTTATTTCATCGCATTTTTCTCAGGAACTATAATTCCAGGATTTCTGAAATTTAATTTCCGGATTTATATAAGTCAGCTATACCGTGTGATGTGTTTTCAGATTCATCACTCGACAACTTCCTGTTTACCAAACACTACTATCATTTTACACATGATGGCCAAGTTGAAAATTTTCGTCGCATTTTTCTCAGGAACTACAATGCCAGGATTTCTGAAATTTGGTTTCAGGGTTTATATAAGTCAGCTATACTGTGTGATGCGTTTTCAGATTCATCACTCGGCAACTTCCTGTTTACCGAACACTTACATATTTTTACACTATTAACATTATCCACTTGCGGCGGGGGTATCATCATTGAGCAGTAGCTCACAGTTACACTTGTTTTGTACATCTTTGAACGAATCAATGATAACACTTATTTAAGGAACATATGCAATTGTTTTGGGTTACAAATTATAAATAACTTCAAGTCTTAATTAATTCAGTTTCTATCTATTTATATCTGTCTACCTTCAAGATTTTGAAGGAAAACAATATTTTAATAGTCCCAAGAGACCAACCTTTGAACAGGAAGCATCACCTATAAAAATGATATTTAGAAAAGTTACTTATATAAGTAATTTTTAAAAAAGCCTCGTTTACAACATTACTTATATAGGTAATTTTAAAAGCTACTTGTTTAAGTAATGCCCCTGACTGCTAAAGCTAATTTAAATAAATTCATCTTGGAGTACAATGACGTTGATAATGTAAAATAATATTTTTCCTGATGTCAAACTGTGACATATAAGGAAAAGATTGCATTTTTATCATTCAGACTGATTTAACTTGAAAACCAGGTCATGGACCCCTCTTTTTTAAAATGTCATTAGGTTTGATTATATGTATGAAGACTATTTAAACCATTGTTTATGAATAATGCTTTCATAATTCAAAATTTGAAGTAATTTTTTTTGTGAAACCTATTCCTTCGCACTTGTGAAATATTTTTAAAATGAACAGTAAGTGAAACAGCATGGTAAAATTACATTTATTTAGTTTGAAACATGCACTTTTGGGATTTGAAAGTAACAATGAAATAGTATATGTAGGATCCTTCAATTTATGACAATTGACTTTTTGTAGTTATTTTTTTCAGGAGCCAGGTCTCCTGGATATGTTTAATGGATTAAAGTATCCACCACTTCATCTACTGATTAACAAAGGAATTATTAAACCAGGAAGGAATATTCTGACAGTTAATGCAAAGGTAAGATTTATATACTGTAAACTCAGAAAAAAAATTAAAAAGAAGAAAAATGTGAGAATAATTGTTGTGATTTTTGAGCATACAAATAATACTATCACAATTTAAAATGCAACTTTTCATTTTTGGGAAACTTAAATTATCCCATCATATTTTATGCAATGATGAAAACATAAAAAAAAATCTGAATTTACAGAACTGTTTTCAGTACATCAGATATACCAAGTCAGGGATATCACAGTTTGATGTGTTTGAGCTTTAGATTTTAAAATTTATTAAAGGACTCCATTTTGAGTTTTAGATTGATTTTTTTACAAACTCAGTTTTAAGAAACTGTAAATATTGCAAGTCTAAGGCAAGTTGAAAATAGTATAAATCATCACTATTAGAATTAAGAGATATGTTTTGATTGCCAAAATGCAATGAGACAACTCTCCACAGGAGACAAAAAAATTAGATAAGAAATAAACCTAAGAACATCTGACAGATGGGGCCTTCAACAGTGAGTAAAACCCATGTCACACAGTGGTTTTAAAATGATCTGAAATGACAAAGTTGAGTATGCAATATCAATTAAACAAAAACGAGTCATATAATGTGATAAGTGAGGTAATTTTGGGTATCCAATATTTTCCAAGAACTCCAGCAGACATTAATAAATTTGTAGCTATTAGATAGATATCTAGTATAGTCCGGCGGCTTTGTGAAAAATTGTGCACATCCTGTTACAAGCATGAAATTTGGCATAGACCTTCCTCAACTATTACTCTTTTATTTCAGATAGGGAGGCATTTGAAAAAAAATGTCTCACTTCCGGTAAAATCCAAAATAGCGGACGTCATACTTAATTCAGCCCAATATCGAAGGCTAGCGTGTAAAAATGTCCTATTATCATGCTACTATCATAATATTTTGTACAGACCTTTGTGTTTTACTACTTTTTGATAAATTAAATAGATTTGATGTCTTCAGAAACCCCACTTCCGCTTAAAATCCAATATGGCGGACATTGTACTTAAATAAGCTTATTTTTTAGGGAGGGTAATTGAAATGTGTTTTAACGTATTGCTACTATAATTACATTGTATATGAACCTTTCATTGGTGCTTCTGATGGAGACAATGTATAAGACATATGTCTTAAAAACCCTCACTTCCGGAAGTATCCAAAATGGCGGACAGAGAAATATTTATTTTTTATTCAAATTTTGAACTTTTTTCAAAATGTAAAGAAAATGATTTTATTTTGTGCTGGTCATTAAACTTTTGGCTTTAAGATATCCCCAAAACCACTTATTTAGCATGTTGTAAATGCTTAGATATAAAGTTGACACTTCCGGCAAAAATATGACGTAAATTTCAAAGATGAGTCCTCAATCTATTTCTTCGATGTAGAGTTTTGGATAGATTGATTTAAACAAAAAAAATCACTATAGTACTAAAAAATATTTAAATTTACTACTATTTGGCCAAGAATACATGCTTATTCACATTCACCACCACATGCACACAAGGCAGTGCACGGGAGACCCGATTTTACACATTAAAAATAACCGCGGCATCTTTTCTTACACCCATAATGTACAAGCTTCTGAAAAAATGATGAGGTCTCAGAAAGAGTTTTTTTTAAAAGGGACCCTCTTTGTCCTTTCGCAATCCATTAGTGACAAGACTAGGTAGCATAAGAGTCAATATAAAGCTCGTCTCACTAAACACCTGCATTAGTATATTACACGTTTTACATGCTTGAAAAGACTAGAACAAGTTGTGGGAATAGCCTCACTTAAAATGAGTTTTCCCTTTTGTGCAAAAAATGACTTTCTTGCTTCGTTAATCATGTTAGATCTGATAAGTTTGTACAGTACAACCCAGGTGATTTAGGCTGATCAATCATCATTCTTTATGTTAAAGTCACATCTTCAAATACCATCAATGTCTCCCACGTAGTCTTTTTTTTTCCTTTTCAAGCAAAGAGAGAACAGTATCACAACCCATCATAAGGTATGGGTCAGAAATAAAAGTGTGTGATCACTCATTGTCTAGTTCATTTGAAAGGCCATTGATAGAGATTAATTTTTGCCTCCCCAAATAGTTCGTCTGCCCCTATGTCACGGAATAGCGAAATAGTATTGACAGCATCATCAGTGACTGTTAATCATGACTCGTTTAAGTTCGTATTTCACTGTATCAGACACATGCACCATGATTTAAGTGTCAGTCTATTTATGTTAACATGGTGCTACACTTAAAATACATCACATGGTGAAAAAAGATAGAATATCCTGAGCATTTGTTGCTACAAATACCATACTCATCAAAGACTTCATCAACTCTTGTTACAGTCTCACGGTATTTTATTAAGGTAAGGACATAATACCCAATCATCATACTCGTTAGGAAACACCTTGAAATTGTAAAAACAGTGGATGTAGTGTTGGATATGAGCATTGAAAATACTGGTAGTTTGAAAGCTGCTAAAAGAAGCAAGGGCAACATTTAGGGGAAAGGGAATACACAGACGAACCCAGGATTAAAAACATCCTCAAAATTGGGAAATTTTTCTGAGAGATGACGACAGTAAGAAAGAACTTTTAAGTTTTCATTCACAGGAGCTTGCTCAATACAATTTTGAGTACAAGGTAGTTGAAGCAACAAATGCTCAGGAGGCTCAGTGTTATCCACCACTTGATGATGTTTCAAGTTAAGCACCATGTTTACACAAAGAGACTGACACTAGAATCAAGATAGATGTGTCTGATGCAGTGAAACATAGACTTAACTGAGTCATGACTCAAACAGACGATACTGATGTCATTGCTGTTTCGCTATTCCGTGACATAGGGGCAGACAAACTTTGGTTTGCATTTGGAAGGGGAAAAGTATGAGATATATATCAATGAATGACCTTTCAAATGCACTAGGCATTAAAAGATAACACGTTTGCTGGAAAAGGAACTGCGTTGGTGACATTAATGGAGTTTGAAGATGTGACTATAGCATTTAGAATGATGATTGACCAGCCAACATCACCATATGGATTTGATGTTTAATGTCATTGAAAACGATACGTGGTTTTGTTGGAAGATCGAAATAAAAAGAAACAGATTAGGTTAAAAAGGCAAGAAAATATGTGTTTTTGCAGAATTTATGGATGTGAGAAACAATACCACAGTCTTTGTAAATGTTGGAAATCAGCTCTCCGATTGTGAATTGCGACCTACTGAGTATGCTGATTGGGTATTATGTCCTTACCTAAATATAATACCTTGAAACTGAAATACGAGTGGATGAAGTCTTGGATGCGTATGGTAGTTATAGCAACAAATGGTTAGGATATTCTATCTTATTCACCACATAATGTATTTCAAGTTCGGCACCAAGTTCACATTTAGAGGCAGACACTAAAATCATGATGCATGTGTCTGATGCAGTGAAACACGCACTTAAAGGAGTCATGATTCGAACAGTCCTTAATGATGATGCTGTCACTACTGTTTCGCTATTCCGTGACATAGGGGTAGACGAACTATGTATTGTGTTTGGGAGGGCAAAAGACTTTGGATTAATATCTATCAATGGCCTTTCAAATGCACTAGGCAATGAGTGATCTGACTGATCTGAAACACTTATTGTTATCCATGTCTTCACCTGTTGTGATATTGTTCTCTTTTTGCTTGAAAGGGGGGAAAAGACTATGTGGGAGACATTGAATGTATTTGAAGATGTGACTTTAACAAAAAGAATGATGATTAATCAGACTAAATCACCGGGGTTTTACTGTAAGATCGCACAAACTTAACAGATGGGTATAACATGGTTAACGAAGCAAGAAAATAACTATTTGCGCAACAGGGACGGCTTTTTGAGGCTATTCCCTCCACTTGGTTTAGTCTTTTCCAGCATGTAAATCATGCAATATACCTAGGTAGGTGTTTAGGGAGACGAGCTTGGGATTGGCTCTTATGCTACCCACTACAGCGGGGACAAAGAGGATAACTTTTGAAAAACTCATTTTGTCAAAAGCTTATACATTGTGGATGTAAGAAAGGATACGTGGTCATTTTTAATGTGGAAAATCGGGTATCCCGTGCACTGCGATGTGTGCATGTCATGGTGACTGTGAATAAACATGTATTTAGGTCAAATAGTAATAATTTTAAATAATATTTAGTACTATAGTGACTTTATTTTGTTTTAATCAATCTATCCAAAACTCTACATCGAAGAAATAGATTGAGGACTCATCTTTGAAATTTACGTCATATTTTTAACCGGAAGTGTCAACTTTATATCTAAGCATTTACAACATGCTAGAATAAGTGGTTTTGAGGATAACTTTAAGCCAAAAGTTTAATGACCAGCACAAAATAAAATGATTTTCTTTACATTTTGAAAAAAATGAAAATTTGAATAAAAAATTGATATTTCTATGTCCGCCATTTTGAATATTACCGGAAGAAAGGGTTTTTAAGACATATGTCTTATGCATTGTATCCATCAGAAACACCAAAGAAAAGTTCATACACAATGTAATGATAATAGCAATACGTTAAAACACATTTCAGTTACCCTCCCTAAAAAATAAGCTTACTTAAGTACAATGTCAGCCATATTGGATTAAAACCGGAAGTGGGGTTTCTGAAGACATCTAATCTATTTAATTTATCCAAAAGTAGTAAAAAACAAAGGTCTGTACAAAATATTATGATAGTAGCATGATAATAACACATTTTTACACGCTAGCCTTCGATATTGGGCTGAATTAAGTATGACGTCCGCCATTTTGGATTTTACCGGAAGTGAGACATTTTTTTTCAAATGCCTCCCTATCTGAAATAAAAGAGTATTAGTTGAGGAAGGTCTATGCCAAATTTCATGCTTGTAACAGGATGTGCACAATTCGTCTGAAATATGCTTGTAGCCGCCGGACTAGTAGTATATCTTTTAAATTCACATAATTTGCAATAAACAGAATATTGCTCTTAGCAAAACTCTGGAAATATTGAGAAATTAGTAATTTTTAAATAGCATTTTTTGGATGAAATGAAAAAACATAGAACCATGTTCTACTGATGAAAATTTGGAGAGATTGTAATTTCATTTTGTTTGTTATATGATGTTTCAGGGTAAAGAATACAGATCCTCACTTACTGAAGATGGGTACATAGAGAGCTTAGGTGGAGAATTGTTCCTGACACCAGTTAAATGGTTGGCAGCTATTCTTGGTAAACCAGTTCCTGATGTAAAGAAAAGTCAAGCTTACAAACAGGTATTTAATATTCATAACTGTTACTGTGGATACATTATTATTTGTGGGATACCAGTTTTCATGGGTTCATCAAAGAACAAAAGTACTGCAGGATTGTATGCTAACTTTTGAAAAACGAGGAAATCAAAATTAATGTGCATGAAAATATGCATTTTTTTTGTCAATTTGTGAAACTTGGTACCCACGAAAAATTAATGAATCCACAGTTACCTACATGTCCTTTGAATGGAAAGGTTATCATTATCACTTCTTGAGGCAATAATGGTTGATGTAAATTCTCTTGACTCTGAACCCAAAGTGGTCAAGCTTAGAACTATCAAAGAATATTGCTAAATGCATGCATTAAATTGATATTATAGATTAATAGCTGCTCTAGTGAAGGCATAAATTTTCCTGAATCTAAATGAATTCTTGTTTAATCTAATTATTTGATGTATGAATGTAAAGAGACATTGGTTAATTATGTCAATAGCAACCCATCAACTTAATTCAATAATTGAACAAAAATGAAACGGAACAATAGATAAACCTGCTGTCTTTTAAAATGATAAAAATATGTTCATGCACCTTGCCAAGTCATACATATTTGTATAATGAATGAAGGGTATAAAAAAGAATATGTTTGTTTGCCCTAACCCTTCATACCCAGAAAAAAGCTGCCTACTCAGAATCTTTAAAAAAAAAAAAATATTCAGCTAAAGGCATGAAGACTAAAAAATATCTGACTTCAATTTCTCTTTGCTAAAAAAAAGAAAATGTCTACCAACCTAACCACACACTTGTCTCTTCCTTGGGGTTGGGTTTGGGCAAACCAAAATATTTTTAAGTGTGATCCAATATAACTGACATACTCGTTATTGGTTCCTGTACCACAAGATTTTAAATTGATTGGTTTTTACAGGTTCATTACAGAGGGATGTCATTGATAAGTATCTTAAAAGAACCCACCTTAGTAGTACATGATGAAGGTAGGCATATGAAATAGAAAATATTGAATTCCTTTCTTATCTTACTAGGGGTAAAACCTGTTTTATTGAAACAATATAGAAAGATATAATACAGCCTCTATTATAAATACATGATCAATTATATGTTGGAGATGGTAGAACCTCTGAAAAATACTGCTTT